>OU343224.1:268570467-268698012 GCA_910596185.1 Chrysanthemum makinoi
TTAGTGATGAATGAATATGAGCGGTGAAGCGTTGATGTATTAATGGCGTCTTGACATTCTTTCTTGTGAGAAGAAATGCCTTGGTCAGACAATCTCTCCGATTAAGAAATTGTCTTAACGAGCGAGTTAACGCTTGGCGTCATCTTTGTCTTTGTTCTTTGATCATTGTTCTTTGTGGTGGTAGTGATAGTATGTTGTTGTTGTACGCATCAAGTGCCTGAATTAACGCCATTTTGCTCGATTGTCTCAGTCATTCTTCAACATGCTTTCGCTGGCGCTCTTTAGCGTTGGAATTGATGCGATGAAGTTCTTTAAGTCTTTAAACTTTGTAGATTCTTTGATTGGCGGAGATCATTCACGACTTTGTGTTGCTTTTAGAGAACTTCCATTAGTGATGATGTTGGCATGGTAGCGTGAAGAATCTGCCGCGATCGTTCGCTCGGAGCTTCCATAAGAAAACATAAGAAAGGTTAGTAATAAGCGGATCGGCACTTACAAGTTGAACTTTGAGGAATTAACAACATAGTGTGAAACTACAACTCTAATTCTCCTTGAGCGTTCTGAGCCAGGAGTCCCTACAGAAGTGAGATAGCGATGTAAGTACATCTACGGTTCAGATGAGTATTTGAGAACACGTGAAGCATCACCCTGCTTGTGTAGGCCGTTTGAGACACTAAAGCGTAATCCGGAGATTACAAGGCGACACATTGTCGGTATTTGATGTTGACCACAGCGGGAGTTTAGATCAATCAGGGGTCGCAATTGTGAACCTCTCATAAATGTTCGGACAGTTGCTAAGATGCATGAAGGACTCGATAGCGTACCGATGTTCTTATTGTTGAACACAAGTGATGAAATGTCAAGTGTACTGAGATCTTTAGATGAATCTAGTGGCTCAGACTCAATAGTGCATTTTGGTTTTCTTTGGCGGAGACTAGGAGAGAGGTCTCCTTCTTCAATACAGCAATCTCTAAAAGCTAGATAGATATTCACGTAGGGTTCCCTGTGAGAATGAAACAAGCTTCTGTTGAGAGAAACTTGAGTCTATAAGAAGGTTTAGTGCATCGTCCTTAGATTGTGGCGACTTTTAATCTTCAATACGGTGTCATCTAGTGACAACCCGATGCATATAGATTGAACGATTAATGCGCCCTAAGTTGAATAATCTGGAGGGCTATTTCTTTTCACCCTTTTCTTTGCATTTCTTTTTAATTCTTCAACTCCTTATTTCTCAGATTCTCATTTTCTCCTTTTTATAATCATACCTAAGGACTTCTAAATTCTAACTATTTGTGGTGTCCTTTGGTAGATCCCTCCGGCTCTGGCGGATCATAGGTTATTCCTAACCTTAATCACCTTATAACTCCATTGCCATAAAACCAATTTCATGAAAAATCTCTCAAAGGGTTTGTAAATGAAAACATGTTTGAACCATTGTAGAAGAGTTTTATCTTTTAGGAGAAATACTCCTCTCACATGTGCTTAAGAGTTTGGCAATCCGCAGTGAGGAAAGAGCGCCTTTTGAATTGATCGACTCAAGATAGACAATCCCTTGCGAGACACGATTACGTTGTATAGTTAAAGAGATACATTGTCAGCTTTTAGGTGACAACTAGCTCTAATAACTATCTTGAAGGTGTGGACAACCCCGAAAGATTGTCAAACCCGTCAAAGTTCATGTCTACCAAGAGTTTCTCGAATGGTACATTCTACTCGGACAAGTCCTTTTCGAGACACGTTTACATGCTAGAACTAGCTTGAAATTATTACCCTCCCGACAAGTCTTTTCGAGTTACTAACATTAAGATGTCGTCAATTAGTGGGTTGAAGCCTTTAACACGAGAGTTCATATAGCAAAACACAACATATTTCTTATCACGTATTTTTCTCCCCCTCAAAATGGCATATAAAGTGTTATTTTTGAAAAGTTGAGAATAAATATGACCATTTCGAGTGTTTCGGGAAGAATGACCACTGTGAACAATTTGTGAACAAAGATTTTATGTCAAATACTCCCCTCAACGAGTGATATAAACGGTTGAGGTTGTTAAAACATAAGGGAAGTACTTGTTCTTTTGAGCAAAACCTTGAAAAGTGAAAGGTTTGATAGGTTTTACTCAAAAGTAAGAAGCTTTCGCTCCTTTTATAAGGATTGTGGCTCTGAAGCGTACCACAGGGTCCTTTATTTACAAGAACGGGTTGTACACTATAATGTGTGCACAAGCCATAGACATAGGAAATCATACATCCAAATTTATATTGAAAGAAGCAGTTCAGGGGTACCGGTAGTCGGAGATGTTGCCAGGAGTGTGAGCAGAGTTGAAAGGCCGGTGATGTTAATCTGGGTGGACCTCCACATAGCTTTCCAATCTCTGATCCGCCCGATACAACCGTTCATCAATCATCGTGATGATCCTCTTCACATCCCTTCGATCCTGAGAATTCCATCGCTTAGGAGACCCAATCTTTTGATGTATATCCTTCAACCGATAAGCCAAACCGTCCCTAACCATCTTCAAAGTGTGATCCCCAAACTTGTGAAGATCTCTACACGCCATTAAGAGATTTCTTTGAAGTTCACTGCGGTAAACGGCCGAATGGTTTCTGCGATGGCGTATATTGTGAGATGGTTGATGTCGGGAAGATCAAGTTCTTGAGGAGTGAGTTGACAGTGCGATAAGATTCAACTGCAATTTGGAGATCTTCTCTACGTTCTTTGATGACTATGCGTCTGATGAAGATGAGCAATGACTTGATGAATTCACTTTGTACTTCAGTGGAGAATTGTCTCATGCGACCCTGTACTTTGGCAAGATACATGTCTTCAATGTCGTTGATAGACAAATTCTCAAAGTCACTTGGAGAATGCATAATCCTTTTCGTCTTGCCTTTTGACCACAATCTTCTTGAGAAAAGTGTAGTCCCATTTGGACGAAAGATCAACGTGTTTGATGGCAACGATACTTTTAGGACTGAACACTGCATGTTGAGATTTCGAACTGGCGGCTTGGTAGTAGATTCTTGGCGTTCCGGCCAATGGTGAATCCCATACATTGCATCTGCTTCTTGGTTTGGAGAACAAGTGGTTAGATCTTCCTCGATGGCTATCGAGTTAGAGTAAATTCGGGAATGGAAGTGTCAAAGATGTAGCGTATTTCCTAGAACCATCGCCACAGTGTAGAAGAAAATCCAAGTCTTTGTTGAAGAAATATCGAAATGGAATTCGAGGCTCATCTGGTTGGCCAATTGTTGGTAGAGGTTTAGACCATCGATTGTAATGGAGGGTTGTCCGTTTGGTAAAAGTCGATGTTTGCTTCGGGTTGAGCCAATCCATGTTGTTAGACATAGCTCGAGCAATGTTTTCAAGGTGATATTCGACCTCGATGGCACTTTCCGAGCTATCTTTTAGCAGTTGAAAAGCTTCATTCTTGATTCGCCTCAACTCATTTCGTCATCTTCTTTATTGAATTTTTCTTGCGATAACTTAGCATGCTCCAATGTATTACCGTCTACCGGATCTTGACCTTGAGGGTAGGAGTGGAATTGACAAGTGTAGAAAACCAGTCAAATTCCTCTGTGTTATCGTCATCTAGCCATGATAGGACTTGCCTTGGCGCCTTCTTCTGTTTCTTAGGCCTAGATGGGGTTACGGTTTACGTACTTTTATGGGAGGGTTGTTGTTGGGGCTCATGGTATTCCTCATCGTCACCACCTGTATACTCAAAGTGATCACCGATTTTAGAGTGCAGGGTGGTGTCTCCGGAATCGAGGGTTTATCTGCTAAGAGTGAGGAGGAGATCTTTGTTGAGTTGGAGTTCTTTGAGGTGGAGAGCATTGAATCTGAATGGAGGATGATTCAGAACTTCTTTGTGCGTTTGGGCTCGTTATCCTTATCCTGATCTTTGTCTTCGTCATCTCTTGAGCGTTTAGGCCTTACGACTTCATCTCGAATGCGGACTGAGTTGGTATTCCAGTAGAGCTTCAAACAGTTTAGCCGTGTGAGGCAAAGCGTTGCGAGGCGTTTCGACATTTGTACTAGCGGGTTCACCAATTCATCATCTAAGAAGATTGTAGATTCAACTGGATTGATGTTCACATTCATCGGAGTTGATTTCATGGCTTGCTTGGCTAGATGCAAGAGATTTGGATCTGATTGTCTTGTATACATCTCCTTTTTCAGTTTTAGAACGACCTCCATAAGGAACTTGTGAGAGTATCCTTTGATCATCTCGTCAATGCTCCTTTGAAGATCATCCTTATAAACTACGTACATACTCCCTTTCAACTTTCATCTTGTCATTCTCATCATGGATCGTTATCGATCGTGAGGAAATTCAACTTTTGTAGAATATCTTTCTTTCATTTCGTTTTGATTTGCTTGATTCGATTCTTTGATTGAGAGATCCAAGATGGAGTTGGCTTCTTCTTGATTTGGTTGATTTCTTTGATGGTGGTGGTGAAGAGTGAGAAGATGAATCCGATGATGATGAGATGTGAGGAGACTCTGGGTCCTTTGGTGGCTCCGAAGTTTCTTCCTTTGAGCGTGCGGGACCATCGAGAAGAAACTTATCATATCAACATCTTCTTCATCTCCGGACTTAGCTTGTTCATCGACTTTGGCTTTGGCTGCGGCTTCTTCATCGACTTTTACCTTCTCCTTCTCCAATTACGGTTCTTCAGAGTGTCCTCCACACGTGTTTGTTGTTGTACCAAAGTGGTGGCACAGATCCCTATCGGGTTGATTAACCGCATTGGGACACGGTGAAGGTTGAGCTCCACCCCTCGACCCTCCGGGGCCACCCATTTGTTCTTGAGCAAATTGTTGTGCAATGTTGAAGTCTAGCAATTTGAACTTTTTTCCTGTAATCGTTTCGGTGGCTCTTCATTTGAGCTTTCTTCATATGGCACAAATCTGGAGTCTTCCCTTTTCCTTTGTCAGTTGGAGGACTAGGAGATTTGGATACCGTTGTAGTGTCATCTTTAGCGGTTTGAGTAGAAAGTCTCTTCATCTGATGCAGTGCCCTCCCGTCCTCGTCCATTAGTTTTCTCTGCGGTTCAGGCTTGGATACGGGAATAGGAACAGCTTCCTTGGCGGGAACTGTCTCCTTTCGTGGAGGATTCCTCAGGGAACGTCCTCGACTCTCGGTGCTACTGCACTTCCTCACTTCTCTTGGTTTTCCTTATAGGTGTTCCAGAAGATTTCTCGAGATGACCAACTTTGCCTTCTTTCTGCTACCCGGATACCTTTTGTATGTCTCGAGCTTTTTGATTTCATTAGTCGGAAGGTGATCAGGTAACCGGACACCCTGTTTATTTGTTGACGATTCCTTGATTACGTGGGTAGGCTCGATTAACATATAAATGATTGTCGGGGTCATTGAGCCTCTTGGGAATGTCAGGATGAAGTCCAAGGGCTCTCTGGATCAACATTTTGTGTATCGACATAGGAATCTTTGAGCCAAGTTTCTTGAGAAATGACATCATGTCTTCCCATAACGGTGCTTCAATTTCGATGTCCTTTTTGTTGATTAATGACCAGAAGATTTGTAGTTCTATGAGCTTGGGATGCTCGTAGCCACTATCACGACGAGGCATTTGGTAATGAAAATGTAGAGGGTTCTCCATGGTTGAGGGATGTTCTTAAGCTCCACATGAGAGTGCTTAGTGATTATTCCTGAAGCTTCATCATAGCCACTATCAATCAGGAATTTGAAGCTGTCTCTTCATTAGGTGTGGCATAGAAGTCGGTTGGCTCGATTTGAGGAATTAGAAGAAAGACGGCCGTAGATCTGCATGTGTGATGGTGATCTGTTTGTGAATTAAGCGTCAGTCACGCTGACCTTTGATCCTTTGCATTGAATTCGGAATTGTTGAATGTAGATCTCGGAGCGATGCGAGAGTGTGAGAGCGTGTTCGGTAGGATGATTCCTAGAATATCCACAATCAAGCAAGAAGACTCGAGCATGAGAGTTTCAAAATCAACTCTT
This sequence comes from Chrysanthemum makinoi, assembly GCA_910596185.1. Taxonomy (NCBI): domain Eukaryota; kingdom Viridiplantae; phylum Streptophyta; class Magnoliopsida; order Asterales; family Asteraceae; genus Chrysanthemum; species Chrysanthemum makinoi. The sequence continues at coordinate 268,576,455 of OU343224.1, forward strand.
AGATTGTTCTTTCCAATCTTCCTTGGATAGCCATAGGGAAGATATGAATTGTGAGAACCTCGGTGCATCCATTCATTTGGCAGCCATGTCGTGATCGAAATAACATTAGCCAAAGAACCAACATATCGAAAGACATAATGTTAGTCAACGAAGGTTTAATGTCTAATTATTGAACATATAATGTCAATGGTTGTTACGAGTCCAAAGTCACTTGTATGTCTAATAGTCCAATGACGTCATGAAAAGTTTGTGAGATAACTTTAATTTTAAAGTTTATGTTATCACATATTAATCACAACATATAGAACGTTTAAGTTTATTAGTGACATTATTGGTTTCGTGACGTTATGATTCATTTATATACAAGTTTGCACGTAACAATTCATAATGAAGGTTTGATCAAGGCTTATCGTGGCGGGTTATATCGTGAACCAAGCTTATCGTAGGAATCATGCTAGCGTAAGAAATGTTTGCGTAGCGAGTAACCTTATGCGTAGAGCTTACGGCGTGGCGTATATAAAACCTTACGTGGGCTTACTCGTAGATAGACCTTATCGTAGAGGTCACGGTTTACGCATATCCCACGGGATAGTCCCTTTGTAGAACCTTGCATAGCGATTCGGCGTGAATTCTACGCGCATAACTTTCTACGGCGTAAGGTGATCCTTATGCGTAGAGTATCAATGACCTTGATTCTGAGTTATACGAGTAGCAAGCCTGAAATAAAATCATCATATCATCAATCTTGACATATATATTCATTTTAAAGAGAATATGGCATGAAAACTTGTTAAACGGTTTACGTAGAAAGTCATACGCGTAAGTCAAAACCAAAGTTTATGAATTACATATGATTTCTAGCCATAGGATACCAGCGTTTTTCGGTAAGTCTTAGATGTTGTGAGAGTGTAATAACAAAGTTTTAACACCGATTAGTGGTGAATCAAAAGTACCCAAACTCAAGAACATTAAACCCTTATTATAATTCTAACTTAATTAGTTTTTAGGGTTGTTTTAGAGCTTAGATAACATCAATTCATCATGATATTAACATCACACAACAATCTTTTTGACCAAATACAATCACATTAGAAAACACCCAAAACTACATAAAACCTAATTTTCAAATTCACTCAATTAGTGTATCGGTTCGTTTTGAGGATAGAAAAAGTATCATTGATGTTATTAAAAGCGTTTTACACTATCCTTTTAACCACAAACACATAAAGATTATTATGTGTTCATCGTCTGTAGAGAACACAAAATCGTCCATAGTTAAGATCGACCATTAATTTTCAAAGCGATTTAAAACCTTTGTTTGTAATCATGTTTAGAACACAAAGACACTTACAAATTGAAGATCTGAAACCGGGTTTCTTGAGCGAATTTTAAGCGTAGGATATGTTAGTTGTGGGTATTAAATGTAAGGATAAAAAGTTAGGTGGAGGAGTTTTAATAAAAGTAACTTTCAGCTTTTGGCAGTTTGGTCCCTCCACTTTTTCTTTTCATAAAGTCTTTAACTTCCATTTTGGTTACCAAAAAAGATTTTTAAGAAATAACTTTGGCGACACTCCCCTTGACTTAAGAAAATGATGAAAGGTTATAAATTTTAGTCAGAGTGTCGGTTGACGAGAAAAATATACCACCATTGATAAAAGAAACAACCATAATATGGTAACATGCAAGTACATGAATGTTTTGAAACAGTTAAGTGTTTATTTTCTCCCCCTCAACACTTGATCGAGGAAAATCTGAATTTTGAAAGATTATAGTGTTGTGAAGAAACTTGCAATGTTTAAAGAAATATAGATAGAGAATATTTTTGTTGTTTTATTCGATTTATATTTTTTGTATTTTGTTTTTGTTATTTACAAAGAGATTTTGGTGTTTACAGGGTTTTAAAATTTGTTTAGGAGGTCATCCAATTCCTCTTGAGTCAAACACCATACCATCCGTGGACCAACTCATTAAACCAGCGGGAGGCAAGGCTTTGGTGAGAAGAGTGCAATGGTAATCGTACCCACGAGTATAATTCAAGCGTACCACTGTTCCACGTGATCCTTGATGAAATGATATCGAAGATCGATGTGCTTTGATTTCGAATGTTGAACTGAGTTTACGCGAGATCGCAATAGCACTCCGATTGTGCGGTTACATCGGGATTTTGTCAAATACGTAACCATAGTCTTTGAGTTGTGTTCTCATCCAAATGACTTGAGCACAACACGCCGACATGGCTACATATTCTGCTTCGATTGAGGACAGCAATGTACAATCCTGCTTCTTCGATTGCCATGACACCAGTTTATCACCAAGAAATTGTAAATCTTCTGAAGAACTTTTCCGTGAGTCTAAGCATCCTGCGTGGTTAGTGTCTGAAAAAGCGATTAGTTCAAAACCAGAATCCTTCGGATACGGATCCCAAATTAATGGTTCCGTTGATGTATCGGAGGATTCTTTTAGCCTCAGAGAGGTGAGTTTGATTGGTGCGACGATAAGGAGCAAAGATAGCGGCAAAGACAATATCAGGTCTGCTGGCTTTTAGATACATGAGAGACCCAATAATACTTCGGTATTTGGTAGGGTCACCAATTTCCCATGCAAATCAGCGTCCAGTTTCTTGGTATGAGCCATTGGTGTGGCATAGGTGTCGCAGGTATTCATTCCAAATTTGTTTAACAATTCAAGGGCATATTTGGGTGACTCAAAAAATACCACGGGGTGATTTGATGAACTTGTAATCCTAGAAAGAATGTAAGTTCACCCATCATAGACATTTCAAAATTTTTCTTCATTAGTTTTGCAAAAGCGATAGAGTACTTTTGATGTGTAGACCCAAAAATGATGTCATCCACGTAAATTTGAACAATTAAGATATGTGCCCCGTGATATTGTATGAAAAAAGTAGGGTCAACCGAACCTTTGGTGAAATTATTGGCAATTAGGAAAGATGATAGCTTATTACCATGCAGGAGCTTGTTTGAGACCATGAGCTTTGTTCAGTTTGTATACATGGTTTGGGAACCGGGATCAGAATCATTCGGTTGGTGACATAAACCGTTTCTTTTAGTTGTCCATTTAGAAACGCAGTTTTGACATCCATCTGAAAGACCGCCATATTCATATGAGCGTGACGCGAAATATCGAACACCTCAAGGCGAGACAGGAGAAAAGATTCTTCAAAGTCAATACCCTCTTCCCGGCGATAACCCTTAGCCACGAGGCGTGACTTATTTACGATTACCTTGACATCCAATTTGTTTTTCCAAATCCATTTGATACCAATGACGTAGACCCATGTTGGTCTTTCAACCAGTTCCCATACTTCAAGACGTTTGAATTGGTTGAGTTCTTCTTGCATGGATTCAATCCAGTTGTCTTTTGTCATTGTGTCTTTGATGTGTTTTAGGTTGATTGGCAGACAGTTAGTGCATAAATGCAATGTTCACCATCTGTGTGAAGACGTTGTCGCGTAACGACTGGTTGATTCGGGTTGCCAATAATATTTTCCAGAGGATGGTCTTTTGTCCATCGATGTGTAGAGGGTTGATGTTGGTATACATTGTGAAGATTTTGAGGATTCAAAACGGTTGAAGATTCGCGACATCCGGTGCAGCGATCTCATTAGCAAACGGGTTAAAGAAGCATTTGGATCAAAATCTGCGGGTAGGGGTACTTCATTGAGAACATCATCGGCGGTTCATCATTGTTGGAATCGGTTTGTTCAATGTGTAGTTAAGTCAGTGGTGGTGTTCTTCAACCGTAGTTGTTGTAGCAGTGTATATCAGGTACAAGTAGTATCGGGTTGAGCGGTGGAAACATCGGATACACCTTGAGCACCGTTCATCAATATCGTCACTAAAGAGAAGCAACAACCTTTCCATTTGTTGACGAGTAAGCTGGGGGCTTTGTTCAGGTGATGATGGGGTTTGGGGAAAGTTTAAGCGGTTGTGACGGGTTCTAAGCTGTTATGCTCGAAGCCATTTCCGTAAGTTCATCAAAATGAGCATGAATCGTTTCCATAACCTCCTTTGTTCGGCGATTCCGATTGAAACCTTTAGAATTATCACAATATCCATAAAGACTCCAATGTCAGCTTTGGCTTTGAGCTTTCCAAAGTCATCACGATCATTATTGGATAGCAAAGAGATCCAAATACATGAAAGTGTTTGAGATTCGTTTTCGTTGTAGACAAGCTCGAAGGTGTTTTGTTGTGGCGTTTTGTAATCATAGACCGGTTTTGAGTATAGCATGCGGTAGATACGACTTCGCCCATAAGTAATGGAAGTTTAGCATTGATTAACATTGTTCTTGCGGCTTCCACTAACGTTCGGTTTCGTCTTTCAACAACTCTGTTTGTTCGGTTGCGTGCAATAGATGTCGATCTTTGAATTCCCACTTTCTCATAAAATTCATGAAGAGTTTGGTTAACAAATTCGGTGCCTCATGCATTCGATTTGTGACGGTGTTTACGTAGCTGAACTTGTATTTTCGTGAGAAAGGTGATGATCATCTGTGGAGCTTGATCTTTGCTTCTAAGAAAGTAGACCCAAGTCCAGCGTGAGTAGTCATCAACAATTACTAAGATGTAGCGTTTGCCATTGATCGTTTGCACGCGCATCGGGCCACACAAATGCATTTGAAGAAGATGAAGCAGCTGAGAGGCGTGTTCCACCTTTGAAGGAAAATGAGCACGAGTGCTTTTCCCTTGTTCACAAGGTGAGCAAAGGTGATCTTTAGAATACCGAAATCGTGGGAGTCCTTCAACAAGTTTGTGTCAAGCAAGGTTAGTGATGGTTTGAAAGTTTAGATGTGAGAGACAGCGGTGCCATAGCCAGATTTTGTTGATGTTGCCTTTGAAAGTAAGCAAATAGGAGATGAAGCAACCATGTCTTGCATAGAAATAGTGTAAAGACTTGAATGCAGGCAGGACATAAGGTCGTTTCCTTGTAGATCACGAATGAAACAAGATTTCTCCCTGAAATAAACTTCCAAATCTCCATCAGGCTGACCTACTAAAACAGTTGTGAGAGGCCTTCCACATAATAAACCCCTAATTTCGATGTTCCCATTGATGTAGTCTCCGGTAGCCCATGATAGGCTGCGAAGTGATCATTCCCGAATCGGCAGTGCCAATGAACTTTGCAATAAAGTTTGATAAAAGTTTAAGGTTTTGTCGTGTCGGGAACATCCATATCAACAATCCGAGAATGATCGTATCACGCAATACACCTGACGCACAGATGGAATAGAAGTAGATGTGGAACCGAAATGTTAGAGGGTTAGGAGCAGTATAGTAGACATACACATATCAATAGCTTTAGGTATCCATTTAAATCCAAGTGTGTTATATATCCATTTCCGCCATCTCCAACTAGTATTTGCTTTAGTCTTAGTGAATGCACTAGGTGTTATTACATTCCTAGGAGGTGGCTGGAGCTAGGACACTGACAGCGTTTCTTAGAATCTAAAGAGGCGGTCTACCAAGCACAGACTTAGAAAGATTAGTGGGCCTAGAGGTATTCCGGTTCTTAGGATTCCTTAAGCGAGAGATGATAGCTTTAGCAACACATTTGTCATGACAATCAAAATTCATACTTTTACGAAAAATAACACAAGGTGCATCGGTGAATATCAAAAGTGCTTAAAGGTTTAGCATTCGTTACATCACTATTTCTATTACATTTGCGGGCCTTAATATCTATAGTGGAAGCAACATGAGTCTTATTCATAGTCCTAGGGTGTTCTTCTACTTTAGCATTCCTGAATGATCTTTTCTTAGGTTAACTTCCTATTCTTGATATAGTGCTCCTGAGTGAAGTGCGGACGTTTGGAAAAGACGCAACTATTCTGTTTCAAGAAAGGAAGCACGTTAGCAACTTGTGATTTTGCAGTAGGGATTCTAGGTTCACGATTACTAAGTGTTACTGGGGCTATTCTCTTAATCACGGTAGGTGGAAGTTGTTCATACTTTCCTAACATTTCTCTTAACTTGAAGATAGTGTGAATCAGATCTTGATTTTCAGACCGAACATTTCCAGAAAATGCATAACTTCTTTAGTGTGTGCAAGATAATGATCAAGTTCATTTGATGCTTCATCACGAGTCTTTTGAGTAAATCAAATATGACACCATATTCCTTTTTAACTTTTACAAGTTCTTGTTCATATTTTGAGATTTGACACTTAAAGACACGTTTTGATCATCCAGTTGCTCAATTTTAGGATCGGAAGATTTTTACGCATGGCTGGGCGATTTTGTGTTGAAAAGCAAGTTGTTGATCGTGAATATCTTTTGACACCAATAAGACGACGTATTGCATTTGAAAGTTCGTTTGACAATCGTTTATTTTCAACTTTTAAGGACTCGATTTGAAGCACATTATCAGTGTTCTCAACATTTACCACAGAATCAACAATATCAGAGAGATATAATCAAATGCATATGACAAAGAATTCAATAACACAACATTATGGACATCAGCACGGATGACATCTTCCAAGAGTCGATCAACATCTTGTCTCAACATTTTCTTTTTACGTTTAGTATTAGAAATAGATGTTTATGTTTTCTCGAAAATGACCTTCATCAATCCAAGTTCCTTATGAAAGTCCCTTTCCCAAGACAATGCACAACTTTTCAAATTTTTAACATTTGGTAAAGATTTTTCTGAAAAATATCTCTTTGTTCTCTCGCTAGAGGCGATTGAAAGTGTTGAACTTTGATTTCAGAATGATATTCTATCTCATGTTGTAAAGTTTTGAGGTCAACCATGAAAAGGTCAAAATATCAAAGAATTTTGTGATTTTCGGGTTTTGAGTTTACTTCATGATGGAAGGTAAAGGACCATAAGTTTGTGCATAATCTGGTTTGGGATTAACATTAGAAGACTCAGACGTTTTATGATAATCCTTGGTGTGTTAGAAGAATCCGTTGTTGTGAAAGTGACCTTTTGAATAGTTAAAGGTTTGAATAGTTAAAAGGTTTGTTGTAAACAACTTTTTCTAATTTTGATCGACTCTCGTCTTCTGCATCTAATTCCTCTTGACGATGATATTCAACAACACTCATAAGAGAATTATCAATTTATATTCGCCTTTGGAAACTTCAGGATTTGGTTTGAATGCTTTGGTTGAAAGCTTAGGTTTGTAATCAGCAAGATTTGGTCCATAGCCATTTGGATTTGGTTTTAAAGTAAACTTTTCAATGGCTGTGACCGACTCACCATGTTTGTAAACAACAGTTTTAAACTCTTTAAATTTTTTTTGCAAGCCGATGATTTCTTCAAGATGATCATCTATTCGTTTCGTTGAATGCTTTTTGTATGCAGAGAACTGTTTTTGACAAGTTAACAACTCAGCCTTAGCTTTTTGATTTTCCAAGGTGAGCGTTAATTTGCTTTTTATGTTCATTTTTAGTTGTTCTATTTCAACAACAAAGCATTCTTCGACGGCTAGATCACGCATCGTCTCTCTAAATATTTTTCATTTTGATGAGATTTAGCAAAGGCTGCTTCAAAACCTTTTTCACGTTTTCTTGAGTTTTGAAAAAGTTGAGTTGCTTTTGTAAACATTCAAAATCCTTGGTTAACAGTGCATTTTACTTTTCAAGTCTGATTAATTGCGACATTCTTCCACTATGGTTTGTTGGTCTTGTATTAAACGAGCAAAATCTGGATGAGGCAAAAGTTTGGCGTGTTCAACGTGAGTCACAACATGATCATTACTTAGATCCTCAAGTATAACCACGGAGTCAATTTGAGTATCAAGGGACACCATAAGGTCATCTTGATCATCAAATGTGACTACGGGTCTATTGAAAATCGTCGGAATGAGATGTGGGCGACTCATTTTGAACATTCTGCTTGCGGATTCGATGTTGGCGGAGATATGAGATCGAGAGATAAACATGGTTTGTTGGTACCGAGACAAGCCATCGGAGTGTCACCTACTGGGCTGTGTCACGATGTGTAACTCATGCATATTAGCCATCAACATAACAGTTGCGTTGGCCTGCAAGTCCTCCATATCATCATCGAATATGCATTTTCCATAAAGCTCGTTCTTTGTGCGTGAGAGTTCCACCAGCTTCATCCTTAAGAGCCAAAGAAGAGCCTCTTTGTGATAAGCGCCTTGTCCTCGGCTTTGGGCATGCATTAGCCAGTGTCCCTTCTCATTGCAGTTGTAGCATCGAAGACCATTCAACCCATTCTGAGCATTTCCTTGTTCCACCACTTGAGCTCTATTATTCCTACCCACACATTAAACCGACCACCCCCCCTGACGACCATAACCGATTACGAACTTCACTCATCCATTGTTCACAACAAATTGATTCCTTGTGTTAGATGAGGAACGATATGATTCTTTGGGATTTGTTGGTATGAGGCTAAAAGCATTAGCAATCATAGCAAATCCTTGTTGCAATGCTTGAATGGATCGATTCCTCATTAGCTTCACTGATAAGTGCTTGAGCATTGTTGTTGTTGTATGGAACCAATTGAGTTTGTTGAGATTGTTGCTGTGAAGGATCATTTGGCGTGATTGTAGCAGTTGTGGTTGAGTTCTTTGGTTGAGGAGAATAAGCATTTGAGCATATAAAGCAAGTTGTTGATTTTCCGGTTGTGAAGGTGAAGAAATTTGAGCACGGAGAATCCTTTCTCTATCAACTTCCTTTTCATGAGGCTTAAAGTAATCATACAACAATTCATTATGTAGAATGATGCATGTTCTTCGCTTGACGGAGAAAAATGACATACTTCTCCCATTCAGGACCAAGACTACTGATGAACTTAGTATTAACGCAATTCTTGGCATGATGATGTTGTGTTTATCCAAATCATTGATGATGTCTGAGAATCGATGATGATAAGACTCTAGTGTCTCTCCCGGTTCAATCATGAAGTGTTCATAAGCCAAGTAGATTTTGGATTCCATATCCTCTTGATTGAGTGAATCCTTCCAAAAAGATGAATATGTTCCCACATTGCCTTTGCAGTCTTTTGAGCATCAACACTCTGAAGAATTGGGTTAGGTAATCCTAAGAGGATATATTGCATTGCAAGCTCATCAGCTTCATAGTGTAGAATTTCCTCTGCATTCAGTGCGTAACAGTAGCAATGTTGGATTGTTCATCTCTTGGTGGATTAGCATTTGGATCGGTGGTACTGACAATGATAGCATCAAATGGACCTTCAAGATAACCTTCTTTAAGAACTTTATGTGTGGCTTCTTGGATCACAAAACCTAAAGAACCTTATCACCCATTGATCGTAGTTTCCTGGAGTGAGCATTGGAGGTCTATCAAGTGATCCAGCCTCATGAATTGATTGTTGGCTGCTTAAAGCTTCACACATCTTTGCAAACCAAGTGGGTTCTGTAGAAAACTAGAAGGGGGGTTGAATAGTTTACCAATTAAAAACATTGTTTTGAAACTTATTGTAAAGATCAATTGATATTGATCTTAGATATGTTAATGAAATATGCAAGCAATATGTAAGGAGTAAATAAGGAAAGAAATAATCAAACCACAACAAGTTGTTTATAGTGGTTGGTCTACAAAGACTCTTTTTCCTTGCCCTACTTTCCCCTCTCGAGTCACTCGAGAGTTTAACTTCACTAGTCAACAAGCTCCTTTCACCGGCGGAGAAAACCTTTACACTTCGCTTACACTATTTCCGACACTAAGCTAGATGTCGAGTTCTTTCAAAGGGTACAACCACTCCCACACACAGCGTATTTTGAGGACTAAAATACTAACCACTCACACTCACAAGATTATGATGGTTTTATACAACAATGAAGTATGAATCAACACAAGATCATACAACACTAAACAAACAAGACTTCCAACTTCTCGTTTGAAGCTTGAATGTGCCTTGATCTTCTTTGCTACAAAAGAGATCACTAATATGATATGAAACTGAGTTAGAAATGTTAGAGAAGATATGTATGAGAGTATGTTAGAAAGGGTGAAAAACTACTTGGCTTGGCATTGCTATTTATAGCCAAAGTGGACAGGAGCGTCCGTGACCGCGGAACCCTTAAAGGGTTCCCGAGTGTACCAAATTGGTATCGCCGGTCGGCAGTCAAGATATCAAATCTTTGCTAAAGTCAACTCTATCTAAGTGAGATTGTGCAAGATATGAAGAGTACAAATTCACACAAAATATCTAATGAAATCTTCCAATGATTTCCATGATGCAACACATGATGTCATATGTTGTATTTCTATTTTAGAAATATGCAAGTACTTAAGTAGTGTTTGGTTTTAAGAACCTAACACATTCTAAAAACTACTATCATACATAATGATTAGAGTTATATCAAGATGTTACTAATCATAAATGTAAATGCTTGAATGATGAATATATTGTTTGAAAAAGCTTGTTTTAATATCTATTAAACTTGACAAGCTTTAAGCTTTTATACAAATTAAATTTACTTTTGTCGTTAACAAAACTTAGGTAAATATCAAAAATATAAATAACGTTTAATGACGATATTTGTATTAACAATCTCCCCTTTTGTTGAGGACAAAATATAAATTTTATTTTTATAAAAGATACAAAGTTTGTGCAAGAGTTATAAAAATATTAGTTTTAGAACTTGAAAAGAGAAAGATAATGCAAGTGTATGATGTTTGACTATTTATGAAAGTCAAAGTGTTCACTAGTTGATGTATGATGTTGACTTTTTAAGAAAGTCAAAGTATCAGATTGACTTTTAAGAAAAGTCAAAATGTAATCAAGTTCTATATTTTCTCCCCTTTTGTTCTCAACAAAAGTAGAAGCGATCTGCGGAATGTAATGAGCCCGAGCCATTATCTCCTCCTTGATCAAAGCTCCCCCTAAATTGGGTGCGTAATGGAAAGATACATGGATTGTGAAAGTAAAAGCTACAAAAAAATGTTAGTAATAATGATCATTCAAAAGCATTTCCAAACACTATGTAAAAGCACCAATACTATAATAAAAACACCATTCATTAGTTAAAATGTTCATGAATAAAGATCAAGAAATGGGAACACAATGATGTGTTTTAGTACAAGAAGAAAAGAAAAAATAAATAAGAAGAAACTAGAGATGCTAAACTATGACCATCCTAATGATGGTGGATGAGAAAAGCGTTGAGAGGCTCAAGGATATGATTGAGGATGAACCTCATTTCTTCTTGAAAGTCAAGGACCATAAACCGGGTCCTATCAACGGTTTGGGCCGTTTGCTCACAAGTTGAGCAACCATGCCTAGGAGGGTAGTATGTTTGGGGAGGTTGTGGTGGTGGAATGGTAGATGTGTTGGTGTTGGTGGGGATGTTTGGGGTGGTCATGAATGGTGGAGGTTGTGGGTTCCGTTTGAATCTCCTCTCTAGTGGGATTGGCATCCCACATACCTCCTCAATGTCCTCAGATGAGGGACATTGATGTGGGATGAATGATCCCCTAGGACCATGAATGTCTTTGTGAATGGGGTGGAAGAGACGAGGTTTAGGCCCTAATGGGGCGTTTGGGTCAAAGGATGACCGAGGTGACTCATGAGCCATCCGCTCAATTGAGCCAAATGATGGCAATGGTGGTGGATGATTTGGCCTAGAAGGCAAGTCATCCAAGTCCTCCAAGAAAGGATTTGGTGAAGTAGGTGGAGGGGAAAATAACTCCATAGGAATGAGAGTTGGAGACCTTGGTGGTGAAGGTGGTGAGGGTGTTTTGGATGTTTGGATGGGTGCCCGTGGAGGTGAAGTTGGTGTTTTTGTTGGTGGTGGAGTGGTGATCACAATGTGTGATTGAGTAGTGTGGCTAAGGTAAGGTTTGTATCATCTCGGATGGGAGATGAGATTGTGAGTTGAGAAGACTCGGATGAGGAGCTAAGGTTAACGAAGCAACAAGGCCTCACACTAATTCTAGCGGTCTTCTTGCAAGGTTTTGGAGATGATTTTGTCATTTTTGACTTTGGTTTGTTTTTGCTAGATGATAGTAAGAATGAAGAAGGTGTGAGGATGATCATGGTAAAACCTCTTAATTTATAGAAGTGAAAATCATGGAGAAATGTGTTTGATTTGATGTTAAGCCATTGAAGAGATGAGGTTCCTAATGATTTGGAAGTGGGTTGAATGCTAGTCATATCACCCAAGTCAAGCCATTCGAGAGAGATGGAGTGAAGAAGAAAAGATATGCAATAAATGTGTTCTAGTGAGTGAAATTTCCTAATATTCGAGATCACCCAGGATTTGAAGGTACCAAAAATTTGGTTCCTTCCTTTATGCAAAAGGGCTCCTTGGGTGGATTTTTCAAATTTTGAATTTTGGTGGGAAATGGATTTCTTATATTCCTAAGTGGATTATACTAGTTCTAATAAGAGTATAAGAAATTTAGGATTGATTTATAAGCATTGGATGGTAGTTTGGAATCACGAAATATTCGAATTCGAAAGTTACCCCGAAGGATCCACGGCACCAAAACATTACCGAACTGCATGCCGGAACCCTAAAAGGGTGCCGCGGTCCGCCATGCTGGTACGGCATACCAATTTAGCATAACGGACGGTACCAAATTTATGGTGGCGTCGATCCGTGAAGTCATGAAAAAATGGACAGAGTTCGCTTTTAGGTGATGGGGACTTTTCCAAAACCTGAAATTCTTCTCAAAACATGTTATACTAAACATTTGTAGTTAGGAAAAGCAGATAACATATATATAAGCATAGTGGAGCATGTATTTTGAGCAAGGCTTTTTGATTTTCACATTATAGTGAAAATGGGTAAAATTTGATAGCATACTTGCGCTATCCCCTGCATGAAATTGTTAGCATTCACCATTGTTTTAGTTTATATTATCATCCTACATAATAAAAACGACGAAATTGTATCAAACATTAACGAGAATGCATTGTTCCAAACACTCCTTAAAATTACCCTTATTTGTCCAACTTCTTTGTAAATCTTGTTCATCATCCTACCAAGGCACTTGAACATTCCCTTAGTTTGCTTGAACTCCTCTGATTCATTCTCTATTTCGGGAAGAGACGTATAATACTCATGAGGCGGAAGACGAGAGCTTGGAAGACCATCCTCTGGAGCTATTTGATGATGATGATGATGGAGTTGGAGGTTTTGCTCTCTTGCCTTTTGTCTTAGCAACTCGTGCGTCACTCAAAGGTACAAAGATGTGAGGGATGAGCTCATAGTGAAGGTGCATCCCTTTTGGTGTTGGTGGAATTGGTGCAAAGTTTCTATAGAGACGGGTGAGGAGCATCCCGTATGGAAGAGCAACCGATCCTTGAGTTGGAATATCAATCATTCTCCTAGCGATGTAGTAAGCTAAATTGAATGGTTGACGGGTGGACAAGTTGTAGAGCATAGGACAAAGGCAAGCATTAATGTGATCCCTATTTCTTATGGTGCTAATGACGTTGGCTCTAAGTAGCTCCTTCCATTTCTTAAATTCAGGCTTAAGTTCATTTAGCTCCATTCCATATGGATCTCTGTTTACCTCCTTTCCCTTTCAGGTAACTCGGGTTGTATCACCCTTTGGGTTAAAAAGGTGTTCACGGATGATATCCTTGTCGTCCAAACGGGTTTGGTAGGGTAGAGAGCGGTCATTGATTGCATCAAGAGCCGTGAGTGACCACTTATCCGTGTAGACACAAGTTCCTCGTTTGGGAATTCCTAACACTTGAGCAAAGTTGCCTAAGGTGATGGTGTAGTCGTTTTGATTGATTCTAAACCTAAGACAAAGTTCATCATCGTCTTCATCATTAAAGCCGGTCACACTAGCATAGAATTCTAACACAAACCTAGGACAAATTGGTTCATCGATGTCAAAGAAGACAATCGAATTGAATGGCGGCTAGTTCTTCCGAAAGGTTGGTGTTTTCAAGGAAGGATGAGTGAATGGTTCTACCCTCATGGAAATACCTTGATTCTAGACCCCTAAATATTTCTACTTGTTCCTTGGTAAGTCCTTTGGTTTTGTGGTGTTTGGGAATGTAGTTAAGGGTGTCTTTGTGATCATAGAATCTTGCGGCTACCATGGTTATTCCTAAGGACAAGAGTTAATATGTTAAAAATGAGAATAAGTTTTAACGTTTTGGTTCTAGTGTGTGCCTATATGAAAACAATTTGGAGTTGCGGTTATCTCGACTCATTTTATGCACAAAGATGGTTTTAGTGGGGTGTTTGGCAAATACCATGAGATAACCCAAATGCTCCTAATTCAATGTGGCTTCATTTGAATATACCCGGGAATGCATATTAGTTATGCAATACCTTTAGTATTCAAGAGCATGCAAGTGATGAAAATTTAACGTTTCTATTTGTATTAGCAATGAAAAATTGTTTTCCTACAAGTGAGAAGCTTTTCAAAACTTTTGACATGGGGTGTTTGGTTGTTTGAATAGGGCCTTATATTCATTATCTATCAATTAGTGGGAAGCATGATTTGTTTATGCAATATGATAATGTAGTACCTAATTTCAATGACTAGTTATGCAATTTGCCAATTGAATTCATATTTGGTATAAAAGCATACATAAAACCCCATGTAATGATTTGTGATAGTTTTGTGCATAAATAAGAATCCTAGACTCGGAATTAAGAGATGAAATGTAGTTAGGATACTTACAATGATGTTATCTTTAGTGATTAGTGAGTGGAAGATGACAATAATGAGCTTGGTTTAAGTTTTACACGTTTTGGTAAAGTGGGTTTTGAGGAAGAGGATGATTTGTATATAGCGGTTTTGCTTCTGTAGACACCACGGACCGCACGGCACCAAAATTTTGGTTCCGTCTTTGTTGTCGCTTAGCGTCCGTGGCTACTGTGTACAAGACAAATTTGTTTAGTTTTGACTATTCTAATGTTTTGGGCTATGTTTATCCTACATGTTTGGTTCCATTAACCCTAAACCAAGTCTAAGAAGATTAAAGGGTTCTCGTTTAAGAGGCTTAGTTAAGATGTCGGCAATGTTGTCTTAGGAGGATACTTTCTCGATTGAAATGTTTCCTTTTTGAACATTGTCGCGAAGAAAGTGATGGCGGATTTCAATATGCTTTGTATGAGCATGTTGAACGGGATTCTTTCTGAGATCGATGGCTCCTTTGTTGTCGCAAAGTATCACAATGTCGTTGAGATGAATTTCGTAATCTACTAGAGCTTGCTTCATCCAAAGATCTTGTTGACATGCTTTTCCTTTGAGACGCATTCGGGCTTCAGTGGTTGAGATGGCTAAGGCCATTTGTTTCTTTTGCAAACCATGAGGTGAGACAATGTCCAACAAAAGTGCAAATACCACTTGTACTTTTTCTATCAACATAATCACCGGCATGATCCGAGTCAGCATACACTATGGTTTCTATACCCGTTCCTTTGGGATACCATAATCCTAAACATGTTGTTCCCTTAATGTATCTAAAAATCCTTTTCAAGGCTTCTAAGTGTGATGCTTTTGGGTTTTCTTTTGAAGCGAGCACATAGTTGGTTTTCTTGAAAGCGAGCACATAGACAAACACTAAACATAATGTCGGGTCTACTAGCCGTAAGATAGAGTAGGCTACCAATCATTCCTCTATATTTAGTGTTATATACGGATTCACCTTCGCCGTCCTTGGAAGTTTAGTGTCCGAGGACATGGGTGTCTTAGTTGGTTTGGAATCTTCAAGACCAAATTTCCTAAGCATGTCTTTTATATATTTAGATTGGTTAAAGAATATGCCATCTTCTAGTTGTTTTATTTGAAGTCCTAGAAAGAAATTTAACTCACCCATCATACTCATTTCAAACTCGTCGTGCATGATTTTAGAGAAATCATCACATAATTCTTGACAAGTTGATCCGAATATAATGTCATCAACGTATATTTGAACAATGATAATATGTGATTCCTTTTTCTGGGTAAAAAGAGTATTATCTACTAATCCCATAGTATATTTGTTATCAATAAGGAAAGTCTTAAGTCGTTCGTACCAAGCTTTTGGTGCTTGCTTAAGACCATACAATGCTTTCTTGAGTTTGAAGACATGATGTGGTTTATCAAAGTCGGTGAAACCGGGAGGTTGAGCAACATACACTTCTTCGTTAATGGAAAACCCATTAAGAAAGGCACTTTTAACATCCATTTGAAATAATTTAAAATCATAGGCACATGCATAAGCAAGCAATATTCTAATAGACTCAAGCCTAGCTACCCGTGCATAAGTTTCATCATAATCAATCCCCTCTTGTTGATTATAACCTTGCGCTACAAGCCTAGCTTTGTTTCTAGATACTATCCCATTTTCATCCATCTTATTTTGAAAAACCCATTTTGTTCCAATTATAGTTTGATCTTTAGGTTTTGGAACTAATTTCCAAACATCATTTCTAACGAATTGGTTTAATTCTTCTTGCATGGCAATAACCCATGATTCATCTTTTATTGCTTCATTTATGGTTTTCGGTTCAATGGTGGATACAAAGCAAAAATAATTACTTTGATTTTGGGCTTGTGACCTTAAGGTTCTTTGATTGAGTTGTCCTATGAATTTTTCTAAAGGATGACTTTTAGATTCTTTGATGTTGACAATTTCTTTATTTAATGGTTCATCTTCCTTGTTATAATTAATTATTTCTTGACCTTCTATCATTTGACTTTCAACTAAGTCATCATCTACCAAATGTGATGTCTTAGGAGGTGGACTTTTCAATGTTATGTTCAACGATTTCTCGACTATCATTGTTTCTTTGTTTAGGACAATGTAAGCTTTACTAGTTTGAGAGTAACCAAGAAATACACCTTCATAAGACTTTGGGTCAAACTTGGTGAGATAATCCTTAGTATTAAGAATAAAGCATTTACAACCAAAGACTCTAAAATATCCTAACGTTGGCTTTTTACCTTTATAGAGTTCATATGGTGTTTTGTTTAAGAAAGGGCGTATTAAGACTCTATTCAAAATATATGTAGAAGTGTCAACGGCGTTACTGATGAGTGTTTAAATACTCATCATTTTTGTACCATTTAAACTGCAAAAACATCTGAAAACACTCAGAAATGCATTAAAATGATGAAAATATCACAAATAAGTGTTTTATGTGTTTTAAATGCAAAAATACCAAAATCAGATGAAAAACGCATCAAGTTTGCATAATTGGCAGTTTTAGTCCCCCAAGTTTCAAAAGTTGTCAAAATCTAGTCCCTGGTAAATCAAAATAAAGAAAAATATCATTTAAGGTCCATGGGATTCAAAAGTTGTCAAAACAAACCCTTCAAAGTTTTAAAATTGCATATTTACAACTTTGGTCCCTCAACTTTGAAAAATGTCAAAAATAGTCCTTGGATTTATAAAAATGGAATTTTATGCAATAGTGGTCCTTTTACTATTAAAGATTGTCAAGTTTGGTCCTTGTGTTAACATTGGAAAAAGTTCGCTTTTGGTCCCTCAAAATCCGAAATTACATGAATGGTCCTTGTATATAAGCTTAATCCAAATGGCCCTTTGTGTATTTTGATCCCCAGCCAAAACAAAAGAACCCTGTCAACACCACAACCCCCATTTTGAACCCCCACTTATTATATCACTCGGTCAAAAATAGTCAAACGCCAAAACCACACCCTACTTCACTCTCCTCTCCCAAACCTGTTAAACCAAAACCATTGGTTTTCCCCACTCTCCACCTCACCACCACTGTCTACCACCTCTCCCAGCTGTTGCCTACCCTTGTCCCCACCACCTCCACATCCTCCCAAACTTCATTAAATGCAAAACCGCCAAAAGATATTTGGCGCATACCAAAATTCCACTTATGACGATTATGATGAATTGTGAAGATCCAATATGGTTGGAAATGAGTGGGAAATGTTCAGAGGAATTCGACAAGAAGTCTCAAAAGATCTTTATAAGGAGATAGGTGCAATGTATAGACATATCTAGAATAATTTTTCTTAATGTATGTCGTTTTAGTAAAATATCAATTTAGGTGTAATTTTAATCTTTCAAGTCTTTGTTTAAGTATTAGCAGTGTATCGTACAACTTTTTAAGCAATCAATTTCAAGTTTCAGTATCATTCTCAGTTTATGCAATTTTCATGTCAAAAATCTAATATTAAGCTAAATGTTGTTATTAGTTGTTGTCTTGGATCGATAAGCCCACATAAGCTCCTAGATAGCTTTTTAAAAGCTATTAGATACTTTTAAAACCAGGTTCAAGATAGGAAAGTAAAAATACCAAAAATACTAAAAAAATTAGTGAAAAATAAAAAAATCCATGAAGATGGTGATCAAAGGCTGGAGCAGGGGTTAATAAAGGATTGCCCTTGGGTTTAGTGCTTATTGGGAAGCTTTAGGTTGTGTTTGTGTGCCTCAGTTCTCATTTTTCACTTGGAATCATCTTGTAAGCCTTTTGCTTAATTTTAGCTTTTCATCGTTAAAGCTACCTATTAGCTTAAATTATTATGCTTCTATGTTTATGAGTTGTATTTAAGTAGAATTAAACAATAAAAAAATTTTCTTGTTCTTTTTAATTGGTAGTTGCTAAAACTTTATTTTATGAAATATATTAGCATAATTGTTAATCCTAAGTTTTATGTTGTTATTGTTGTTGTTTAATGCTCATTTAGTCCCATTATATGATATTATAAAGTCTGAAATCAATTTCATGGTCTTAATCTGTGTATTGTCTTGAAAAGTTTCAAAACAGTCTTGTTAAGGGGTGTTTGGTTTCACTTGGTTAACTGTGTTAGAGTTTGTTAGAGCCTTTGTTCTTGGTTGTTCTGTGTCACACTAGTTCTTAATAACTCAGTACAAGCATGTTGGAATCACTCCTAAACAGTATTTCAAGTATTTATATTTCATATGTAATAGGTAGCTTTATTATGGCCTTTATGTTTGTTTAAGGTCAAGCTTATGTAGAAGGCCCATAAGCTTAGGCCCAAGCCCAATAAGGAATAGGGAAGGAGAGGGAGTGTTGCCCTAGCTCCTTGCCTATATAAACTATGTAATAACCCTCACTTGAGGGTTGGTTGTTCAAGTTATTCTCTTCATACACTCTTCTTAAACCGTATTATTGTTAACGTGTGTGTGTGTGTAGCTTGTTCATCCGCCTTCATCTCTTTCTATATAACTTGTGTTTGTAAAACTAGTGACCTAACAATGGTATCAATCGCCAAATAGTTGGGTGTACTCGTTTGTTTTTGAAGTTTTGATTTTAGGGTCTTACGCAGTAAGGTTAACGATTCTTTAGCTCTTTAAAAACTTGTTTTTGCACTTTTAATCCAAGATTCTTGTACTTTCAACGTTTTAAGGTGTTTAAATACTTGTTTTTGGCAAAAAGTTTCAAACTTTATGCGTGGATCATTGTTTTTGAACTAGTTTCTATTCGTGTGTATTTCTACCATAACCTGCTTTTGAGTGCTTTGATCATCAAGTTTCACACTTTTGTGTTATTTTGGTGTTATTGAAGCTATTTCATCACACAAAAACTGGTTTAGAAACAACTTTGGGCAAAATCAAAATTACAAGTAATCCTACGCGTATCAAAACCCTAAAATTACGCGTAAGATTTTTCCTTGGGTTGATCTTCATTTTCCCTTTATTCGTGTTTTCTTACTTGGATAAGTCTGAAAATACGTCGACTTTGGATATCTTTTGCACCGTGAAGTGTAAAAGATCATTTGGGCAAAAACCCTAAAATTACGCATAAGCATAAGCTTACGCCAGAAATTCTACGATAAGATTCACTTACGGCGTAAACTTAAGTCTACGCATAAGGTAATCCTACGCCTAACTTTCTACGCCTAACTTTTGTCTACGCATAACTTTAGTGCTTTTATCCTACTTACGCGTAAGCTAAAACCTACGCGTAACTCCTCATTGTTACGCGTAACTTTGGTGTTTTTACGCATAAGTGCTACTTGGTTCTTGTCTTTCTACCTAAGGACACTTCATCAACAAAGGTTCATTCGACTACAAAGATCCATTTTACCAACACAAGTTTATCAACATGTCACAACCACCATACTCTAACTATTTCCCTTACACTTATCCTCAACAACAACAACAACTAAGTCCACAACATCCACAATGGAATCAACAACAAGCAATTTATCAACAACAATTTAATCAACAACATACTCCACAACTTGCTGCAAATCCACAACCTCAAATGGTTCAACCACCACCAAGTCTTCAAGCTCAACCATACACAAATGAATTCAATCAACATCCATCAAGGAACACTATGAAGGAACCCACTTGGTTTTCAAAAATGTGTGAAGCTTTAAGCGACCAACAATCAATTCATGAGGTGGATCACTTGATAGACCTCCAATGCTCACTTCCAGAAACTACGATCAATGGGTGATAAGGTTCTTTAGGTTTTGTGATCTAAAGAAGCCACATGGAAAGTTCTTAAAGAAGGTTATCTTAGAAGGTCCATTTGAGATGCCTACTATCATTGTACCCGGGGATCCAAATGCCATTCCACCAAGAGATGAACAAACCAACATTGCTATCAAGCAGCATTTAAATCCCAAGAACTTCTACACTATGAAGCCGATGAACTTGCAATGGAATACATCCTCTTAGGATTACCAAACCCAATTCTTCGTAGTATTGATGCTCAAAAGAGACAAAAATGTGGGATCATATTCGTCTTCTTATGGAAGGATCTGTACTCAATCAAGAGGATTTGGAATCCAAAATTTACTTGGCTTATGAACACTTCATGATTGAACCTTGAGAGACACTAGAGTCCTATCATCATCGATTTTCAGACATCATCAATGATTTGGATAAACACAACATCATCATGCCAAGAATTGCAGTGAATACTAAGTTCCTGAGTAGTCTTGGTCCCGAATGGGAGAAGTATGTCATTTTTCTCCGTCAAGCGAAGAACATGCATCATTCTACCTATGGATTGTTGTACGATTACTTGAAGCCTCATGAAAAGGAAGTTGATAGATAAAGGATTCTCCGTGCGGCTCAAATTGCAAACCAACACACCGGAAAATCAACAACTTGCCTTATATGCTCAAAACCTATCCTCTCAACCAAAGAACTCAACCAATGCTTCAAACACACCTTCACAAGAACAACCTCAACAAAATCAATTGGTTCCATACAACAACAATGCTCAAGCATATGTCGCTGAAGACTGAGACATCGATCCATTCGAAGCATTACAACAAGGATTTGTGATGATTGCTAATGCTTTTGGGCGTTACACCAACAAATCCAACAATCGTATTCGTTCCTCATCTAACACACGGACTGACTCGCCGTATGAACAATGGACGGTTGAAGTTCAATCGGATTATGGTCGCCGATGGGCGGTGGTCAAGGGTTTAATAATGTGGGTAGGAATAACAACAGAGCTCAAGTGGTGGAACAGGGAAATGCTCAAAATCGGTTTAATGGTCTAAGATGCTACAACCGCAATGAGAAGGGACACTGGCTAATGCATGCCCAAAGCCAAGGACTCGGGCGTGCTTATTTCAAAGAGGCTTTACTTTTGGCTATTAAGGATGAAGCTGGTGGATCACTCACAGACAAAAGAACGAACTTTATGGCGATGCTGACTCGGATGATGATATGGAGGACTTGCGTGCCAATGCATTTACTGTTATGTTGATGGCTAATATGCAAGAGTTACACATGAGTGAAACAGCCCAGTGATGACACCGATGGCTTGTCTCAGCACCAACAAACCATATTTATCTCTCGATCTCATATCTCCGCCAACATCTCGAATCCGGCAGGCTCGAATGTTCAAAATGAGTCGTCCACATCTCATTCCGACGATTTTCAACTAGACCCGTAGTTATATTTGACGATCAAGATGACCAAACGGTTTCCCTTGATAATCAAATTGACTCCGTGGTTATACTTGAGGATCTCAGGAATGATCATGTTGTGACTCACATTGAACACGCCGAACTTTTGCCTCATCCAGATTTTGCTCGTCTAATACAAGACCAACAAACCATAGTGGAAGAATGTCGTGCAATTAATCAGGACTTGAAAAGTAAAATGCACTGTTAACAAAGGATTTTGAATGTTTACAAAAGCAACTCAACTTTTCAAAACTCAAGAAAAACGTGAAAACGGTTTTGAAGCCGCCTTTGCCAAATCTTATCAAAACGAAAAATATTTAGAACGACAGATGCGTGATCTAGCCGAAGAATGCTTTGTTGTCCGAAATAGAACAACTAAAACATGAACATAAAAAGCAAATTAACGCTCTCACCTTGGAAAATCAAAAAGCTAAGGTCTGAAGTTGAATTGTCAAAACAGCTTCTCTGCATACAAAAAGCATTCAACAAAACGAATAGATGATCATCTTGAAGAAATCATCGGCTTGCAAAACAAACTTAAAGAGTTTAAAACTGTTGTTTACAAACATGGCGAGTCGGTCACACCATTGAAAAGTTTACTTTAAAACCAAATCCAAATGGATATGGACCGAATCTTGCCGATTACAAACCTAAGCTTTCAACCAAAGCATTCAAACCAAATCCCGAAGTTTCCAAAGGCACAATATAAAATTGATAATTCTGTTATGAATGTTGTTGAATATCATCGTCAAGAGGAATTAGATGCATAAGACGAGAGTCGATCAAAATTAAAAACTGTTGTTTACAACAAACCTTTTAATTATTCAAAACCGGTAACTTTCGTCACACCAACGGATTCTTCAAACACACCAAGGGTTATCATCAAAACACCTGAGTCTTCTATTGTTAATCCCAAACAGACTTTGCACAAACTTATGGTCCTTTACCTTCCATTAGTGAAGTAAACTCACAACCTGAAAATCGAAAAATTCTTCGATATTTTGACATTTTCATGGCCTCAAAATTTTACAACATGAGATAGAATATCGCTCGAAATCAAAGTTGAACATTTTCAATGTCTGGCGCGAGAACAAAGAGACATTTTTCCGAAAAATCTTTTACCTAATGTTAAAAACTTGAAAAGTTGTGCAATTGCCTGGGAAAAGGATTTTCATAAGGAACTTGGGGTCATGAAAAACCTTTTCGAGAAAACAAACATCTATTTCTAATACTAAACGTAAAAAGAAACTCTTGAGAAAAGATGTTGATCGACACTTGGAAGATGTTATCCGTGTGCGATGTTCAAAATGTTGTGTTATTGAATTCGTTGTCATATGCATTTGATAATATCTCTGCCGACATCTTTTTGTTGTGCTAAATGTTGAGAACACGATAATGTGCTTGGATCGAGTCCTTAAAAGTTGAAAACAAACGATTGTCAAACGAACTTTCAAATGCAATTCGTCGTCTTAATTGGTGTCAAAAAGATATTCACGATCAACAACTTTTTTTTCAACACAAAATCACCACGTGCAAAATCTTCGATCCTAAATTTGAGCAACTGGATGATCAAAGCGTGTCTTTTAAGTGTCAAATCTCAAAATATGAACAAGAACTTTTAAAAGTCTAAAAGGAATATGGTGTCATATTTGATTTACTCAAAAGACTCGTGATGAAGCATCAAATGAACTTGATCATTATCTTGCACACACTAAAGAAGTTATGCATTTTGCTGGAAATGTTCGGTCTGAAAATCAAGATCGATTCACACTATCATCAAGTTAAGAGGAATGTTAGGAAAGTATGAACAACTTCCGCCAACAATCATTAAGAGATTAGCCCCGTAACACTTAGTACTCATGCACCTAGAATCTCTACTGCCAAATCACAAGTAGCTAACGTGCTTCCTTCTACTGAAACAGAATAGTTGAGCCTTTTCCAAACGTCCGCACTTCACGACCTAGGAGCACTCAATCAAAGAATAGGAAGTTGCGACCTAAGAAAAGATCAATCAAGAATGCTAAAGTAGAAGAACACCCTAGGACTATGAATAAGACTCACGTTGCCTCCACTATAGATATTGCGCCTGGCAAATGTAATAGAAATAGTGATGTAACGAATGCTAAACCGTTAAGTACTTTTGATATTCAGTCCGATGCACCTTGTGATATTTGTCGTAAAAGTATGAATTCCGATTGCCATGATAAATGTGTTGCTAAAGCTATCATCTCTCGTTTAAGGAATCCTAAGAACCGAATACCTCTAGGCCCACTAATCTTTCTAAGTCCGTGCTTGGTAGACCGCCATCTTTAGATTCTAAGAAACGCATTGTTGTCCCTGTAGCTCTAGTTTCACCTCCTAGGAATGTAGTACCACCTAGTGAATTCACTAAGACTAAAGCAAAGAGTAGTTATAGATGGCATAAATGGATATATAACACACTAGGATTTAAGTGGATACCTAAAGCTATTGATGTTTGCATATCCACTATAAGCTCGCTATGGAACCCTCTAACATTTCGGGTTCCACAGTCTACTTCTATTCCATCCATTGTCGCCTGTGTAATGCAGGTGATACAAATCATTCTTTGGATTGTTGATAGCGGATGTTCCCGACACATGACAGGCAATCTTAAACTGTTATCAAACTTTATTGCAAAGTTCATTGGCACTGTCGGGTTCGGGAATGATCACTTCGCAGCTATCATGGGCTACGGAAACTATGTCAATGGGAACATCGAAATAGCGTGAGGGTTTACTATGTGGAAGGCCTCTCACAATCTGCTTTCAGATAGGTCAATTTTGTGATGGAGATTTGGAGGTTGCTTTTAGGGAGAAAACTTGTTTCATTAAGTGATCTACAAGGAAATGACCTTATGTCTCGCTCGCGTAATTCTAGTCTCTACACTATCTCTATGCAAGACATGGTTGCTTCCTCTCCCATTTGCTTACTTTCTAAGGCAACATCAACAAAATCCTGGCTATGGCACCACCGTCTCTCACATCTAAACTTTCAAACCATCACCAACCTTGCTCGACACAAACTAGTTGAAGGACTCCCACGATTCCGGTATTCAAAAGATCACCTTTGCTCGGCTTGTGAACAAGGGAAAAGCACTCGTGCTCATTTTCCTTCAAAGGTGGAACACAGCTCTCAAGATGTGCTTCATCTTCTTCACATGGATTTGTGTGGCCCGATTCGTGTGCAAACGATCAATGGCAAACGCTACATCTTAGTAATTGTTGATGACTACTCACGATGGACTTGGGTCTACTTTCTTCGTAGCAAAGACCAAGCTCCACAAATGATCATCACCTTTCTCACAAAAATACAGGTTTAGCTCCGCAACACCGCCGTAATCATCGAACGAACAAAGGAACTGAATTTGTTAACAAAACCCTTCGTGAATTCTATGAGAAAGTGGGAATTCAAAGATCAAACATCTATTGCACGTACACAGAACAAAACGGAGTTGTTGAAGAGACGAAACCGAAGCGTTAGTGGAAGCCGCAAGAACAATGTTAATCAATGCTAAACTTCCAGTTACTTATGGGCGTAAGGTCGTATCTGCATGCTATACTCAAAACCGTTCTATGATCACAAAGCGTCACAACAAAACACCTTTCGAGCTTGTCCACAACTATAAACCGAACCTCAAACACTTTCATGTATTTGGATCCCTTTGCTATCCGAATAATGATCGTGGTGATTTTGGAAAGCTCAAAGCCAAAGTCGATATTGGAGTCTTTATTGGATACCGTGACAATTCTAAAGGTTTCCGAATCTGGAATCGTCGAACTAAGGAGGTAATGGAAACGATTCATGTTCATTTCGATGAACTCGGAAATGGCTTCGAGTATAACAGCTTAGAACCCGGTCACAACCGTTTAAACTTCCCTCAACCCCATCATCACCAAGAAAGCCCTCGACTAACTTCGTCAACAAATGGAAAGGTTATTTGCTCCTCTATTCTGTGGACGATATTGATGAACGTGCTCAGTGTATCCACTGCTTCCGCACAACCCGATAATATTCCTATACGATACACTGCTACAACAACTATCGTTGAAGATGCACCTACACCAATTGACTCCAACACAACAGTTGAACACACCGATTCCAACAATGATGAACCGGTGATGATATTTCAATGAAATACCCCACTGCAGATTTTGATCCAAATGTTCTTCAATCCGTTTGCTAATGAGACGCGCACCGGATGTCGCGGAATCTTCAACAAACCATTTGAACCCTCAGAACCGCACAATGTATACCAACCATCAACCCTCTACACATAGATGGACAAAAGACCATCCTCTGGCTAACATTATTGTCAACCCAAATCAACCGTTTACGACAACGTCTTCACACAGACGGTGAACATTGCATTTATGCACTTACTGTTTGCCAATCTGAACCTAAAACATTAAAGGACGCAATGACAAAAGACAAGCTGGATTGAATCCATGCAGGAAGAACTCAACCAATTCAAACGTCTTGAAGTATGGGAACTGGTTGAAAGACCAACAGGGTCTACGTCATTGGTTTAAAATGGATTTGGAAAAACAAATTGATCTTTGAAGGGAACGTCATCCAAACAAGTCACGTCTAGTTGCTAAGGGTTATCGTGAGGAAGAGGGAATAGACTTTGAAGAATCTTTTGCTCCGGTTGCTCGTCTTGAGGTTGTTCAGATATTTCTCGCGTTCTCACGCTTCATATGAATATGACGGTCTATCAGATGGATGTCAAAGCGGCGTTTCTCAATGGACAACTTAAAGAAACGGTCTATGTCGACCAACCGGATGGATTCGTTGATCACGAAGTTCCCCGAACCATGTTTACAAACTGAACAAAGCTCTTTATGGTCTCAAACAAGCCCTCGGGCATGGTACGATAAGCTATCATCTTTCCTCATTGCCAATAATTTCACCAAAGGTTCGGTTGACCCAACTCTTTTTATACAATATCACGGGAACATATCTTAATTGTTCAAATTTACGTGGATGACATCATTTTTGGGTCTACACATAAAAGTTTTCAATCGCTTTTGCAAAACTAATGAAGAAAAATTTTGAAATGTCCATGATGGGTGAACTTACATTCTTTCTAGGACTACAAGTTCATCAATCACCCCGTGGTATTTTCTTGAGTCATACCAAATATGCCCTTGAATTGTTAAACAAATTTGGAATGAAAACTCAGACACCTATGCCACACCAATGGCTCATACCAAGAAGCTAGACGCTGATTTACATGGGAAATTGGTGGACCCTACAAAATACCGTAGTATTATTGGGTCTCTCATGTATCTAACAGCTAGCAGAGGATATTGTCTTTGCCGTTTATCTATGCTCCGTTATCGTCGCGACCAACCGAAACCCACCTCTACGAGGCTAAAAGAATCCTCCGATACATCAAGGGAACCATTAACTTGGGGGATCTGGTATCCAGAAGGATTCTCCGGTTTTGAACTAATCGCTTTTGAGGCGACCACGCAGGATGCTTAGACTCACGGAAAAGCACTTCGTGAGAACTTTACAATTTCTTGGTGATAAAGCGTGTCATGGCAATCAAAGAAGCAGGATTGTACATCGCTGTCATCAACCGAAGCAGAATATGTAGCCATGTCGCCGTGTTGTGCTCAAGTCATCTGGATGAGAACACAACTCAAAGACTATGGTTACTTATTTGTGAGAATCCGATGTATTGCGACAATCGGAGTGCCATTGCCATCTCGTGCAACTCAGACTCGAAATCAAAGCACATCGATCTACGCTATCATTTCATCAAGGACCACGTGGAACAGGGTACCGGTGAACTATACTTTGTAGTATGAATACCAATTGGCGATCTGCTCACCAAAGCCTTGCCTCCCGCTAGGTTTAATGAGTTGGTCCACCGGATTGGTATGAGGTGTTTGACTCAAGAGGAATTGGATGACCTCCTAAAACAGTCTTAAAACACATCAAACACCAAAACATCTTTTGTAAATATCTTTTCAAAAACAAAATACAAAAATATAAAATCCGATAAAACAACAAAAATATTCTTCTAATCTATATTTCTTTCAACATTGCAAGTACATTTCTTCCGTCAACACTTTAATCTTTCAAAATTCAGTATTTTTCCGATCAAGTGTTGAGGGGGAGAAAATAATCTATTAACTGCTTCAAAACATCTGTGTACTTGCATGTGATCATATCTCGGTTGACTCTTTTACAAATGGTGGTACATTTTCTGGTTCAAAGACACTCCTCGAACTTAAATTAATAACCTTTCATTATTTTCTCAAGTCGGGGGGGAGTGTCGTCATGCTTCTTTCCAAAAATCTTTGATTGGTAACCCAAAATGGAAGTTAAAAGGCTTTGTTTGAAAAAGGAAAAGGTGGAGGGACCAAAACTGTCTAAATGCAAAAGTTATTTTACTAAAACACCTCCCCACCTAACCTACTCTTTACATTTAATTCTAAACCTATACACATCCTACGCCTAAGATTCATTCAAGATTTTTGTGTTTTGGATCATCAATTTGTAAGTGGTTTTATGATCTTAACGTGTTTACAAACATAGGTTTTGATTCTTATACAAAACCAACGGTCAGATTTTGATCTATGCTTGATTTAGTGTTCTACGCATATGCGTATGAACACTCGATCAAGAATTGGTGTTTGTGGTTATAAACATTGTGTCAAAATGTTTCTTGTACATCAATATACACAATTTCATCACCTAAACATACCCGGAATCACAAATTAAAGGTTTTGAAAACTAGGGTTTATGTGTTGATTTGGGGATTTTCGAATGTGAAGTGCTTTGGTCAAAAAGATTGTTGTGTTATGCTTATGTGATGATGAATTGATGATATCCATGCCTTATAACCACCCCGAAACCTTAATTGATTCAGAATTAGGAATTAGGGTTTAATGTTCTAAAATTGGGTATTTTTGATTCAATGCATAAAAAGTGTTAAAACTTGGTCTACATGCTCTCACAACATCTATGATATACCGGAAAAACTTTGGTGCATATTCCATGGCTAGATCTCATACGCGTAGATTTAGGGTTTAGACTACGCTTATGCAGTTCTACGCGAATTAAACTGTCCAAATGTGTTTTGATTTATCATAAAACGAATGTTATGTGTTTAACTTTGTTGATATGATGCTTTATTTCCGGCTTGCAACACGTAATATTCAGAATCAAGGTTGTTGTTAATCTACACATAAGGATCACCTTACGGCGTAGCTTGTTATCGTAAGATTAGTCTTACGCGTAGCTTCTACGCATAAGGTTCTACATATGGGACTACGCGTATCTTGTGAAGGATATGCGTAAAGCGATGACCTACGCGCATAAGGTCAACTCTTACGAGTAACCTTACGCGTAAGGTTAATATATGCCTACGCATAAGCTCTACGCATAAGGTCCTCTTTTTCCTCGCGTAACACTTCTTACGCGTAAGTTAAGACCTACGCGTAAGTTTACGCTCACGCATATATCATTCGCTCTACGCATAACTTTACCAATCCTACGCATAAGCCGAGATCATACCTTCGTTATGAATTGTTACGTGTACAAACTTGTAAATAAACTAATCATATCATCACGAATCCTAAAATGTCACTAATAAACTGAAATCGTTTGATATGTTGTGAACAATAAGTGATAAAATAAACTTTAAAACTTAAAGTTAACTAACTCACGAAACATTTCACGACGTCATTGGACTATTGAATATACAAGTGACTTAGGACTCGTAACATTCATTGACACTGCACATTCAATAACTAGACAATAAGACCATCTGTTGACTAACATTATGTCTTTCGATATGTTGGTTCTTTTGGCTAATGTTATTTCAGATCACGACATGGCTGAACAAATGAATATGGATGCATTTGAAGTTCTCTCCATTCTGATATCTATCCTCATGGCTATCCAATGAAGATAGGAAAGAATAATCTCCGTGTTGACTTTGACACCCTCACTTGCTCTGAATCTTCTTGTTTAATTGCTATTGACATTAGAGGACTCATCCGTATCGTAACATGCTTTCACACTCTGCAACTGTTCGAGATCTACATCCAACAGTTCGGAACACTATGGAAAGGGTCAAAGGACATCTGCTGTACGGTGACTCGAATCACAAACAAGTCACCATTACACTGCAGACTTAATTCTCCTAATTCTGATGTCGATCCAACCAAACTATATGCCACACTGTTTGAAGAGCTCACTCTCCAATTCTTAATCAATATCGGTTATGACGAGGCTACGGGAATAATCACCAAGCATTCTCACGTAGAGCTTAAGAGTATTCCTCAACCACGGAGAACTCTCTACATGATCATCACCAAGTCTGTTTACGGTGCGTGGTACGGCTATGAGCACCCTAAGCTCATGGGCGCAAATATTAAGGCATTGGTCAACAAGAAACACATCGCTATCGAAGCTCTGATTTGGGATGACATGATGTCATTTTCAAAGATTCCTACATCGGATATACTAAATTGTTGATCGAGAGAGCACTTGGACTTCATCGGACATTCCCAAGAGGCTCAATGACCCGACAATCACGACATGTTGCGGAACCCATTCTATCTGTCAATCAAGGAAGCGTCTACAAAGAAACAAGGTGCGCACGCTGCATTTCCTTCTAGCGAAGATGTCGAAAGCTCGAATCGTACAAAAGGTATCGGAAGCGGTCGGACAAGGCAAAGTTGGTCATCTCGACGAAAAATCTTCGAACACCTGTAGGAGAACCAAAGAGGAAGTGCAGGAAGTACGGCAAGTACTGTGAGTCAAAGGAAGTTCCCCAAGAGGAACCCTCCCTCAAAGAGGATTGTTCCATCTAAGGAAGCAGCTCCCATCCCAATTCCCAAACCCGAACCGCAAAGAAAGCTTGTGGATGAAAGCTCAAGGTACGAAATGCTTGATGAAGAGATTATCTACTCGAATGCAAGCGTAACACCTACTCCAGCTAAACCTACAAGTCCAATAGCTGAACATGGAAAAGGAAAGACTCTTGTACTTGAGTCTTATGATGAAAGCTCTGAAGAAGAAGAAGAAGAGCTCTGGATCAATCCTACGGGAAGAAGTTTAAATTAGTTAGACAAATTCAAAAGTCAAGAATTTGCAAAAGATCAAATGGGTGGCCCCGGAGGATCGAGTGGTGTTGTCCACTCTTCACCAGGTCCCGATGCGGTTAATCAACCCGATAAGGGATGTGGTGCCACCACTCTTGTGCAACAACAAACGCTTGTGAAGGAGACTATTGATCTTAACTTTGAGGAACCAGAAAAGAATAAGGCGAGAAAAGAAAACGATGAAGAAGCTAAGGAATAGACGGAAGAAAAGGCTAAAACTGGACATGATGACGAAGAAGATTATGATGACTTTCTTCTCGGCAGTCCAACTCGTTCCAAGGAGGATACTTCTGCACCTCCAAAGGACCCTGAATCTCCTCATGTCCCTCCTCATCGATTCTTCATCTCACTCATCACCACCACCATCAAAAGATCAACCGTGATCATCATCCAAATCCGTGAAGAAACAACCTAAATCTTGGATTTCTCAAGTCATAAAAGATTGTGAAAAGTCCAACAAGTCGAGAAAGAAGGACATACTTTCTCAAAAGCTAAATTGGTTTCTTGACATTCAGACTTAAATGATGAGAAAGACAAGATGGAGAAAGAAAGGGAATTTGTTGAGAAGTTCATGAAGAAACATCGTAAAAAGGAACTGAGCGAAATGATCGAAGGTTACACTAACAAGTACCTTCAGGATATCGTTCCTAAAGTCCAAAAGCGGAGAAGACAGAAGAGATCATACTCACAAGTTTCTTCTCGACACCTTGTCCCGGTGTGACTAGAAGTATTTTCGGACAACTCACCCCTAACATCGTAGCATTGATTAAACATACAATGGCCAAAGAAGTGATCTCTCTGAAAGTTAATCGCTAAACTTGTGATACAAATGTCAAAGCGATGGAACGCTACTTGCCGGATGAAGCTAAATTTTTCGAAAATCTACTTGATTTTCAACTCGGATCATCATGCAAGGAGTCAGCCGATCAACCCAAACGACCAAGAGATGACGATGATAAGGACAAGGACTCGCACCTAAAGCGTCGGAAGCAATGCGGTAAATCTACTTCTATGCCACCTCCTCCACCACGGACTTCTTCTCAACAAAAGTCTCCTCTACCTCGGTCTTCTCTGATAAACCTCGACGATTCCGAGTTACCACCCGACTCATAAAGCGGTGATTACTTTGAGTATACGGGTGGTGGCGATGAAGAGGTCCTTGAGCCCCGACAACAACCCACCTCACCCAAACAAGTGCAGAAACCGGTATCATCATCAAGGCCTTCCAAAAGAAGAAGAAGACGACTCGAGTCGTATCATGGCTAGATGACGATAAAACCGAAGAGTTTGAATGGTTCTCCACACTTGTCAATCAAACTCCCTACCCCGATGAAGGTCAAGAATTGGTAGACGGTTCTACATTGAGCACGCAAAACTTTTGCAAGAAAAGTTCCATGTGAAGAAAATGGACGAAATCGAGTTGAAGCGAATCAAGAATGAAGCATTTCAACTTCTAAAAGACAGCTCTGAAAGTGCCCTCGAGGTCGAATATCATCTTGAGAATATCGCTCGAGCTATGTCTAACAACATGGATTGGCTCAATCAGGAAGCAAACATTGACTTCACACAAAGGGACAACCCTCCATACTACACCGATTGGACCAAACCCCTACCGACCATTGGCCAATCAGACGAACCACGGATTCCCTTCCGATACTTCTTTAACGAGACACGGATTTTCTCTTACACGGTAGCAATGGTTTGTGAAAATACGCTACATCATTGACTCTTCCATTCCCAGCGGCTATTTACTCAAAGCGCATAGCTATCGAGGAACGTGCAAATCACTTGTTTTCTGACAGCGTGCAAGCATACGACCAAGATGCATTGTATGGGATTCATCATTGGCCTAAACGCCGAAGAATCTACTCTGGCCACGTTCGAAGTCTCAACATGCGGTGTATAGTTCTAAGGACATCGTGGCCATCAAACACATTGATCTCAAGTCTAAGTGGGACTACACATTCTTAAAGAATATCATAGTCAAGCGACAAGATGAACAGGACTATGGATTCTCCGAGGTCGACTTTGAGAACTTGTCCCTCAGCGACATCGAAGACATGTACCTTGCCAAAGTGCGAGGTGCGTATGAGACAATTCTCAGCGAAGTTCAACGTGAATTTATCAAGTCGTTCTCATCTTCATTAGGCGCATCGTGATCAAAGAAGCGTGTTGAAGATATCGGATGGCATTGAATCTTATCGACGCGTGTCAACCTCTCTCCTCCAACGCTTACTCTTCCCGATCTCAACGGCTCTCTCAATATACACTCATCGCAAACCTTTCGTTGTTTACCATAGTGAACTTCAAAGCGCTTAATGGCATGTAGTGAGCTCCACAAATTGGGGATCATACCTTGAAGCGGTTAGGGATGGATTGGTCGAGGTTGAAGGATATACGCTGAAAGTTGGGTCTCCTAATTTGGAATTCTCGGAAAGGAGGGATGTGAGAAGGATCATCACCATGATTGATGAACGGTTGTTCGAGAAGGGATCGGGGCGATTGGAGAGCTATGTTGGTGGTCGACCCGGGAGAAACATCACCGCTTTCCAACGCCTGCGCTTCGGGATATCTGCACTTCCGGTACCCCTTGAATTGTTTCCTTCATATAATTTTGGATGTGTGATTAAATATGTCAATGGCTTGTGCACACATAACAGTGTACAACCCGTAATGGTCAATAAAGGACCCGTGGTACGCCTTGATTGCCACAATCCTTATAAAAAGGCGAAAGCTCTTACTTTTGAGTAAAACCTATCAAACCTTTCACTTTTCAAGGTTTTGCTCAAAAGAACAAGTACTTTCCTTATGATTTTCAAAACCTCAACCGTTTATATCACTCGTTGAGGGGAGTACTTGATTCAAAACTTTGTTCAAAATTGTTCTCGATGGTCATTCTTCCGCAACATTCGAAATGGTCATATTTATTCTCAAGCGTTTCAAAAATAACACTTTAATATGCCATTTTTGAGGGGGAGAAAATATGTGATAAGAAATATGTTGTTGATCTGTGCTAAACAGTCAAGTCAAATCACACAAACCGGCCACTTGTGAATGACGTAACAGGCTTAAAACAGTTCAGACACAAATACAATTAAGATCAGAGGAGTATAGGGTCTCCCCGGGTCGTTAAGTCCCACGGAGGATGAATTGGTGTATAAACACTTCAGATGATAGAATGATCACTAAGGATAGTGATCAGGAAGGTTTTTGCTGGATAATTACCTAAAGAAAAGATCTACAAATTAAAGCGACTTAAATGCAAATTAAAAGAAATTAAAAAGTTAAAATATATTAAATAAACGCTATCACTATTTTTACTGGATCGATGAGCGTTTATTTTATAAAACAAAATAACTTTAATAAACTAATTTAACTAAAACGTAAACTCAAAATATCTAAAAACGTTATTTAAAACGAAAAGCTTGGCGTTATTTACGAAAATGGTATTTGGGCGAAGATAAAACGTAAATTTTATGAAATAAAAGTCCTACAAGTGTAAAACCAATTTTCTTACGTACTATATGATAAAAGAAAATTTTTAGAAAAAAGATTTATATTTTTTAGACTTTTATATTTTTTATTATGAATTAATTACTATAAAATACTAATTAAATGTTTAAAAATACTAAAACTAATTAGAAAAATCTGAAACTTTTTGTAAAAATACTTTATACTATAACCAAGCTAAGAAAAATAAAAATGGTGTAACAGCTTCTACAAATAAGCTACTAAAAATTCGAATAAGCTAATAAGCTATATCTTGACAAACTACCTTATATATTAAACATTGCAAATAAAAAGCGAGAAAGACCCAGCATTGGCTTACAAAGTACACCATGTCACCCTTATAAGGGGAGAGGTCTCGAGTTAGACCCAGCCTCTCCCTTTTTGCACAACATTTTTTATTTTTGGATTTTTCTTTTATAAACTAATTAAGCACATTAAAATAAGCATTTTCTAAAACTAAAACTTTTTCTAAAAACTAACAATAAGCTCTGTATTGAGCTTATAATCTCAACAGTGCAAGTTATGAGCTTATTATGATGTTTTAAACTCAAACAAGGTCACAAGCTAAAACCAAAGCTGAAATAAGATGAAAATAAGCTAGTACTACTTAGATAAGGCTAAATTACACATATAAGCACACTAATAAGCTATAAATAAGCAATAAGCATTTATGACAAACTGAGAAACCAAAGCAGGACTTGCGAGAGATTTTCAAGGGCAATTTAAGCTCAATGAATAAGCTCAAAAGCTCAAACAAAAGACAGAAGTAACAATTAGAGCTGGTGGGCTTTCCAAAAGTCAAGCTCATGCACTTTGGTGCACTGAGGAGCTTATGAGAGCTTATGAAAATGAGACCAGTTCACTGGGTTGTTTGGTTATAACGAAATGGGACAAAGTACAAGCTTGATGCGACCCTATAGAATAAGTCAAAATGGGGAATTTAGCTTGGGACTTTAAGAAGGCTTGGTTACCTTCTCAAAAAGCCAATAATTACAAACTATGACCAAATAACAAGCTCTTTGTGAGCTTATGAAAGACTAGTAAAACTGGTTGCAGTGGCACTTTTTGAAGCAGTGCTTAAAATAAGCTAAAAGTTAAGCTATTTAAAAAACTATCTGGAAAATAAGAAAAATACTATGATAAAGTTAAGCAACTGAATATTGAAATACCAAAAGCTCAGGTCTTGAATACTAATATTAAGCCCTATATAAATTAATCTCTTTTATTCAAAGCTGCTAATCTTGAAATATTTGACTTTTAATTATACTAAAGGGTTGACTAAAGTGAACTTTAAATTGAATATACTAACTGATTAAGTAGTATTAAGCTAAAATGAGATGAACTTAGGCTATAGTAACAAGCTATAAGCTACTGTGATGATTTTTAGTTTCTAAATCCTAACAGTGAGCTTATGAGGTGAGATTAAAAGAGAGTATGACTTTTTAACCCAAAGAGTCTTGGTTTTCTTGTTGCAATGAGATATATAGACCAAGTGTGATATACAACAATCAACTACACTGTCTCAAACACCTTTTAGCTCAGTTAAACAAGCAATACCAAACAGTCTGTGGAGGCTGTTTTGAAAATTTTGGTAGAGAAAGACAGATTAAGACCATCATATATTTTGCAGACCTAATGATATCACTAAATGAGACTCAAGGAACATAGAACAACAATATTAACAACATATAATTAAAAGATTACACTTACTCTATTTTCACTGCTTAAAATAAAATTCTTATTAACTATAAGTTAAAAAGAATAATTTATTATTTTTAAAGCTCAATTATATTTAATTAACACTAACAAACATAAACATGCAAAGATTCAAGCTTATAACTGTTTTTACTCGATAAAATGCCAAAATGAGATTAAGAGGCTTACAAGTGGCTTGAGTGGAAAACCGAGAACAAATGCATAAAACACATCCTAAAGCTTCCCAAGAAGCACTAATCCCAAGGCCATCCACTATATACCTTGCTCCAGCCTTCTTGTACCTTGCACCATAGTTTTTTATTTTTAAGTTATTTATTTGGTATTTTTGTGAATTTCTGATTTTGGCTAATAAACTGCTTCTAATAGTATCTAATAGCTTCAATAAGCTATATAGGTAGCTTATGTGGGCTTATGAGTCCAAACTAACTTGACTTAACAACATTTCATTATATTGAGATTTTTGAGTTAGTAAAAATTGCATAACATGATATAAGACCTCAAAAGTGAAATTGATGATATCAAAAGTTTTATGTTACACTGGAAACATGAAATACAAGATTTAAAAGCTTTAAAATACACTGGAATTTAGAATTAAACTAAAACGACATTAAACTAACTAAAACTACACTACTTGCTCTACTCTTCTGCTTCAATCCATCTTTATAGACTTTCAAAAGCATCCTCTCCACTTTCTGATCATTTCCCACCATTGGATAAGCTTGATAGCATCTTAATCGTCCATGTGTAATTTTGGCGGGAAAAGTCTTAGATAGCAGGTTATAGCATTTAATGGGATTTGGGAGGTTGTGGAGGTGGAAAGTGGTTGTTAACCAGCTGGGGGGATAAGGTAGGTGAGGTGGAAAGGTGGGGAGAGGTGGAAAAACCACTGGTATTGGTGTATACAAGGGTGGGAGAGACGGTGAACAGTGAAGGCGGTTTCTCTGTTTTAAATTTTTGGGCCGGGTTTTATTTATTGGGCCAGCAGGATCTGTTTTGGACTTGGGTTTGGTTTGGTTTATTTAATCTCAAGGACCATTTTGCAATTTCTGCAAATTTAGAGGACTGAACATGTAACATTTCTAAAGTTATTACAAGGACTAATTATGCCACAATTGAATAGTATAAGGACCAACATTGCATAAATTTCCATTTTTATAAGTCCAGGGACCAAAACTGTCAAGTTTGAAACTTGAGGGACCAAAATTGTAATTTTGCAAATTTTACATTTCAAAGGTTTGTTTTGACAACTTTTGAATCCCATGGACCTTAAATGACATTTTCCTTTATTTAGATTTACCAAGGATTTGTTTTTGACAATTTTGAAACTTGGGGACTAAAGCGCCAATTTTGCAAACTTTATCGTTTTCATCGATTTTGATATTTTGCATTTAAAACACATAAAACACTGATTTGTGATATTTTTATCATTTTGATGCGTTTTGAGTGTTTTCAGATGATTTTGCAGTTTAGATTTGACTAAAAATGATGAGTATTTACACACTCATCAATCCCCCCCACTAAGATATTGCTAGTCCCTAGCAATGATTTGAAGCTTTAATGGATTTTAAAAACTCTTTACCAAAAGCCATCACTTCTTGAGTAGCCAAATGTTTCAGTTCAAGTAAGAACCTTGGTACACTGATAACCAAATGATTTTGAGCAAATCATAAGTTGTCAACGGATTTGATTTTGTCTTTACCGGAAGCCGTACCCATACGGACTAGCCAACTCTTAGATAAATTATCGATTATTATCTTTGGTGGTGAAAACCAATTATGGATTTTCACTTTGCCTTTACCACAAGCCATAACCTTGCGGGCTAGCCAACTCTTCACTTTTAAGGATATGGTGAGTTGAATACCATATAATTTTGGGCAAATTGCAAGCCGTCACGGTTGAGATATCTTTACCAAGAGTTTGCTCTGGATTAGCCAATCCTTTAGTTTATCAAACATGGCGGACTGATAACCAATTGAGTAAGTGTAAAACACTTACTCCAAAAAAAATTTTGGCCAAAAATGGGGGAATTAGGTAGATAATACATGATAAAATTCGTGAGAATTCCCCCCCACATTTAGAAATGAATATTGCCCTCAATATTCAAAGTCAGCGGTTATGCGAAACAAAGAACGTAAAAGGGAAATACTACGGCCATTATTTAGAAAGAAGATTTTTTTTTTTTTTTTTGAAACTTGCATATATACACAACATGTGGGGCAAACCCCCACACTAGGGTGGTAGAAAATAGAAAGAAGTCAGAAATATGGGTGAAAACCCATATAGTGCGTGCTCTTGTTTTGGTTTCCGAGTCGCTAGCTTGACTTCGACCCGAATTAATTGGTTCATGGGGAAGCAAAGTGGAAGGAACAATCTCCATCGGACTTTCAATCAAGATGTTTGGACAAACATTTGAAGTACGTGAAAGTTCCACACCGATGAGATATACATAGAACCGGCTCAAAATGATAGCGAAAATGCGGGATCAAAAATAGTGTCCTCATTCGAAGGAGAAAGGGAAAGAGCAACCACACCATTAGTGAAGAATGGAATAAATATGTGCATCACGATGCATGTCCATTCCTCATCGAGAAAAAGCAAATCACCATTTTTGACATTTTTAAGCTTAAACTTGAAGCTTTTATGGTGATTGGTAACAAAATTTCCTGGAGGGAGAGCTGGAAACGGTTCTTCAATCAATAGATTTTCAAGAAAGAGGATGTCTCCTCGAATCAAAGTAAGTATTGTCAATTCCTGTTGGAATCGACTCATCACTAAGAAAAGCATCGACCTCATTCCAAAAGTTATCATCTTCCTCATCCGGAGTGAGAGAAGGAATGGAAGAGTCGGAAATGGGACAAGAAATGAGTGGATGATCATTATATAGGAGATTTCTGGTTTCTCCAAGATCGGCTTCGAAATCAAAGAGATCATCGTCACTTTTCGATGAAAGTGGGTGATGTGAGTAAGTTCATCGGTGAACTCCTCAAGAAAACGATATCGGGCTGTGGGAGTGATCCTCAACATACTCGGCGTTTCCATGAGAAGTACAATCGTCTCTAACATCGGAGAAAGTTTCAAAATGATCTTTTGAACACTCAAGAGGGGAAAGAGAATCACACACATGATCAGAAGTTCCCTGTGACTCTCTTGGGATTGGGACAAGGTTCTCAACACTAGACTTTATGAATTAGTCCGATTCCTTTTCAGGAACATGTCAGATGCTCGTCCCCATGGTCGAGAGTGAGTGGGAGCTTGGTGTGATAGCGATTGTTTGAGAATGAATCTCAAGCTGCTGGGATATCAAGTGATGAATTTGATGAGTCTTCAAGTGTATCCTCATCATCACTGTCATCAAGAATAAAACGAAATTGAGAGCTAGATCTGGTGCTTTTCTTTTTGCAATTAATTCCTAATAGACTTTTCAAAAGCAATTTGGGAATTTATTTTATGACTTGCTCTTACTAGCAATTCTTCCATGGATTTCTCATGTGAATTTTGAATGACAGGACATTGTGGGAGTGGAGATTTGTCAAAACCGGAAGGTTGACATTGATAATCATCATGAGGACCCCACAATGTACACAAGAAAAACTGGGAACATTATGAAATCTTTGTCTTACTCAACTCCTCAGTTCTTTTCGCGACTCCGAAGCTCTAGATAAGTGTCTTGTTGGATTTCTTTGAGGAGTTTGAGTCATTTGGCAACCTTGTGGAGATTGGTCGTTGAGTGGATAGTCGTAATTGTTACAAGGAAATGGATTCCCTGTTTGACAATCGGAGCTGAAATGGGGACCTCCACAGTTCTCTACAAGTAAAACTGTTGAGCACTGGGTTGGTGAATCATATGGATATTGGTCATAACCAAAGTTTTGAGTATCACCGGAAAACTGTTCATAGACAAACGCGTTTCCGGATTGACACTCAAATCCTTGGTGAGGACCTCCACAAAATTCACAGCAGTATTGTTGATTATATGAAGATAAGTCGGGCTGTGGTGGGAAATTGGAAAAATTTGAGGGTGGATTAAATGAGTTGGATTAGGATCATAATCAAATGAATTCCTCGAACCACAAAATAAACAACTCAGATTCACGAATATCATTACCACTTTGTACACTGCGCCACCAATGGCGGCGGGTGAACCATAAAGAGGATCACCACAACCGACACAAGGAATAAACGATTCTATTTGAGAGTTATGAGAAGGAATCGGTTCATTCAAAGAATCAACAAAACCAACATGGTGATCTGAATGACTAATAAGACTCAAAGAACATTTTGAAAAATCCGGAGGTGGGACAAGTGGTGTGCTCTGAGAGCTAGCAATTTCAACCATTTCCGTTATGGACTCGGTTACGGTTCTTGAGAAGCGTGAAGATTAGGCAAGTCATTCTTACTAGACACCGGTTTGAATTCTGCATGTTTGCTTTTAACCGTAAATCGTGAAAGTGTAGGATCAATTTTAGGCGGCTTAGGAGCAATCGAGGGGTTAGATCTTTGGATAACGAGTAGGTTGGACGTAGTTAGTACCTCCATTATCGAGAGGAAAGTACACGGTCCTTTGTCACCCCGATTTTCGTTCCATTTCCTACCTGAGAATCAATGGATCTTCATGGACAACCGCAATTCTTGACATTTGTGATAAAATAGGAAGTTTTTCAACTTCGTTCGATAAATTCGTGTAGTCGAGATTCCATGAGAATAGAAGAAGTTAGAATCAAATGGATATAGGGTAAAGAAATAAAGAATCAAAAAGGGTAAGAGGATAAAGATGAATATTTTTGGATTTTTGGATAAATATTTTGAAAAAAAACAAAGAATGAAAATATTTTTGGTGTTATCAACACTTTAGGAAAAGTGTTAATGAACTTTTTGATTTTAAAAAAACTTTTTACAAAAAGGATTTTGTTTACAAAAGGTGGTATATGTGCAAGTATGCAGTGCGGAAATGCTTACAACAGCTTACGGCCTCCTCGTGGCGTAAAATTTGATCTGTGCTAAGCGGTCAAGTCAAATCACACAAACCGGCCACTTGTGAATGACCCCGGTAATAAGGGCTTAAGCGATTCGAGACACAAATACAATTAAGATCGAGGAGTATAGGGTCTCCCAGGGTCGTTAAGTCCACAGGAGGATGAATTGGTGTATAAACACTTGACCAGATGATAGAATGATCACTAAGGATAGTGATCGGGAAGGTTTTCTTTGGATAATTACCTAAAGAAAAGATCTACAATTTAAAGCGACTTAAATGCAAATTAAAAGAAATTAAAAGATAAAAGATATTAAATAAACGCTATCACTATTTTTCTGGATCGATGAACGTTTATTTTATAAAACAAAATAACTTTAATAAACTAATTTAACTAAAACGTAAACTCAAAATATCTAAAAACGTTATTTAAAACGAGCGAAGTTATTTACGAAAATGAAACTTGGCTAAGATAAAGCGTAAATTTTATGAAATAAAAGTCCTACAAGTGTAAAACCAATTTTCTTACGTACTATATGATAAAAGAAAATTTTTAGAAAAAAGATTTATATTTTTAGACTTTTATATTTTTTATTATGAATTAATTACTATAAAATACTAATTAAATGTTTAAAAATACTAAAACTAATTAGAAAAATCTGATACTTTTTGTAAAAATACTTTATACTATAACCAAGCTAAGAAAAATAAAAATGGTGTAACTTGACTTCTACAAATAAGCTACTAAAAATTCGAATAAGCTAATAAGCTATATCTTGACAAACTACCTTATATATTAAACATTGCAAATATAAGCGAGAAAAGACCCAAGAGCATTGGCTTACAGTACACCACATTGTCACCCTTATAAGGGAGAGGTCTCGAGTTCGACCCACTTCTCCCTTTTTGCACAACATTTTTTATTTTTGGATTTTTCTTTTATAAACTAATTAAGCACATTAAAATAAGCATTTTCTAAAACTAAAACTTTTTCTAAAACTAAAATAAGCTCACGTATTGAGCTTATAATCTCAACGACAAGTTATGAGCTTATTATGATGTTTTAAACTCAAACAAGGTCACAAGCTAAAACCAAATTTGAAATAAGATGAAAATAAGCTAGTACTACTTAGATAAGGCTAAATTACACATATAAGCACACTAATAAGCTAGAAATAAGCAATAAGCATTTATGACAAGCTGAGAAACCAAAGCAGACTTGCGAGAGATTTTCAAGGGCAATTTAAGCTCAATGAATAAGCTCAAAAGCTCAAACAAAAGACGAAGTAACAATTAATTTGGTGGGCTTTCCAAAGTCAAGCTCATGCACTTTGGTGCACCTGAGGAGCTTATGAGAGCTTATGAAAATGAGACCAGTTCAACTGGGTTGTTTGGTTATAACGAAATTGGGACAAAGTACAAGCGATCGACCCTATAGAATAAAATTTGCAAAATGGGGAATTTAGCTTGGGACTTTAAGAAGGCTTGGTTACCTTCTCAAAAAGCCAATAATTACAAACTATGACCCAATAACAAGCTCTGTGTGAGCTTATGAAAGAGTTAGTAAAGCTGGTGCAGGGCACTTTTTGAAGCAGTGCTTAAAATAAGCTAAAAGTTAAGCTATTTAAAAAACTATCTGGAAAATAAGAAAAATACTATGATAAAGTTAAGCAACTGAATATTGAAATACCAAAAGCTCAGGTCTTGAATACTAATATTAAGCCCTATATAAATTAATCTCTTTTATTCAAAGCTGCTATCTTGAAATATTTGACTTTTAATTATACTAAAGGGTTGACTAAAGTGAACTTTAAATTGAATATACTAACTGATTAAGTAGTATTAAGCTAAAATGAGATGAACTTAGGCTATAGTAACAAGCTATAAGCTACTGTGATGATTTTTAGTTTCTAAATCCTAACAGTGAGCTTATGAGGTGAGATTAAAAGAGAGTATGACTTTTTAACCCAAAGAGTCTTGGTTTTCTTGTTGCAATGAGATATATAGACCAAGTGTGATATACAACAATCAACTACACTGTCTCAAACACCTTTTAGCTCAGTTAAACAAGCAATACCAAACAGTCTGTGGAAATTGTTTTGAAAATTTTGGTGAGAAAATG
Organism: Chrysanthemum makinoi; assembly: GCA_910596185.1. NCBI lineage: Eukaryota > Viridiplantae > Streptophyta > Magnoliopsida > Asterales > Asteraceae > Chrysanthemum > Chrysanthemum makinoi. The sequence continues at coordinate 268,619,725 of OU343224.1, forward strand.
ATTAAGACCATCATATATTTTTGGAACCTAATGATATCACTAAATGAGACTCAAGGAACATAGAACAACAATATTAACAACATATAATTAAAAGATTACACTTACTCTATTTTCCTTTGCTTAAAATAAAATTCTTATTAACTATAAGTTAAAAAGAATAATTTATTATTTTTAAAGCTCAATTATATTTAATTAACACTAACAAACATAAACATGCAGAGATTCAAGCTTATAACTGTTTTACTCAGTAAAATGCCAAAATGAGATTAAGAGGCTTACAAGTGGCTTGAGTGGCGAGAACAAATGCATAAAAACACATCCTAAAGCTTCCCAAGAAGCACTAATCCCAAGGCCATCCACTATATACCTTGCTCCAACCTTCTTGTACCTTGCACCATAGTTTTTTATTTTTAAGTTATTTATTTGGTATTTTTGTGAATTTCTGATTTTGGCTAATAAAGCGCTTTTAATAGTATCTAATAGCTTCAATAAGCTATATAGGGAGCTTATGTGGGCTTATGAGTCCAAACTAACGATTCTAACAACATTTCATTATATTGAGATTTTTGAGTTAGTAAAAATTGCATAACATGATATAAGACCTCAAAAGTGAAATTGATGATATCAAAAGTTTTATGTTACACTGGAAACATGAAATACAAGATTTAAAAGCTTTAAAATACACTGGAATTTAGAATTAAACTAAAACGACATTAAACTAACTAAAACTACACTACTTGCTCTACTCTTCTGCTTCAATCCATCTTTATAGACTTTCAAAAGCATCCTCTCCACTTTCTGATCATTTCCCACCATTGGATAAGCTTGATAGCATCTTAATCGTCCATGTGTAATTTTGGCGGGAAAAGTCCTAGATAGCAGGTTATAGCATTTAATAGGATTTGGGAGGTTGTGGAGGTGGAAAGTGGTTGTTAACCAGCTGGGGGGATAAGGTAGGTGAGGTGGAAAGGTGGGGAGAGGTGGAAAAACCACTGGTATTGGTGTATACAAGGGTGGGAGAGACGGTGAACAGTGAAGACGGTTTCTCTGTTTTAAATTTTTGGGCCGGGTTTTATTTATTGGGCCAGCAGGATCTGTTTTGGACTTGGGTTTGGTTTGGTTTATTTAAGCACAAGGACCATTTTGCAATTTCTGCAAATTTAGAGGACTGAACATGTAACATTTCTAAAGTTATTACAAGGACTAATTATGCCACAATTGAATAGTATAAGGACCAACATTGCATAAATTTCCATTTTTATAAGTCCAGGGACCAAAACTGTCAAGTTTGAAACTTGAGGGACCAAAATTGTAATTTTGCAAATTTTACATTTCAAAGGTTTGTTTTGACAACTTTTGAATCCCATGGACCTTAAATGACATTTTTATTTATTTAGATTTACCGGTTGTTTTGACAATTTTGAAACTTGGGGACTAAAAGCGCCAATTTTGCAAACTTTATCGTTTTCATCGATTTTGATATTTTTGCATTTAAAACACATAAAACACTGATTTGTGATATTTTATCATTTTGATGCGTTTTTGAGTGTTTTCAGATGATTTTGCAGTTTAGATTTGACTAAAAATGATGAGTATTTACACAACTCATCGGTTGTGTAAAATTCAAATGAATCTGTATGCTTCGGACTTAACCAGCGAATTGTGATGCTTAACTGTTAGTAACTTCGAAAAGACTTGTCCTGGGACGGGTAATAATTTCAAGCTAGTTAAGCTAGTGATGTAAGCGTGTCTCATGAAAGGACTTGTCGAGTAGAATGTACCATTCGAGAAACTTTTGATAGACATGAACTCTGGCGGGTTTGACAACCTTCCAAGGTTTGTCTACACCTTCAAGGTAGTTATTAGAGCTAGTTGTCACCTAAAAGCTACAATGTAACTCTTTAACTATTCAACGTAACCGTGTCTCGCGGGATTGTCTATCTTGATGGATCAATTCAAAAGTGCGCTCTTTTCCTCAACATTGTGCATTTAACCATTAAAACTATTAAGCACATGTGGAGGGGGAGTATTTATGCAAAACATCATCTCTCACAATGGTTCAAACATGGTTTTCATTAACAAACCCTTTGAGAGATATTTTATCATACAGTGGTTTTAATGGCAAACATAGGTTAGTCATGGAGTTATAAGGTGACTAAGGTTAGGAATAACCGTCCTATGATCCGCCAGAGCGGGAGGGATCTACCCAAGGACACTACCATTAGTTAGTGTTATAAGTCCTTAGGAATGATTATAAAAAGGAGAAAATGAGAATCGGAGAAAGAAGGAGTTGAAGAATCAAAAAGAAATGTAAAGTGAAGGGTGAAAAGAAACCCTCAGTTATTCAACTTAGGCGGAACCAGGGTTCAATTCATATGCTCTTGGTTGTCACTTAGTGACGCCGGTATTGAAGATTAAAAGTCGTCATGGACCCAGTGGCGCATGCACTAAACCTTCTTATCCACTCAAGTTTCTCTCAACAGAAGCTTGTTTCATTCTCACCGGGAACCCTACGTAAACTATCGGCTTTCTCCTAGAGATTGCTGGTATTGAAGAAGGAGACCCTCTCCCTAGTCTCCGCTCAGGAAAACCAAAACGCACTATTGAGTCTAGAAACACGAGATTCATCAAAAGATCTCTTAGGAACACTTGACATTTAATCACTTGATGATCAACTAATAAGATCATCGGTGGTTCATATCGAGTCCTTCACGAGATCTTAGCAATGTCGAGAACATTTATGAGAGGTTCACATCTGTGATCCTCGTGATTGAATGGAAACTCTGCCGGGGTCAACATCAAACAGCCTGTCGGCCGGTCACTTTGGTAACTCCCGTGGATTACGGAGTGTGTCTCAAAGCGGTCTCTGATGCGTGAGGTGATGCTTGGTGTACCTCGCGACTCATCTCTGTAGATGTACCGGTACATCGCGTTATCTCACTTGTGGGACTCCAGTTCAGGAACGGCCTTTGTAAGAATTAGAGTAGTGTCCTCACACTATCTTTGTTGACACTCTCGAAGTTCAAACTTGTAAGTGCCGGAAACCGCTTATTACTAACCGTTTGAAATGTTTTATTCTTATGGAAGCTCGAGGCGGGATGATCGTCTTGATTCTTCTCATGCTCACGCCAACATCATCACTAATGGAAGTTCTATCTATCTCAATGCAACACAAGTCGAGAATGATTCTTCATCAATCAAAGAATCTACAAAGTCAAAGACTTACAAAACTTCATCATTATTGATTTCCAACGTCAAAGAGCGTGTGAGCATGTTGAAGAATGACATGGAGACACCTTTGGAGCAAAGGCACTGAAAGCGGCGATCGGGATGCGGACAACAACATACTATCACTTTCACCACAAAGAACAATGATCAAAGAACAAAGTTAAAGATGGCGTCAAAGCATAACTGTTCAAAGATAACTATCTCTACACTGGGGAGATTGTTCGAATCAAGGCAATTCTTCTCAACAAGAAAGAAGAATGTCGAAGATCACTGCTACTATTACATCAACGCCTTCAACGTTTACATTCATATATACTTGAGGGGGAGATTGTTGGAATCACTCCTAAACAATATTTCAAGTATTTATATTTCATATGTAATAGGTAGCTTTATTATGGCCTTTATGTTTGTTTAAGGTCAAGCTTATGTAGAAGGCCCATAAGCTCAGGCCCAAGCCCAATAAGGAATAGGGAAGGAGAGGGAGTGTTGCCCTAGCTCCTTGCCTATATAAACCATGTAATAACCCTCACTTGAGGGTTGGTTGTTCAAGTTATTCTCTTCACATACACTCTTTCTTAAACCGTATTATTGTTAACGTGTGTGTGTGTGTGTGTAGCTTGTTCATCCGCCTTCATCTCTTTCTATATAACTTGTGTTTGTAAAACTAGTGACCTAACAAAGCATAAAATCCAGTCCTTAATTGTTAAATAGTCAAAATCACTCTTAATCTCACTTAATTTCATAACTGTTAAGATTTAAAAGGTAAAACTCATCATAGTAGTTTAAAACTTGTTAACCTAGCTTAACTTGATCTTATTATAGCTTAATATAACATAATCAGTGAGTAGTATTGATTTAAAGTTCATATTAGTCAACTTTTAGTTCAAGATAAAAAGTCAAAATTTCCATTTGGTCAGTTTTTGAATAAAATAGATTAATTTTTGTAGGACTTAACATTATCTTTCAAGTTTTAAGCTTTTGGAATATTAAAATATAGTTGTTCAACTTTATCCTAGTATTTTTCATATTTTCTAGATAGCTTATTACAATCGCTTAATTTTTAGCTTCTTTTGAGTACTATTTCAAAAATGTGCCTTGTGCTGACTTTATATCCATTTTCACAAGCTCATAAAAGCTAATCATTGAACCCTGACTTGTGAATTTTGGCTTTTTGTGTAGCTAACCTAGCTGTCTAGCTATTCCAATGCTTATTTTCTATTTTGTAGCTTGTTTGATAGGTCGCTTATAGCTTATAGTTTGTCCCATTTTGTTTGAACTAAAGTACTGGTGCTCACAAGCCACTTTCACAAGCTTGTTTAGAGCTTAATAGTGGGCCCCAGGCATTGAACTTTGACTTTTGGATAGCTCACCAACCCAAACTTGTTGACTCGGTCTTTGTTTTGAGCTTTTTAGCTTATTTCATTAGCTTAATCTTGCTTAGAAAATCTCACATATTTGGTTTTCTAGCTTAGTCATAGTGCTTATTTGCTTAATATAGCTTATTAGTGTGCTTATTTGTATCTTTTAGCTTCATTTGAGTTCATTTAGCTTGTTTGTAGCTTATTATACATTTGTTTTCAACTGTGACTTATTTAAGCTTAAAATCCTCTCAATAAGCTTATAAGTTCCTTTGTTGAGATTTTTAGCTTCTAAATAGCTTATTTTTAAGTTGTAAAATTTTTGTTTTCATTAAAGTTACTTAATATCAGTAGTTAAATAGTTTTCAAAAATAAAAACCACAAAAAATCATTTTTAAAATAGTGATAGCGTTTATTTAATAGAAATTAGCTTTTTAATTTTTCTTTTCAGCTTATTATTAAGCAAATTCTGTTTTTATAATTTTCTTAGTTTTCTGTCACCATAGGATATTTTTAGAAAAAGTTTCATAATTTTCTCATCTTGTTTAGTATTTATTAGAATTAAAAATAGTTAAAAGTATTAAATAATTAATAATAAATAAATAAAAAACATAAAAAATATCTTTTCAGTTTTAAAATTAGTTTTATAATATTTTAGATTTTTCTAAGTTAAAATTTCAATTTTCCAGGTTATTTTTATATTTTCTTGTATTTAAGTGTATTTTTAATAATTAATAAATAGTAATTAATTAATAATAAATAGATAAAAAGTGTCATAAATATATTTTCAGTTTTAAAATAAGTTTTATAATATTTTAGATTTTTCTAAATCATAATTTCATTTTTCTAGTTTTATTTCATATTTTATTATATTTTAGAGTATTATTAAATAGTTTAAAATAGTTTTTAATTAATAATAATTACATAAATAGTTAATAATTTTAATTTTCTAATAATTTTATTTTATTATTAGGGTTGTAAAAATATCATTTTCATATTTGTAGGTCTTTTATTTCTTTAAACTCACGTTTTGTTTTATACGTTTACGTAGTTTAATAAACGTATATTCACGTTTCTTTAATCGATTGTTGTGTTTATCAATTCTGTATCCAAATACCATTCCAATCAATCAGTAGTGTAATTATCATTCACAATCCTTACTGATCACTATCCTTAGTGATTATTCGACATCTGAAAGTGTTAAACACCATTAATCCTCTGTGGGACTTAAACGACCTGTGGAAACACTATACTATCCGGATCTTAATTGCATTGTTTCTAAAATTTGTTTGAAGTTTATTACGGTTGACCATTCACAAGTGGTTAGCTTGTGTGATAAACTTATTTATGCGGACCAATCAAAATTTTGGCGCTGCGGGAGGCTTTAGCGTGTTTTAAGCATTCTCAGACCCGTACTTGCACATATACCACCTTTTGTAAACAGTTTTTTTAAGATATCAAAAAGTCATTAACACTTTTCCTAAAGTGTTAACAACACCAAAAAAAATATAAAAACAAAACAATCATAACGTTTCTATCTTGTATTTTCTTTAAGGTGATTCTTAAAGAGATACGATTTGGTTAAACGAGACGATACCAAAAATATTGTCCAAAAGTTTTTAAACCCTTAGCACATATCCATACCTACGTCTTTTTAGTGGTACTTAATAAATACATAAAAATCAACCACCGCAAATCAAGGCAGTACACCTACCAACTGGGGGTGTGACCATTAACAAGTTCCCGAACAAAAGATTTAAAACTTACCTTTGTGTCCTTGTGATTTGGTGTACCTTTTTCAAAGAAGCCATTTCATTTGTGATTATTGGTTTAAGTTCACTTGTCGTTTTGCCTAGCATTTGTTTTGAAAACTGATTTTTAAACTTAGTGCATGCTTTTCGTTCTTCCGACTCTACAAGTCCACTTTCTAAGCTTGCAAATATTCCTCGTAGGCGTAGAGGGGCGTTACGCTCCTTCACCGTGGCGAGGAACGTCTAGTACCACCACCCCATCGTAATGGCGGAAGATAAACCGATGAATGAGCTTCTCCAAGCACCCATCGAGGGATACGGAGATGCCATTATTGTCCCACCATCGTGGTCGATACCTTCGAGCTCAAAACCGGGTTGCTTAATCTTGTAACCCAAAGCCAATTTTATGGTTTTGGGCGGGATGATCCTCATGCACATATTCGATGGTTTAACAAGATTGCATCTACCATCAAATATAAGAATGTCCCACATGAAGCAATTAAGCTTCTTCTGTTCCCATTCTCTCTGAGAGGACAAGCCCGGAATTGGCTTGAGAAACAACCCCTCGTTCCATTGAGACATGGGAGGATTTAGTCACCAAATTTGTTAACGAATTCTATCCTCCATCCCGAACTACAAGTCTTAAGAATGAGATAATGAAATTTTCTCAAAGATTTGATGAATCATTCGGGGAGGCATGGGATCGTTACAAAGAGTTGTTCCGGAAGTGTCCACATCATGGTTTTACCGAGTTAATGCAAATGGATACTTTCTACAATGGTCTGCACCAAGCTGACCAATACTCTTTAAATGCCTCCAGAGGTAATTTCTGAGCAAGACCACAAAAGAAGCCTTGCAAATCATTGAAAACAAGTCCCGGGTCCGCCCTTTCCGAACAAAGACATATCGGACTTCGGTCTAATGGGACCTTCTACTTCATCTCGCGTGAGTACATCTAGCACCGATGCTAAGATTGACAAACTCACGGATATTGTTCAGGCTTTGGTTCTTGCTAACCCAAAGAAAGTCACTTTCACACAGACACCATCACATGGTGAAGTGAAGAAAGTCGAGGTTCGTGTTACTTGTGGTGGCCCTCATGCATACTACAAGCATCGCCACCGATGGTAGTCCATTTGAAGCCAATGCTATAGCCGGTACTTCACATCAAGGAGGTAATCAATACCGTCCTCAAAATGAACCAAACTACCGTGCTAATACTTATTAGGGACCACCCGGTTTTAACCAGAATCCTAACATACAAAACCCGAATCAGAACCAACCTAGAATGAACCAAGGTTATCAAAACCAAGGTAATTTCTATCCCGGACCAAATCAAGGTTTCCAACATCAATGAAATCTTAATCAAAACAATTTCAATCGAGGGAATCAATTTCATGGGAATATGAATCCTAATCAAGGAAATTTTTAAAATCAAGGCCCTAATCGAACAATAGAGGCGAATTTTCCTAATCAAACTCAAGCCATTGTTCCAAGCGGGAGCATCATCGATGAGTTATTGAAACAATTCATGAAATCCCAAGATGAAATGAACAGGTTGTTGGTCGATCGTCGATCTAAAGAAGTCTTTAAATGATCAACCCTCGGGCTCGGAAAACTTCGAGCAACACGATCGCTAACCCGAGGGGCGATGCAAAGGCGATCACAACCCGAAGTGGTGTTTCATACAATGGACCCGCTATTCCTACTACCTCTTCTTCTTCTTCTCTCCCGAAGGTAGTGGAAAGTGAACTTGAGGCAACAAAGGACAAGGAACTTCCTACTAATAACGGAGGTACCAACGATGTCCATCCTCAAGTTGTCCAGAAACCCAAATCCAATCCGGGAGTTGTTTTGAACCTCCGGTAGCTCTATTGAAAACCCCAAATCCAAATCTTCTATTCCTTACCCATCACGTTTGAATGAGCAAAAATTCCGCGAAAAAGCCAGGTCATCAAATGAACAAATTTTTCAAATTTTCCAAGAACTACATTTTGACATAAGCTTTTGCGGATGCTATCATCTTGATGCCCAAGTTTGCATCAACTCTCAAACACATGTTAAGCAACAAGGAAAAGTTGTTTGAAATGGCAAAACTCCTCGAGCGAGAACTTTCGGCGATTATCTTGAAGAAGCTTCGAGAAAAGCTTGGAGATCTGGAAAATTTCTCTTACCTTGTGTATTTCGAGAATGGTTGAATGCTTTGCCTTAGCGAGATCTTGGTGCAAGCATCAATCGATGCCTCATTCATATGGAAGAAACTTTCTCTTTCGGACCTTATTCCTACATGCATGACTCTCGAGCTTGCAGATCGTACAATATCCCGTCCACTTGGCATTGCCGAGGGCGTATTTGTGAAAGTAGGAAAGTTCCATTTTCCAGCTGACTTTGTAGTTGTTGATTTCGATCCTGATCCACGGGTTCCTCTCATTGTTGGACGAGGATTCATGAGAACGGGTCGTGCTCTCATTGATGTATTTGAGCAAGAAATCACATTACGTGTGGGTAATGAAGCTGTCACCTTTAACCTTGATCAAACGTTGAGGTACTCCGCAAAACTATGATTAGAGTCGGTTAACCGAATAGATATCATTGATGTTGCTTCTGAAGAGTACTCTCAAGAGGTTCTTGGTTATGATCATAATTCTTCGAGTGATAATCTCACTCATTCATCTCAACCCATCATCGCCAATTCTACTCCTTCTCTAACTCCATTTGAGGAAAGTGACTTCATCTTGGAAGAGATTGAAGCATACTTGTCTAGTGATTCAGTTCCATGGGAAATTGATCACGCTCCCATCAACATCGAGGGGGACATACTTCTCATTGAGAAGTTGCTTAATGATGATCCATCTCCACTCCCTCCCGTCAAGCTTTATAACAAGGAAGTCAATTCGGTTGAGAAAAGCGAAGAATTTCTGAAGTCGAACTTAAGGACTTACCACCTCATCTCGGGTATGCATTTCTTGAGGGTGATGATAAATTACCCGTCATTATTGCTCGAGATTTGAGTAAAGATGAAAAGAGTGCTCTCATAAAGGTCTTGAAGTCACACAAGCAAGCAATTGCTTGGAAACTCTCCGACATTAAGGGTATCAACCCCGAGTTTTGTACTCACAAAATCTTAATGGAGGATGACTTCAAACCAGCAGATTCAACATCGAGAGAAGGGTTAATCCTAAGATCCATGATGTTATCAAACAAGAGGTTCTCAAACTTCTTGATGCAGGATTAATTTACCCGATCTCAGATAGTCCTTGGGTTAGCCCAATTCACTGTGTTCCTAAAAAGGGTGGCATAACTGTTGTCCCAAATGAAGAAAACGAGTTAATTCCAACACGATTGGTTACGGGATGGCGTGTTTGCATTGACTATCGTAAGTTGAATGACACCACCGAAAAGACCATTTTCCTCTACCCTTCATGGACCAAATGCTTGAGAGATTAGCGGGGAACGAATACTATTGTTTCCTTGATGGTTTCTCGGGTTATTTTCAGATCCCCATTGATCCACAGGATCAAGAAAAGACCACATTCACCTGCCCATACGGAACTTTTGCCTACAGACGTATGCCTTTTGGCTTATGTAATGCTCATGGCACGTTCCAACGATGTATGATGGCCATTTTCCACGACATGATCGGGGAAACAATGGAGGTGTTTATGGATGATTTCTCGGTCATTGGGGACTCGTTTCAAACATGTCTCTCCCATTTAGATAAAATGCTAAAACGGTGTGAAGACACCAATCTTTGTCTAAATTGGGAGAAGAGCCACTTTATGGTCAAAGAAGGCATAGTCCTTGGCCATAAGATTTCAAAAAACGGGATTGAGGTAGATAGAGCAAAAGTCGATGTTATTGCTAAATTGCCTCATCCTACTACCGTCAAAGGTATTAGGAGTTTTTAGGTCATGCCGGTTTTTATCGCAGATTCATACAAGATTTTTCTAAGATCGCCCGACCTATGACCCATCTTCTTGAAAAAGATGCTCCTTTTATCTTCTCACCGAGTGCATCAAAGCTTTTGAAACATTAAAGAAAAAGCTTACTGAAGCACCCATTCTCGTTGCTCCCGACTAGGACTTGCCTTTTGAGCTCATGTGCGATGCAAGTGATTTTGCTATCGGTGCAGTCCTAGGGCAACGTAGATCCAAGCATTTTCAGCCTATCCACTACGCGAGTAAGACTATGACTGAAGCTCAAACTCATTACACCACCACAGAAAAAGAGCTACTAGCCGTGGTGTATGCTTTTGAGAAGTTTCGGCCGTACTTAATCTTGACCAAATGCGTGGTGTATACGGATCACTCGGCTCTCAAATATCTCTTTGCAAAACAAGATGCAAAGCCGAGATTGCTCCGTTGGGTTCTCCTTCTGCAAGAATTTGATATCGTAATACGTGATAAAAAGGAGGAGAACCGGCTGCGATCATCTGTCACGTCTAGAAAACCCTCACCAAGATGTTTTCGAGAAAAAGGAAATAAATGAAACATTTCCTCTCGAGACACTCAATGCGGTTTCTTTTCGTGGAGACTCTTATACCCCATGGTTTGCTTGACTTCGCAAATTACCATGCGGGTAACTTCATAGTGAAAGGGATGTCGACCCAACAGAAGAACAAATTCTTCAAGGATGTTAAACATTACTTCGGGGACGACCCCTACTTATTCAAAATCTGTGCGGATCAAGTCATCCGACGGTGTGTTTATGGACAGGAAGCTATTGACAGTCTCAAAGCTTGCCATCTTTGGACCCACCGGGGCCATCATAGTCCAAACTACACCGCCAAAAGGTGTTTGATTCGGGTTTTATTGGCCCACTATTTACAAGGATGCCCACGAATTTGTCAAAACCTGTGACGCTTGTCAACGTCATGGAAATATCTCACAAAGAAATGAAATGCCGCAAAACGCCATTCAAGTGTGTGAAATATTTGACATCTGGGGCATTGACTTTATGGGGCCATTTCCATCATCTCGAGGAAACAAATACATACTTGTGGTTGTTGACTATTTGTCAAAATGGGTTGAAGCGAAAGCTTTACCTACTAATGATGCCCGAGTAGTTGTGAAATTTTTAAAATCTCTTTTTGCTAGGTTTGGAACTCCATGAGCTATAATCAGTGATCGTGGTACACATTTCTGCAATGACCAATTTGATCGAGTCATGCAAAAGTATGGTGTAACCCACCGTCTCTCTACTGCATACCCACCCCAAACAAGTGGGCAAGTGGAAGTTTCCAACCGTGGTATAAAAAGAATTCTTGAAAGGACGGTAGGCGAAAACCGTGCATCACGGTCGGATAAACCGGATGACGCACTCTGGGCCTTCCGTACAACTTATAAAACACCAATCGGGTGTACTCCATACAAGCTTGTGTACGGAAAGGCATGTCATCTGCCGATTGAGCTCGAGCACAAAGCATACTGGGCCTTGAAACATGCAAACTTCGATATTCAGGCAGCTGGTGATCACCGGAAAGTTCAAATGAATGAACTAAATGAACTCCGTGATCAAGCATACGAGAACTCTTTGATCTACAAACAAAAGACAAAGAAGATTCATGACTCCAAAATCAAAAACCGCGTTTTCAACGTTGGTGATCGAGTCCTTCTTTTCAATTCAAGATTGAAGATTTTCTCGGGAAAGCTCAAGTCCCGTTGGTCTGGTCCATTTACTATTGCTAAGGTTTATCCTTATGGTACTATTGAGTTATCTCAGCCTGATGGTCCAAATTTTAAAGTGAATGGTCATCGATTGAAGCATTATTTTGGAGAGGACATTCCACCTGTGATTGTCCCGGATCTACAAACTTTCCCCATGAACCAATGAATGCGGGGATCGAGTCAAGCTAGTGACTCGGGAATCAAAAACAGTAGCACACTATATGGGTTTTCACCCGTATTTCTGACTTCTTTCTACTTTCTACCACCCTAGTGTGGGGGAGTTGCCCCCCGCTGTTGTATATAAGTTCATTCTAAAAAAAAATAAAAAATAAAAAAAATGTCTGTGTATATATCAAAAATAAAATAATGGCCGTAGTATTTCCCTTTTATGTTCTATGTTTCGGCATAACAGCCGGTACTTTGAATATTGAGGGCAATATTCATTTCTAGTGTGGTGGGGAATTCTCACGAATTTTATCATGTAATTATACCACCCAATTCCCCATTTTTGGCCAAAATTTTTTTTGGAGTAAGTGTTTTTCACTTACTCAGCAAATGGTAATCAATCCGCCATGTCTAACCCACATAAGGATTGGCTAATCCAAGAGCAAACGGCTCTTGGTAAAGATTTATCAAATCCGTTGATGGCTTGCAATTTGCCCAAAATTGTATGGTGTTCAACTCACCATATCTTTAATTAGTGAAGAGTTGGCTAGCCCGCAAGTTTATGGCTTGTGGTAAAGGCAATTGGAAAACCATAATTGGTAATCGACTCACCAAAGATAATATTGATAATTTATCTAAGAGTTGGCTAGTCCAGAAGCAAACGGTTTCTGGTAAAGACAAATCAAAACCGTTGAAAGCTGGTGGTTTGCTCAAAATCATTTGGTTATCATTGTGCCAAGGTTCTTACTTGAACTAAAACAACTGGCTACTCCAGAAGTAATGGCTTTTGGTAAAGAGATGAAATTCATTATTTTTCTTAAAACATTGCTAGGGACTAGCAATATCTTAGTATGGGGGATTGATGAGTGTTTAAATACTCATCATTTTTGTACCATTTAAACTGCAAAAACATCTGAAAACACTCAGAAATGCATTAAAATGATAAAAATATCACAAATAAGTGTTTTATGTGTTTTAAATGCAAAAATACCAAAATCAGATGAAAAACGCATCAAGTTTGCATAATTGGCAGTTTTAGTCCCCCAAGTTTCAAAAGTTGTCAAAATCTAGTCCCTGGTAAATCAAAATAAAGAAAAATATCATTTAAGGTCCATGGGATTCAAAAGTTGTCAAAACAAACCCTTCAAAGTTTTAAAATTGCATATTTACAACTTTGGTCCCTCAACTTTGAAAAATGTCAAAAATAGTCCTTGGATTTATAAAAATGGAATTTTATGCAATAGTGGTCCTTGTACTATTAAAGATTGTCAAGTTTGGTCCTTGTGTTAACATTGGAAAAAGTTCAGTTTTGGTCCCTCAAAAATCCAGAAATTACATGAATGGTCCTTGTATATAAGCTTAATCCAAATGGCCCTTTGTGTATTTTGATCCCCAGCCAAAACAAAAGAACCCCTGTCAACACCTGTGACCCCCCATTTTTGAACCCCCACTTATTATATCACTCGGTCAAAAATAGTCAAACGCGCCAAAACCACACCTACTGTTCACCTTCCTCTCCCAAACCTGTTAAACCAAAACCAGTGGTTTTCCCCACCTCTCCACCTCACCACCACCTGTCTACCACCTCTCCCAGCTGTCTACCCTTGTCCCCCACCACCTCCACATCCTCCCAAACTTCATTAAATGCAAAAACCTGCTCAAAAGATATTTGGCGCCAAAATTCCACTTGTACGATTATGATGAATTGTGAAGATCCAATGGCTGGAAATGAGTGGGAAATGTTCAGAGGTCGACAAGAAGTCTCAAAAAGATCTTTATAAGGAGATAGGTGCAATGTATAGACATATCTAGAATAATTTTTCTTAATGTATGTCGTTTTAGTAAAATATCAATTTCCAGTGTAATTTTAATCTTTCAAGTCTTTGTTTAAGTATTAGCAGTGTATCGTACAACTTTTTAAGCAATCAATTTCAAGTTTCAGTATCATTCTCAGTTTATGCAATTTTCATGTCAAAAATCTAATATTAGCTAAATGTTGTTATTAGTTGTTGTCTTGGACTGATAAGCCCACATAAGCTCCTAGATAGCTTTTAAAAGCTATTAGATACTTTAAAACTCAGTTCAGTATAGGAAAGTAAAAAATACCAAAAATACTAAAAAAATTAGTGAAAAATAAAAAAATCCATGAAGATGGTGATCAAAGCTGGAGCAGGGTTAATAAAGGATTGCCCTTGGGTTTAGTGCTTATTGGGAAGCTTTAGGTTGTGTTTGTGTGCCTCAGTTCTCATTTTTCACTTGGAATCATCTTGTAAGCCTTTTGCTCAATTTTAGCTTTTCACTGTTAAAGCTACCTATTAGCTTAAATTATTATGCTTCTATGTTTATGAGTTGTATTTAAGTAGAATTAAACAATAAAAAAGTTTGCTTGTTCTTTTTAATTGGTAGTTGCTAAAAACTTTATTTTAACAGTCATATTAGCATAATTGTTAATCCTAAGTTTTATGTTGTTATTGTTGTTTTTTAATGCTCATTTAGTCCCATTATATGATATTATAAAGTCTGAAATCAATTTCATGGTCTTAATCTGTGTATTGTCTTGAAAAGTTTCAAAACAGTCTTGTTAAGGGGTGTTTGGTTTCACTTGGTTAACTGTGTTAGAGTTTGTTAGAGCCTTTGTTCTTGGTTGTTCTGTGTCACACTAGTTCTTAATAACTCAGTACAAGCATAAAATCCAGTCCTTAATTGTTAAATAGTCAAAATCACTCTTAATCTCACTTAATTTCATAACTGTTAAGATTTAAAAGGTAAAACTCATCATAGTAGTTTAAAACTTGTTAACCTAGCTTAACTTGATCTTATTATAGCTTAATATAACATAATCAGTGAGTAGTATTGATTTAAAGTTCATATTAGTCAACTTTTAGTTCAAGATAAAAAGTCAAAATTTCCATTTGGTCAGTTTTTGAATAAAATAGATTAATTTTTGTAGGACTTAACATTATCTTTCAAGTTTTAAGCTTTTGGAATATTAAAATATAGTTGTTCAGCTTTATCCTAGTATTTTTCATATTTTCTAGATAGCTTATTACACTGCTTAATTTTTAGCTTCTTTTGAGTACTATTTCAAAAATGTGCCCTGTGCACAGCTTTATATCCATTTTCACAAGCTCATAAAAAGCTAATCATTGAACCCCAGCTTGTGAATTTTGGCTTTTTGTGTAGCTAACCTAGCTGTCTAGCTATTCCAGTGCTTATTTTCTATTTTGTAGCTTGTTTGATAGGGCTGCTTATAGCTTATAGTTTGTCCCATTTCTGTTTGAACTAAAGTACTCAGTGCTCACAAGCCACTTTCACAAGCTTGTTTAGAGCTTAATAGTGGGCCCCAGGCATTGAACTTTGACTTTTTGGATAGCTCACCAACCCAGCTTGTTGACTCAGTCTTTGTTTTGAGCTTTTTAGCTTATTTCATTAGCTTAATCTTGCTTAGAAAATCTCCACATGACTGTTTGGTTTTCTAGCTTAGTCATAGTGCTTATTTGCTTAATATAGCTTATTAGTGTGCTTATTTGTATCTTTTAGCTTCATTTGAGTTCATTTAGCTTGTTTGTAGCTTATTATACTTTTGTTTTCAACTGTGCAGCTTATTTAAGCTTAAAATCCTCTCAATAAGCTTATAAGTTCACTGTTGAGATTTTTAGCTTCTAAATAGCTTATTTTTAAGTTGTAAAATTTTTGTTTTCATTAAAGTTACTTAATATCAGTAGTTAAATAGTTTTCAAAAATAAAAACCACAAAAACATCATTTTAAAATAGTGATAGCGTTTATTTAATAGAAATTAGCTTTTTAATTTTTCTTTTCAGCTTATTATTAAGCAAATTCTGTTTTTATAATTTTATTAGTTTTCTGTCACCATAGGATATTTTTAGAAAAAGTTTCAGAATTTTCTCATCTTGTTTAGTATTTATTAGAATTAAAATAGTTAAAAGTATTAAATAATTAATAATAAATAAATAAAAAAACATAAAAATATCTTTTCAGTTTTAAAATTAGTTTTATAATATTTTAGATTTTTCTAAGTTAAAATTTCAATTTTCCAGGTTAATTTTATATTTTCTTGTATTTAAGTGTATTTTTAATAATTAATAAATAGTAATTAATTAATAATAAATAGATAAAAAGTGTCATAAATATATTTTCAGTTTTAAAATAAGTTTTATAATATTTTAGATTTTTCTAAATCATAATTTCATTTTTCTAGTTTTATTTCATATTTTATTATATTTTAGAGTATTATTAAATAGTTTAAAATAGTTTTTAATTAATAATAATTACATAAATAGTTAATAATTTTAATTTTATAATAATTTTCTTTTATTATTAGGGTTGTAAAAATATCATTTTCATATTTGTAGGTCTTTTATTTCTTTAAACTCACGTTTTGTTTTATACGTTTACGTAGTTTAATAAACGTACGTATTTACGTTTCTTTAATCCGATTGTTGTGTTTATCAATTCTGTATCCAAATACCATTCCAATCAATCAGTAGTGTAATTATCATTCACAATCCTTACTGATCACTATCCTTAGTGATTATTCGACATCTGAAAGTGTTAAACACCATTAATCCTCCGTGGGACTTAACGACCTGTGGAAACACTATACTATCCAGATCTTAATTGCATTGTTTCTAAGCTGTTTGAAGTTTATTACGGTTGACCATTCACAAGTGGTTAGCTTGTGTGATAAACTTGACTGTCTGGACCAATCAGTTACACCAAAACTTTTGAGGAATGTTTTGTTCATTAAGCATTGTTCTACTCATTTCTTGAATTGTTCTATTTTTACGTTCTACTACTCCATTAGATTGAGGTGTTCGTGGAGCAGAAAAGTTATGTGTTATACCATTTGTATCACAAAAGTTTCCAAATTGAGTTTCGTTGTCAAATTCACGACCATGATCCGTTCGGATCGACACGATTTTGACACCTAGAAGATTTTGAATTTTCTTGCTAAGTATTTCAAATTTATCAAAAGCTTCATTTTGGTTTTCAAAAATAACGTCCAAGTAAACCTTGAGTAATCATCTACTATGATCAAAGTGTATAAGTTGCCTCCATAGCTTCTTATAGCGGTTGGTCCAAACAAGTCCATATGTAGTAATTCTAGACACTTAGATGTGGACACCATATTTTAGATTTGTGACTACTATGTGTTTGTTTACCAATTTTGCAAGCGTCGCAAAAGTGTTGGTCATATTTAAGTTTTGGTAAATTCCTAACCAATTCTTTTGAAGATAGGTTTTGTATAAGTCTCATATTAGCGTGACCTAAACGTCTATGTCAAAGAGATGAGCTATCGTCTAATGTTGTTAGGCAAAGTTTGTCATTATATGTTTTATCTATTTTCAGGACGTATATGTTATTTTTCCTAACTCCTTTAGCTATGGTGATACCATCTTTTAGTATTTTACTACCATTTTCATCAAATAGTACTTTATACTTTTTATCACATAGTTGGCTAATACTAAGTAGATTAAATCCTAACCTATCCACATGAGCAACATTTTCAATAGTTAGGGAGTTATGAGCAATCGTACCTTTGTCAATAATTTTGCTTTTGAGATTGCTACCAAAGGTGACATTACCTCCGTCATACTCTTGGTATGATGAGAAGAGACTTTTGTTGCCCGTCATGTGTCGTGAGCAACCACTATCTTTTATCCATTCATCAGGTTCCAATCCAACTTTCAAGCATACCTCATTTGACTCATGTGCCATTAGAGGGATCTCTTCCTTGCTTGATTCTTCATCGTCTTCACTATCACTCCAAGCACCACTTACAAAAGCTCGTTGAGTTTTGCTTTTAGGTGGCTTGGGACATTCTCCTATGAGGTGACTTGCATCACCACATCTAAAACATTTTCTTTCACCTTTACCCTTCTTGTCATCCCGATCTTTTCGGAATGGCTTCTTTTCTTCTCGAGGTTGTCTTACGAACTTTCCTCTTCTTCTAAAGAACTTCTTAAAATCTCTAACGGCCATGGCATATTCCTCATCTTCACTACCCGAGCAAGATTCGTCATCATCACTTGATTCCGCTTTTGCTTTTAGAGCAACGGATTTGATCTTCTCCCTTTTTTCCTTTGATGATCTCCGAATCTTTCTCCATCATCATTTCGTGTACTTTGAGGTTACCGATCAACTCGTCTAGTGACATTATTGAGAGATCTTTTGATTCCTCAATGGCGGTCACTTTAGCTCTCCATTTGGGATGGAGTGCTCTAAGAAATTTCCTGACAAAGTTCTTACTACGAAAAGATTCATCAAGTGCTTTAAGTGATGTAATAAACTAATAATAGTGTTAAAGCGAGCAAAGCCACAATCAATGGTTTCATCTTTAGGAATAACAAATTGTTCATATTGTTGAACAAGAAGATCAATTTTGTTATCCTTGACTTGTGAATTACCTTGATGTGTAACAATTAAAGATTCCCAAATATCTTTGGCGGTTTCACACATAAAAATTCTTTCATATTCTTTTCTAGGTAAAGCATTATAAAGCATCATTTTAGCTTCATTATTTTTAGCAACTAGTTTCTTTTGTTCATCAACGGAAATATCCTTTGTTGTAGAACTAAAATCCCTTTAACAATAATAAACCAAAGATCTATATCTTTTGATTTTACATATGTTTCCAAACGGTTTTTCCAATAGATAAATCCATTGGTTTCAAAGAGTGGTGGTCTTTGCATAGATTGCCCTTCTTTAAAGTTTTCGAATCCATGGATCGTTTCAAGTTTATAAAATACAAGTTATTTTAGAAATTCTTGAGCAACGAGGCTCTGGTACCAATTGTAGAAAACTAGAAGGGGGGGTTGAATAGTTTACCAATTAAAAACTTTGTTTTGAAACTTATTGTAAAGATCAATTGATATTGATCTTAGATATGTTAATGAAATATGCAAGCAATATGTAAAGAGTAAATAAGGAAAGAAATGATCAAACCACAACAAGTTGTTTATAGTGGTTCGGTCTACAAGGACTCTTTTTCCTTGCCCTACTCCACTCCTCGAGTCTCACACTCGAGAGTTTAACTTCACTAGTCAACAAGCTCCTTTCACCGGCGGAGAAAACCTTTACACTTCGCTTACACTATTTCCGACACTAAGCTAGATGTCGAGTTCTTTCCAAGGGTACAACCACTCCCACACACAACGTATTTTGAGGACTAAAATACTAACCACTCACACTCACAAGATTATGATGGTTTAATACAACAATGAAGTATGAATCAACACAAGATCATACAACACTAAACAAACAAGACTTCCAACTTCTCGTTTGAAGCTTCAATGTGACTTGATCTTCTTTGCTACAAAAGAGATCACTAATATGATATGAAACTGAGTTAGAAAGGTTAGAGAGAAGATATGTATGAGAGTATGTTAGAAAGGGATGAAAAACTACTTGGCTTGGCATTGCTATTTATAGCCAAATGGACAGGAGCGTCCACGGACCGCGGAACCCTTAAAAGGGTTCCGCCTGTGTACCATTTTGGTACCGCCGGTCCGGAGTCAAGATATCAAATCTTTGCTAAAGTCAACTCTATCTAAGTGAGATTGTGCAAGATATGAAGAGTACAAATCCAGACAAAATATCTAATGAAATCTTCCAATGATTTTCATGATGCAACACATGATGTCATATGTTGTATTTCTATTTTTAGAAATATGCAAGTACTTAAGTAGTGTTTGGTTTTAAGAACCTAACACATTCTAAAAACTACTATCATACATAATGATTAGAGTTATATCAAGATGTTACTAATCATAAATGTAAATGCTTGAATGATGAATATATTGTTTGAAAAAGCTTGTTTTAATATCTATTAAACTTGACAAGCTTTAAGCTTTTATACAAATTAAATTTACTTTTGTCGTTAACAAAACTTAGGTAAAGATAAAAAATACAAATAACGTTTAATGACGATATTTGTATTAACAGGTTCCTTCATAGTGTTCTTTGATGGATGTTGATTAAATTCGTTTGTGTAGGGTTGAACTTGAAGACTTGGTGGTGGTTGAACCATTTGAGGTTGTGGGATTGAAGCAAGTTGTGGAGTATGTTGTTGATTAAATTGTTGTTGATAAATTGCTTGTTGTTGATTCCATTGTTGATGTTGTGGAGTTAGTTGTTGTTGACGTTGAGAATAAGTGTAAGGGAAATAGTTAGAGTATGGTGGTTGTGACATGTTGAAAACTTGTGTTGGTAAAAATGGATCTTTGTAGTCGAATGAACCTTTGTTGATGACGTGTCCTTAGGCATAGAAATCACAAGAAACCAAGTAGGACTTATGCGTAAAAACACCAAAGTTACGCGTAACAATGAGGGTTACGCGTAGTTTTAGCTTACGCGTAAGTAGGGAAAAAACACTAAAGTTATGCGTAGACACAAAGTTAGGCGTAGAAACTTATGCGTAGGATTACCTTAGGCGTAAGACAAGGCTTAGGCGTAAGATTAATCTTATGCGTAGGATTTCTACGCGTAAGCTTTATGCTTACGCGTAAGTTTAGGGTTTTATCCCAAATGATCTTTTACACTATCACAGTGCAAAGGATATCCAAAGTCGACGTATTTTTAGGCTTATCCAAGCAAGAAAACACGGAGTAAACCATGGCGAAGATCAAACCAAGGAGTGAGTTACGCGTAAAAATAGGGTTTTAGTTACGCGTAGCTTACTCGTAAAAGTGATTTTGTCCAAAGTTGTTTCTAAACCGATTTTTGTTATGGAATAGCTTCAATATCACCAAAATAACACAAAAGTGTGAAACTTGATGAATCAAAACGGCTAAACAGGTTACGCGTAGAACGACACCCACGAACAAAAACAAGCTTAAAAAACTATGATCCACGCATAAAGTTTGAAACTTTTTGCCAAAAACAGTTATTTTAACACCTTAAAACATTGAAAGTACAAGAATCTTGGATTAAAAAGTGTAAAAACGTGTTTTAAGCGAACCAAATATCTCGTTACCTTTACGCGTATGACCAAAAACTTACTTCAAAAGCAATAACGATTCACCCAACTAGTAGGCGATTGATACCACTGTTAGGTCACTAGTTTTACCACACAAGCTTAATAGAAAGAGATAAAGGCGATTGAACAATAAATCAAACACACACACACGATATGAGTAGCCGGTTATGCGTAGAGATGTATGTGAAAGAAATGAATTGAACAACCAACCCTCAAGTGAGGGTTATACAAGAGTATTTATAGGAGGGAAGCTAGGGCAACACTCCTAGTCCCCTTCCTTTTCCTTATTGGACTAGGCCTAAGCTTACGGGCCTTCTACATCAGCCTAAGGCTAATAACAAACATAAAGGCCATAATTAAGCTAACTATTACATGTGAATCACTAACACTTGATTAAGGTTTAGGAGTGATTCCAGCAGGATTGCCTTTTTTTTTGGTATATTAACTTATTAAGTATAAGCCCTATGTCTTAAAGCTTAGTGACTAAGAATTTTTCAAAAAAACTATTATTTTGGTGCTGTTAATTGATTGTATTTTGCATGATTAATGAGTGTAAAAACATTATGTTTTTATGGACTATTTAGAAATAGCTTAGATATGTCTTTTTGGGTTTATTATGAAAAATGATTTCGTGCTTTGTAAAATGTCATAAGCTTGTTTTTGAAGTAAACCATCTAGATACTCTGTTAATAATTTATTTTATGTTACATATAAAAGCATCAATATTCTAAGTTAATTTATTTGGTCATCAAGAAAAAAAAATTCAGTAATATGATCTGAATATTCTAATTTAATTTATTTGGTCAGCAACAAAAAAATTGTGTTGCCATCTATTATAAATTATGTCGTTTCATTTTCAGATACAATCATTTTATTTTTTTGCATTAATCTATATATTGTACTGTAACAAAAAAGTTACAGAAGCATTAATCTAAATGTTATCACGAAAAACTTATAATAAAAAACATTAAAATAAGAAGTAGGTGCACCGTGCACATATGTAGTAACTTTGTGCAAGTATGCATTGCAATATATCTAATATTCTACTACTATGGTACTTGAACATATAACTTTTTCATTTATCATCCATTTAGATTCGTTTATCATATGAAATATTATATATAAATATAAAATTACAACCCTTATACAAAAATATATACATTTTCATAGGATCTTATGATCCCGATCCGATCTTACGATTACGATCTTGCAAAGCCGAAAACGATCCTAGGTAAAATCCCGATCCTAAAAACCTTGGTGAATGCCTTCTAAAATCTAAAGGCCCGTTTCGTTTATGGGTATTAATGGGTGTGGATTGAAAGAAAACTCTAATCAAGTGTTTGGTGTATTTTTAATTCCCTTACTGTGGATTTAGAATGAAAGATTATATTCTCTATCTCACTAGTGACTTTTCATGATTCTAACCAATCATGTTTTAGTTTTTATTTGCTTATAATTTTCAACCACACATTTAATCATTATTAGTCATATTTTTATTATTATTATTTTTCAAAATAATTTATAATAACTCTATCTCATTTTCTCTCTCTTATTTATTTCTATCTCCTACTTTTCTTTCAAACCATTACCAAATCCAAATCCATTCTAACCCCAAAATAAACCAAACGCACCCTAAATGTTGATAATCATAAGAAATCTGATATACGAACCCTCCCTATGTTATCACATCAGGGGGGTTGGTCAAACTGTACAACCCGTAATGCACACCGTAAAACTGGTGATGCATGCAATGATTGGAAACCCTCCCTATGGGGGGTCCGAATAACTTGCCCTTAATCATAAATGTTAAAACATATAATTAAGTTAAGATACGTAGCTGATACATTGATTGAAGTGTACTGATATTTTCTAGTCTAAACTTTTGACAAATGAACGAGAAATTATAGTGTCTACCTATAATAAAAATGTAGAAGAAACACATAAGAGCATCTACTATGCATAGAACACAAAATACTTTTTAGTTTTTATTATGTTTTTAGAAAAGCTTTTTAGCATTGTAGCAAGAGGTTTTGGAATTGCTTATGCATTAAATGCAATAAATGCAACTTCACTAAGGGCCCGTTTGGTTTGTGGGTGGGTTTGGGATTCGGATTCGGATTTAGATTAAGATTTGGATTTAAATTTTGATTTGGATTTAATATTGGTTTGAATTAAATGATGAGAGAAAAAACTAAAATAAAAAAATATAAATGAGTGGCATTAAGTGATATCACTCAATATTGCCTACTATCAATCTAAGAGAATAATTTAAATTATTGATACGAAATAGTGGGACCCACAATCAACCAAAACAACTAAATTGTGGTTTGATTTCATTCATTCAATCTAACACCTTCAAACAAACGGGCCCTAAAAGATGTATATATTAAATGTAAAAAGTCATTAAAGACTTTTACCATTGTAGATGCTCTAAGTACATATAAAGGGGTGTTTATTTTTAATCTTGTTGAGACTTACACTCTGTTCTCAAGTTTATTTTTAGAAAGGAAAGTGAGAGGAAGAAAAGTAAATGAGGGAAGGTGCAAGGAGAGGATAGGAATTGGGGGACTATTTTGTGTTCTCTTGTTCAAATGAAAAGCGAGAAAAGTGAAAGCAAGGTCCTATTTTTTTTTTAGTGAAGTTACAAATTTACTATTGTATCCATCAAACATATTAAAAATCAAATAGTCCAAAGATCTGAAAACATGTTTCAATCTTAATTTAAAAAAAAAAAAAAAAAAAAAACTTCCAGTACTATATACGAAGTATTTTATTATTTAGCCCAAATGGTTTTATGACATCAAGAAAAATATATTTGATTATTCATTATTAGTGTTGGTCAAACGAACCAAAATTAGAGTAAAAGAAAGTGAGAGGGGGCAATTTTGTCATGTAATACTTTGATGTGAGGTTTACTTCACAATCTGCCCAATATTGGAGTGGAAGTTTTGGCTCCAAAAGTCCACATATCACCAGTCACTTTCGTTCCTCTTTCCTCCTTTCCATTTCCCAAAAACTCTTGAGAACACAAGAAAAAATGAGTTTATTTCCCTTCCTGCCACTTTCTTCTCAAATATAATCTCTAGAACACACTGTTAGTGGTTAGATAGTGGTGGGGTTGGTGTGTCTTTTTTTTGGGCCTACAAGTATCCTTTAAATCATCTGTATAGGCAAAGGAAGAAAGCTACACTCCTCTCCAACAAGAGGCATTAACAAAAACGGGCCCACTTGCTTTAATAGCACTTAAGATTACCCCAATGCTTACATCACTTCACCTTTCATCTCAGCGCCTCATCAGATTTCTTTTTCCTTCACCACCATCTCACTTTTCACTTCTAAACATCTCACACCACTTCACCTTTCAACGTAGTTTTTTATTTATTAAAATACCCCACTATATATTTCCACACACTCACAAACTAAAAATAGAAATTACCCACTAACACAAATGCCAAAAGGTGAAAGTTTCACCTTACTTGCTCCATCTTTGCTCATTGCCACGCCTTAACACCTAACCCCTAACCATTCTCACATGATGAACATGCTTGCCATTTGATCACTTTAACCCCGCTGGGGATAGCCTAATGCATAAATTAAAAAAAAAAAAAAAAAGGTCTAATAGCGATACTATACTTTGATTGTTAACTTCATTAATTCTATAAAGTTGTTGACTAATTACCGTTTAATATAGTACTAGTTTTAGACTCACGTGTGTGTGACATTGACATTAGTCGTACTAACGGAGTTTAGACTTTAAACATACGTCCAATTTAGTAGGATGTTTGTGTGTGCATATATATATATATATATATATATATATATATATATATATATATATATATATATATATATATATATATATATATATATATATATATATATATATATATATATATATATATATATATGTGTGTGTGTGTGTGTGTGTGTGTGTGTGTGTGTGTGTGTGTGTGTGTGTGTTATAATCCTGTTCGTACATGGGTTATAGTATAAAAACTAATTTGACTTATCTCAATGACCCGTGCTTTTACACGGGTTAAACTTATAAAGAGTAAAAATAACGTGAGTCTTATTAAACGTATATAGTACAAAATTATTTTCATGCGCATCTCTACTTAATCTCGAGAAATAACATAAGTCATTCGTATATATACAACCTCATGTATTCATTTAAATATTACATTAAATTGCGCTTTCATTTTGATATTTATAATTACATGCATGTACATTGATTTTATATAAAATGATAATGATACTTATAAATAACAAGATATATATTGTTGCTTTTAAAAAAATAAATAAATTTAGAGGTTGTAAAGTCTAAGAGTATGTATTTAATTTATAAAGTTATTAAAAAAAATATGTAAACTGATAAGTTTACTTAATTTCATATAATTCATTTAAAATTTAATAACTAAAGTTTTATTTGTTATAGTTTCTTTTTTTTTGGTGTTTGATTTTTTTCTTACAAAATCGATTCACGTGGTTATATACATATTTATATATATATAAATATGGGTTTGACCAAATTGTTTCATTTTAAATTCTATTAGCTAATAGGATAACTCAATTTCTTTTTATTGTTGACAAAATTGAACCACACCGTTGGTCAAGTTTGATTTTGGCCAAAACTAAAATTTATAATTTTGTGTTATCTTTTATTGTATAAAAGATTACATGACATGTATGGTACAAATATTCGAGACAAAAATGAAAAGGAGCTAATTACCGTGTCTATTTTGATGCATAATTATTTTCATGATAAATAATTAAGTAATAAACTATTCATTCGTGTATATACTTTTGGGTGAGTCATTGGAGAATTAAGATAAAAAATAAAGGGATAAGTGTTTCTAAATGTATCCAAGTTACCCTGTTTTACTAAGTTGTGTATCAAAAAATTAATCCTCCTAAACAATGTAATGAATTTACTAATCATACTATTATATACATAATTTAACATTTGTTTAAAGATATTTACATAAATTGTCCTTGTGGCTAGGACCTAATTGCAACATCGTCCATGTGGTATATCACCACCCTCACACACACACAAACACATATACACACCTCACCCTCACCATTTTCTCTCTCTCCTTTGGATACCCTAGCCGCCGGCCACCAAAACCCACCACCACCACCATCACACCGCCGGTCTCCACCCTACACCACCCACCTCAAAAGACTCCCACACTCCCTCTTTACGATCTACTACTCCACGCGACCTAAAACCCTCCCCCACCTCTCGTTGTTCATTCACGCACCACCACACCGCCATCATAACGCCACCGCCAGTCTCTTTTTATGTAGAAAACGAAGGTATGTTAAAACCCACGAGTTTTAGCTCGGATTCTTGGTAACTTCGTGGTTGAGTCACGAGTTGACTCGTTTTTATGTCAGGTTTGGTTATAAAAACATGGGAAACAATTTCTTGATAATTAAAATGTGGTATAAACTTGTTGGTATCCGTTTTTGGGTCTCGTGTGTTGTGTCAGCCGAGCCGAGAGCTTAGGCTCATGGTGAGGACTTGTTTGGTATGCTTGTCAACATGGTTTTGATGTTTTAATTTTCTTGTTATTATTCTTGTTGGTTTCGGGTTCGGATGAAACCCTAGATTGGTGGAGTTGACTTGGTAATTTTGATGGTGAAAATGGGTTGGTATTGATGGTTGTCGAGTGGGAAAACCCTCGAAAGGGGTGTTCGGTTTGGTTGTTTTCGAAGGGTAACATAGGTTTGAGACCCTTATGGTCTCGGCAATACTTTGGAGATTGAAATTGTGTTGTTGTTGTTGCGTTGGGCGTGGGAAAGAAAGTCGAGACCGAATGGTCACGGCTAACCACAAGGACGATTTATGCAAATAAATTTAAGGACTGTCTTTGCAATTTGTTCCTAGCCACAAGGACGATTTATGTAAATATCTCTAAACTAATGATAAAATATGTATATAATAGTATGATTAGCAAGTTGTTTGCATTGTTTAGGAGGATTAATTTTTTGATACACAACTTAGTAAAACAGGGTAACTTGGATACATTTAGAAACACTTATCCCAAAAATAAAAGAAACTAAAAGTTAAAAATTATTTATACTACATATAAAAGGAAAACGGTCAAATCTTAATTTTAAAAAGTCTAATGTTGAAAGTCAAATGTGAGAGAAAAGTATAGTGTAATTAATACTTTTATTAAAATAACTCATTAGTTAAAAGTACAATAATTTATTCACATTGTACAACCAATTAAAAACATATCTACCAACTTAAAAACAATCAATTAAAACACTCCTTATTAAAAAGTACAATAAAATTTTCATAATATACAATTTAAACAAGCTACAACATAATTCAAAATATAAAATAATTAAACACATTAATTAATGTTATTTTTAAAACACACTAAAATGAAAAGTATATGTTATTATACACATTATCCAAATAAATAAAACACACAAAGCTTCATACAAGCTAACAAGTTGATGGTAAATATAATTTTGAAAATCGGACCCGACAACGGGTTCAACCGATAACCGGTGTCGCCACTGGTTTGGTTAACCAATAAAAGCCATCCGAAAACGAACCAGAGAGGACCCGTTGAAACCGATACAAACTGGTGAATCATGTCTTATCGAGATTTATTTCTCCGGTTAATCGTCACAGAGTACCCGCCGCCGCAACACGCGGGTACCTGTTATACTATATATATATAAAGGAAAACGTAAAAAGTGAAAAGTTGAAACTAAAAAAAGAAATGTTGAAAACATATATTTCAAAAGGAAACTGTTAATACATATCGAAAATCGGGATGACCCGGGACGCTTCAAACGGGTGGGTTGACTCGGGTTTAATTTGACCTGTTTTTGACCCAACCCGTCGGGTTGACTCGGTTTAAATCGACATGTTTTTTCGACCGGAACGATTCAATCGGTTGAACCACCCGGGTGGCCGGGTCGAACCGGGTTTCAAAACATTATGTTTAATCTCCAAATCTTCAAACTTTTATTATTTTTCGTTTATAACCCATAAACTTTTTTTTAACACAAAACGATCTGTCGCTATAAAATCACGTTGGTATGCACGGATACTCGTCTATATAATTAAAAAAAATGATCTAATTTTAATAAAATTATTGTTACTCGCATGTAAAAATGGTAATAAATCAAATATAACGGGTAAAATTAAATCATTAAAGAGAAAAAAGTCATATTTAAAAATGGCTTTAAATTTGTCTATAGAATTACATAACATGATACGCAGTCTTGTGTCGGGACGGAGTCAGAACCAAATATGACTGGGTGCACAAAATTTTTTGAACCGTAATACTGGAGCCACATTTCGAAAGACCGAGTGCTTTAAGATGCATTTAAAAGAAATCGGTATTTTTTTCAAAAATTACCACTACATCGAAAATATCCATAGGGTTCCCGAATACCCGCGAAAAACCCGCTAGCTTCGTCCCTGGTCTTGTGACTTTCATGTGTAACGAATTCTTAGGCATGCGACCACAACACTTAAACATGTATATGAGCTACTATTATAATGATAGTAAAATGGTTTCTCGTAATGACTTTGATAGCAGTATATTAAAAACGTTATTATTATTGTTATAAAAATAGTTATAATGGGTTTTGACAAAAAAATTATTCTGTATTAATACTGAATATTGTGTATTTAAAGATAATTATATATAATTATATATGCATGAGTTTTTTATTACGCATTTATATCCATTAGAATTTGGTAAAATAAAATTTTGTAAAAATTTTTGTTAGATAACTCAAGATTTAACTTTATTTAGCAGACATAGATGTTGATATTGACATTTAAATTTCATTATTGATATTATGTTATACACAAGATGCTAGTTTAGTATCATATAATGGGCGTTGATGAAGTTAAAATATACTCTTTATAGTTTTTTAAAAATGTTTTTCTAGATATCCTTATATAAGTAAAAATAAGAATTACATAGTCATTGTTATAAGTACAATTACGTATATTTTTTTCTTCATATTACAGCAACTCGTACTTACAATTTAGTAATTATATTCCCGTTTTCAATAATTTAGCCGTATTTAATATTCAAATTCGTGTTTAGAAAGGTTAAAATTTTAAAATGAAATCAATGAGTCTGTACTGAACGTATATAGTAAAAAAAATATTTTGATATTTATAAGGATAATGCTAATGGTAACCGTAAATATTGTGGTCACCTTCCGTCACATCAGCGCCTCATCAGCTTTCTTTTTCTAAGACTACACCCTACCACAATTTGCTAATAAGATGATCGCAATCACAACTAAAAATATACCCCACAAAAACCAAATAAAAAAAAACTACACACAAAACAAATCAATTCTTACGGTTGGCAACCCAACCATAACTTTGAAAAGGTTGGAAGGGCCTGATCACAAATCCGGTTGCGCTAATGAAGGGAAATCGGTCGTGTAACACCCCAACACGACAAGGGTAGAAGTGTCACATTCTGGTGTCATATCAGAACATACAAATAAAATATTTACAAACGAAAACCTTAAAAATGAAGTATCAAATCATATAAACAATTGACTGACGAAGAAAATACAATATCCAAAATGAAATGAAATATCAAAAGAAAAACTCTTCAAAGTAAGTAAAAAAAAATAAGGTAACTAGGGTTGGTCCACTCAGATAATCCAACTCTCAGCCCACCAAAGCCCATCTTCAAACCTAAAACCTGCCGCAGGAAAAGAAATGCGGTTGAGCTTAAAAAGCCCAGTGAACAGATATAACAAAACGAAAGCTAAATAAAAGCAGAAACAAAATGAAACAAAGGAAAGTGATAACAAGGTCGCAGTGAAAAGAGAACAATGAGTCAAAGAGGATCCTGCAGAACACAATTATACAGATATCCAAAAAGAACATATAACAAGGAGAACGAAGCAAAGCAAAGCATCGATGACATATATACAAGCACATACAAACCAAGCGTACAAGTACTGAAACATAAGCAAGCATAGCAGACGTCGTATCCACACAACATATATATGGCATACAATCGATTCAGGAAATCATAAGACATACAAGTCAAAGAGAAATCTAAAGACAAGCGGAAGCAATTAATTAATAAGTGAGCATGGCAATCACACAGGTCAAAAACCCTTAGTTGAAAACCTAACCAGTATCATAACAGCGGAAAGTACTAACAGTAGTCAAAACATGGCAGTCTCACGTAACAAGTAGGAAATACAGTATGAACATTATAATTAAATGAACTGGGGACATAGCAGGGCAATTAAACAAGTTAACAAGCCAAACGTCATAAGTTGAACCATTTACCCAATCAATCCGTAGCATAGACAGAAATGTAAACATGGCAGGTCAACAACAAGCAGATAAGGATACAACGGATAAGTCATAGTCCACGAGATTAACTGAACGAAGTACCCATAATAAACAGACAAAACTATCGATTACACACTAGCATGGTCACCAGACAATTCAGAGGGTCACATAACAGTGAGATCACATATCATCAGACGAAAACAGGTAAATCAGATAACCATATGTTAATCTTATCATAGCAGGGTAATCAGTTGTCACCTAAAACATGAATAACATAATCAAATCCAATAACATATAATAACCCGGTACGTGAATGGAACGATAGTCTGAAGTAACGGAATGAGAGTGTGACAGATCAAAGCAATGGAATATATACATATCTTGGTAGTAGGGTGAGTCATATAAGGGTGTTGAGTAATGAACAGTTAATACAGAATATGGTGCATTGGGAAATACAGATGGCACAATATAGGTATATCAAAAGTGTAAGGGTTGTCAGAAATCTACCACGAGCCCGGAACATATCATATCATATCATATCATAAGTAACAATTGTATTCGGAGGGGTGATATAACAACCCGTAAAATTTCGGATTATTATAATAATATTTATTTCATCAAAAAAATTCAAAACAATTACTTTCTGACAAAATACCAATATTTGGATTTAAAAATGAGAGGTCATCTCGTCTCTTTAAAAATAAGACATCGCACACATAATACCTATGTGTATAATAAATGTGAAATTTATTATTTTCCAAGTTAAACTTTAAGCATACGTAAGCTTAAACCATTAGTTATACCGCATACTGCAGCGCAGTAGCATACAAAACTAAAAATAAATACTGAGATAAGAGAAAAGATACATTTTTATCAATCACTAATAATTTACGAAAGAAAACAAGAGGTTATCTTGTGAATTTAGGAAGCCACGGCACCACACGCATACCGACACCAAATTAATAACGGCAAACAATTATAATCAAATTTCTACATAATAAGAATGTCATAATATTACGGTTAAGAAATCGTTTCCAAAGATATAATTTCTATATCTTTCGGGTACCGGGAAGGTACGTTTACTCGAGGATTCAACAAAACACGGGGTACAGTTATACAGTATTAACAGTAAAGACAAAATAGATAATACTACCCCATTTATATCCTTAGCCGCCCACTGTTCTTCTTCTCCTTTCCTTTTTTCGCTTCTTCCAAAACCAGGAACCAGAAAGAGACTTGCTCCCCTTCCTCTTCAGTCACCATGATCCATCACCACATATTTCAGCCACATAACCTACCCTAAAGGGACACTAGCTCGGCTGAGAATCGAGATGAATCCATGTAGAATGCCACGCTACAACCAAGAAGAGAAAGAGGACACAAGGCTTCCTTAATGTACATCTATATATAGTGTCAACTCTTGAAGCAGGTTCATTCACTCATCACAACACAAAAATAATTAGGGTTCTTAATAATTAGGTTTTCTCAAAACAAAGGGGTTTTTGAAATTAAGTTGGGGGTTTTGTTCTCGGATGCGTAAGGAAGCTATCACAAGAGTTAATCGCTCCAATTCGATCCCGGTCTCCCCAATCCGAGTGCTTAGGGTTCGATGTTCATCTAATTCGACCCACGAAATTTGATGTAAGAACACTCCATTGTTATCCTCTAAATATGTTAAAATGTAATCTTATTGTCTAATTCGAATTTATACATATATATTTATATACTTTTTTTACCAAATGATATTAATTTAAAACAATATTGTTGGTATTATGGAGTTGTAATTTCTCACAAAAAAATCTGTTGTTGAAGTGAGTTTCAATCGACCCACCTGTATGGGTAACAATATTTATTTTGTTGTTGAACTTGTGTGGCAAAACAAGAAAAGTTACATTATCAAAACACATGTACTGGTTTAATAATTTGTCAGATCTGAAACTTTGCTTATTTGATTTTCGGCTTAATGACAAGCTTATTCATTACTTTTTGTTATTCGTGGTATAGTGCCCTGGTTCTACTTTGGCCTATTTGCGATCACTTGGTATGTATGTGGGTCGATGGACTGTTGGAGCCAACTCCAACAGTGGAGTCGTTGCTTGGTTCCAGTCGAACCCCGTACTCACGAGGGTGTCGAGTCGAGTGTACGAGTTGGGTAGTACCCTACCGTTAAGAACACTAGTCGCGTTAGTTGTTAATGTTTTTGTTGTTATGTTTGTAAATTTACCAAAAGAGGTGTGTTCATTTCGTTTGTATTTTACTTTGAGTCGAGGGGAAAAACACCTCGACGGTGCTCCTGTCAAGACCATCTGGACCACGAAGTGGACTTATGAGTCTAGGTGTCTTTGCACCGCTTGTGTTCGGTTTTGGTCTCATGTTTGCGTTTAGCTATGGTCGTGCCGCCCGTGCGTCCAAAATCTGCACTCACCAACATTTTTCCTAAGCACCTTTTAGTAATAAATCCTAGTTGGGCTCATGGCCCATAACCTAAAAAGTGTGATTACTAATTTCTGAAAAGGGCTGTGAAGCCCAACCATATCCAATAGATGAAATGGATCTTGTGTTATCATCAGGCCCATCTCCACTCATTAATAATAATGCACTGGGCCGAAGCCCAGTAATAAATAGGGTTCGTCTGGTTGTTCAGCCCACTCGGGCATGGAGTGAGAATCGTCTCGAGTTTTTCTCAATTGAAAATCCCATCTCGTTCGACCTTTTCTCATGAGTCCCCGACATTAAACATGCGACATATTCCTTTTACACGATGGATAATATATATGCACGCGTTGATACGAAACAATTAGTAAATAAAAACAAACTTGTAATAACAAGATAATTACACGAGTCATTTGCACTACTTGAAACATAACTAGAAAGTTCTATGCGATACGAATTTGGCAACACTTGATTCAGATATGAAACCGGGAAATCAAATTTAGTGAAATGTAACTCACAATTTTTGTCAAATGATAAAATGTACAAACATGACTATCGCCTTACCATAAACATATATTATATTTTTCTAAAAACCTTGATTTTTAACAATTGAGATATATTTATATAACTCAAATGGGTGTATAACGATTCATGTCATTCACAAATATTATGTTGAGAATTTTTCACCAACAAGATTAGTATGCTCTCGGATTTAACTATTTTTATAACTACATAAACTATTCTACTAATTTAAACCAAACTTATTATTAAAAATAAGTATTGTGAATCTTCTAGTGAAATATATTTAAAACTTGTCGGAACATAGTTATCTTGTTAAGGTAACCACATTATATTTTATAAACTATAAAGGTTAAATTGAGACTTAAACTTCTTTAAAATGAATACATTTATTTTAAAGGCTAAATGTTCTAAATATATATATACATTTAAAATATATATCCTTTACATTGACAACGTCTTATTATAAGAATACTATCCTCCCGTGTAACATCTTTTGGTCATCAGAGAACCAAAGTCATAATTCTTTCTTCGAGATTTCTTCCATGTCATATTCTCATAGGCCGAAATCCACCCAAACCTTGTAAATTGTTTTAAGACAAATGATGCCACACAAGCAACAACAACAACAACATAAACATTTAAAACTTATAAAGTTAGTTAAACTTTATCGAGTCTTAAACATAAAGACTAAATTGCCATATTAATTAGGTTGCGTGTCGGAGCCGTGCACTATCACTCCTTGATTTAATTCTCTTTAGGCTTCATATTGCACAATGCCAAGGTGAGTTTCATAGCCCCTACTTTTAACTACTTTATACTTGTTTTGGGGGAAGATACATGCTCATTTTACTGAAATCATTTTACTTGTGCATTCCATGCATACTATGCTTTTACATGTTTAAAGCTTTCACCATACATAGATGTTTTATAGAGCATACCAAAATGTTTGACCTAGAATATTACGCAGCTTAGCCTAAGTCCTTAAATCCCAAAATTGCCCTCTTCATGAACCGTCAATTCCTGCTGGGAAGCGCGAATGTTATAAATAGATCTATTGAGGGTGACTCCTCTGTTCGGTTGACCCCGCTTGGGTCAAGGCGAAACATATAGCATGTCGGGACCGAGTGTATTGGGATAAACACTCGCCACGAGCTCTGTATTTGTATGACTTCTTTGTGCATACATGACTGTCGTAGCCGGTTGCATGAACTTAGTGCTAGCGTAATAGATTCAATATATGACATTATATTCGTTGTAATGTACATATAACCTACTTATGGTCCACTAATGAAATCTCTTTTATGAAATCCTTTTATGAATTGAAACTATAAACTCTATGACATTATGCAAGAGGTAATGATCATCAACAACCAAATTTGAAACAATGTATTGAATCTCTTTTTATATAAACCTATGAACTCACCAGCGTAAGCTGACCCCTTTAGCATGTATCTTGAGGTTTTGAGGTGATAGCTTATCTTTGGAGGCGCAAGGCAAAGGCATGGCATGGTCATAGACGACTCTGATTTATGTATTGGGACCACTTGTTTATAATGGGCCATTTTCCGCATCAAATCAAAAATGTAAATATTGTTTTTAAGAAATGAATAAAAGTTTAATTATTAAAAATCCAATTGTTCAATGCTTATGTTGTGATACCAATTTAGTAGCACCCCAATACTTGTATGCTTCCGCTGAGTCATTTTTGGGGGTGTTACAGGTGACCTCAGAATACCATATATAGTAGGAGGGGAGACCTCAGTAACCAATGGAGTAGCTAGCTCCCAGACTGTGAAGACGCGTATTGCACACGACATCATTCACCATATAAATCATATCATATCATATCAAAACATATCTAGGATGCATCCATACGCCCCCCGGAAACATAGTGGCCAAACATATATCTTGAGCTCATAATCATATAACATAATGGGGACGGTGTGTAACATCACTCGTACACACTGGAGTCATGCCATTGGTGCATCAATGACATGGTCATGGTACCTCCATGACTAGGAACACATATTTGGCTCGGGTATCAAACTGAAGGGTCAAAGCATAATCATATCATAAGGGTTCATATCAAAGGTTCAGAAGTCAAAGGTTCATATCAGAGTTCCATAATATAAGTTCATAATCAGAGGTTCATATCAAAGGCTCATAATCAGACGGTTCATAATCAGAAGGTTCATAATCAGATGGTTCATAATCAGATGGTTCATAATCATAAGGTTCATAATCATAACAAACGAATATCATAGCGAACAGAATCATACCAAAGGATCACAGTAAAGGGAATCATAGCAAGGGGTATCATAAGTGAAATAAGGTCAAGGATCGAAAAGTCATGAGAAATCCCTACTGAAAAGGGATAGAATATATGTACCTTAGTAAATGCAATGAGAGCAAATGGAAAGAACGCGAGAGAAACAACGTTACGTCTTCTTCAACGAATCTACACGGATTACGGTTCGTAAAATACTTATTAGCTCATTTAAGTTATAACGGGTTTGTTGCTTATATGAATGGTATTAATATTTTTAAAGTTATTAAGCGTATTCTCATTTTTAGTAATGGACCGAATTAAAATACTTTAGGGTAATGATCATTAATTAGCCAAACTTAGAGGTTACAAATAATAAATGGTAAATTTAAAGGTTTAATATGACAATATAGCAAAGTTAGAGGTCAATTGTGATAGATTCCAAATATTAGGGTCAAAAGTGACAACAGATTATAGTTTAAGGTTTACTAAGTAAATTCATTCATTAATATATCATGCATTTTAGTTTATGGTTTTTCATGCGTACATGATTTAATATTCAAAACCATTTGCTAGCCTTTATTCTCGACACACCTATACACTAGCTCGCAGTTCATATGACTAATATATACGGCCAAGTAATCACATATTATGATTGACCACCGACCCAACTATCCCGACACATTTTCAAAATACAAAAAGACTCAACCGATTTTCCCGCGATCACCTTTAAACTTACCCATCTCACTACCCATTTCTTTCATCTATAATAATAGTACATGCATGTAGATGGAATATATCATAATTTAAGACCCATCTTTTATCCACCTGATCTCATACGTAAAAAAAAATATATACATACCATATTCATATACAATAGCTTTATATCTAATTCCAGCATGCACATTCCCATCCATTCGAAAGGTCATTATAATGACATATTAGATCATGATTTTATGACAACTATATTATGTTACTCGTGAATATAAGACTAACGAAATAAAGAACCTGTTATTTCTTTATAAACGTATATATGTATATCATAAGCATGTCGGGTAAATCGAAACAAGGAAGTGAAGCTACCTCTTGGACAGTGTTGGGGACGGTAAGGAACGTGAGGGTTACAACCTAAGACCTGCTACTCGAACCACCACCTTCGTCTTTTACACAACCTCAACCAACTCAGCTAGAGCCGAAAGAAATCAAAACGTATTCAAACTAGAACAGGCGAAGTCAAGACCTGGAGTATCCACGACAGAACCACACCAAGCCAAACTCCTTCGAATCGATACCCTCGATCACAACCACCCTTTCAGAAACGTCTTACGGAACCTCCGTTGTGTTTTGAATTCGAATGGGATGGGATAGTCTCTTTGCCGTCACTTTTGGTAGAGAAGATTTGGTTTGTGTGTGATTTTTGAATTATGGGAAGTAGGTTACAATGAGAAGATTAAATGAGCATAAAAGGGAATGATGGGGAGATAATTGGGGCGTTTCATTTGGACGAGAATAAGGGGGAGGATCATTGACTCTTTCAATGCTACTAATTTACCTTAATTACATGTGTGTTAGTTTTATTTCAAATATAATGTGTCTAGTAACATTGTACATGATTAGGTTGTCCATGCAACTTATATATTGTGTGATATTCACATGGTAGGCATAAGTGGAAGTCAATTTATTTTTATTTTTTTTATCTTGCACAAGTTATTATTTCTTAGTTAGGTTATAAACGTAGTTGACTAGATTGGCGTAATATACGTATTTTACAATTTTTAAGCTTGAAGGGCAAAATGGTCTTTTCATACGTTTGAGATTTTAGGGTTTTATAGGTCGACTACTCGATTGAGGGGCAACCAACCATGCCATTAGCATTAGCCTAATCTTATGCATATTTATATGTTATAATTTTAAAACAACATATATATTGTATTTTTAAGATATAAAGTACAGGGGTAAAACTATAAGGGGTATTTGTTTATTTTTTAAAATTATTAAAAAAATATGAAAAATTATAATATTACACTTAGCTCTGTATATATATATATATATTTTAAAATTCAACCACTAAAGTTTTATTGATTATCTATTTTTTTTTAAGTTTTTATTTTCACAAATTTGACACCTATGTTTTTATGTGTTTTTTTCTCAACTAAAATTCTGCACCAAATTTATTAAAAGGTTGACCAAAATCAATTTAATTTTGACTTTTATTAACCAATCACATCACACGATTTTACTTATGTGGCAAAATCAAGCTCTCCAATTAGCTCATTTTTTTTTCAATTGACAAAATAACTTTGAAATGATGAATTCTAATAAAAGATTAAAGCAAGAAAAGGGTAAATACATTTATGAAAATGTAAAAAAACATAAAATTAAAAAATAGAGACAAAGCAAGGGTTTGTGTTTCCTAAAACTAGGGATGAGCAGAAACCGCACCGCAAACTGCAAATCCGCACAAAACCGCAAAACCCACACCACAAAAACCGAAACCGCAACAAAAACCGCGGTGCGGTTCATGAAAATAAAAAGACCGCATTTTGCGGTGCGGTTTCGGTTTCCACCGAAAAACCGCACCGCAAAACCGCACCGAACCACAAAGTCATATCCAAATATATTTTTATTTTTATTTAAAAAAAAACCAACTAAATTTCATAATTTCGTATGATTAAATACTTTTGTTTATATTTTCATAATTAGTTATTTCAAACGTATTTTATTAGTTAATTATTGTGTGAGTTTTTGTATTATATAATTTTATTTTTCTATCAATTTATTATTGAAATTTTAATAAAAAATTCATCTCATTTGACTTTTATTATTGTAAAGATTTATAATTTCATATTAGTACCCAACATTTTGTATATATATGTTTCTAATCATTATATAACCTTATGATATATTTATTCTATAATAAATATATACCAAAAAATATAATTCGAAAAAAAAAAAAAATTTTAAAAACCGCAAAACCCGCAAAACCAAACCGCAAAACCGCGAACCCGCAAACCCGCAAACCCGCAAAACGACACGGTTGTGGATTCTATTTTTTAAAATCCGCAATTGCGGATGTGGTTGGTTTTTACTAAAGGTGGCAAAACGGGCGGGCCGGGCGGGCACGGGCTACGGGTCAAACGGGCTATGGGTCAAACGGGCGCGGGCTAACGGCACGGCCAAACTCATGTTATACGAATCGCTTTTAAAAGGCCCAAAACGACGATATAAATTTCCGAAGCGTAACACCCATTTATATTTAAAAATTAAATATAAGTTTTTCTTTAAAACAATCTAATGTTAGAAAAACATGTGCCGTTATGCCCATTTAACTTTTAAATGGGCAATACATGCCTATTTTCAAAAAAAAAAAAGTTCCAAATGTGCCAAAATCTTTTAAAAGTTTGCTCATTTAGGCCATTTTTTTGATTTTGTGCACAAATTGCCACCTCTAATTTTTACCAAAACCCACACCCTACCTAAAACCCTTTTCTCCATTTGTTGCCCTCCATCAATCAATTTTCAATTCATTAATTCATTCATCCGCCGTCCGTCTTAGCCAATCGAATGGCATTCACAGAGGATGAAGTAGTGATAGCATCATCTTCATCATCAGCAGAAGCAGGAATAGGCTGTTGGGAGCTTCGTTCTGGTGCGGAGAATCTCCGTTATCGCTCTTGTTCCTCACCTTCCCATGGACTTATCTCCGTTGGCGGTCGCTTTCTCGCTTCGTCTCAGCTTTCTTCTAATTCTGGCACCATTCTTTACTGGTCTTGGAACAAGGTATTCATTTTATTTTCTTTTTCTGCTTAATTGCTTATAAATAACTTGTTTAAGGGTAAACACTTCAGGAAATAGGAATTAGTATATGGAGTTTTACTTGTTTCGTAAATAATGCTGTATCGATGAAATAATATTTTGTTGGAAAGTTGTAGTTAAATCTATATATAAAAGGTTTTAAGTTCAATATTACCCTCTATTTTACTAAGGGGGTGTTTGTTTAAGCTTATATGTGGCTTATGAGATTATTTGTTTTACTGCTTATATTTCATAAGCCCCAATATTCGGCGGCTTATTTTGACACTTATGGGCTTATATAAGTTTAACATATCATAATAAACTTACATAAGTCTTAAAATAAGCCAGAATATTAGGGCTTATGAAACATAAGCGGAAATCGAATAAGCTCATAAGCCCATATATATAAGCTTAAACAAACACCCCCCTAAAGGAAAATTAGAAGCATACTTTCAGATTACAACAATTGATTTTACTAAATAAATACTGCAATTTTGTTTATTATTATTATTATTATTTTTTTTGACCAAAATGCATGTAATATGATGAATATTAATTGTTTTTAGTTTTTACTGTTATTTGAATGTTGTTAATGACAAATTTCTCAAGTCTGCGACTGCTATACAAATCAGAAATGAAGTGAAAATTGATGATGTGTCCTGTGCAACCAGTGAAGGGAGTGTAAAGTTTTCACATATAGATGTTAGTTTTTGTAACACGTTGCTACAGTTTGAGGACTGGCGGTGTATTCTAATGTAGCTTAGATACATTTGAAAAGTATATAAGATTGATTTCCATAACCAAAGAAGATTGCATCCACTTATGTTTATCAGTTTACCATCTGTTGTTGCAGCCTCAGGTAGAAGTTAAGAGTTTTCCGGCCGAACCAATCAATCCTCTTGCTTGTAATACTGACGCCACTTATATTGTTGGTGGAGGACTCTCCGGTTCTATTTACTTGTGGGAGGTTTGTAGTAAATGTCATCTGTATTTCAAAAATATATATTTTTGCTGATTAGTATTATTCTGGTATGGCCTTTACTAATTCATATTATTTATTATAGGTTGCAACTGGTAGGTTACTGAAGAAGTGGCATGGTCACTACAGGGCTGTTACTTGCTTGGTGTTCTCTATGGATCAGTCACTTTTGATTTCTGGTGCTGAGGATGGATCTGTTCGAGTTTGGTCACTTCTGATGTATCATCCTTTTACCCTTTTTTTATGTTCATGAATTGTAATT
This sequence comes from Chrysanthemum makinoi, assembly GCA_910596185.1. Taxonomy (NCBI): domain Eukaryota; kingdom Viridiplantae; phylum Streptophyta; class Magnoliopsida; order Asterales; family Asteraceae; genus Chrysanthemum; species Chrysanthemum makinoi. The sequence goes on from OU343224.1 coordinate 268,660,468, forward strand.
CTAGGGTTCATGACAGTGGACTGACAAGTACTTATATTATGTTTTGGGATTAGGATATTTGATGAGGAGCGACAGCAGAGAGCAGGGCATCTCTATGAGTATAGTTTCTCTGACCATGCTTTGCCAGTAACCGATATCGTTACAGGCTATGGAGGTTCTAACGCAATTATAGTGTCAGCTTCACAGGATCGTACTTGCAAGGTTTATACCCTGCACTTTTCACATTATCTCGTCATTATTTATTAACAATAGAATCTTAGTCATGCTGTTGACATTTATTTTCTTTCTTTAATGATAACGTTCATCATTGCAGGTATGGAGCTTAGCTAGGGGAACTATGTTGAGAAATATTGTGTTCCCTTCCGTAATTGATGCAGTTGCGTTAGATCCCGGGGAGCATGTTTTTTATGCTGGTGGTAGAGATGGAAAGATATACATTGCAGAACTTAATGGTCTAGGCAAATCAAACAACAATTATGGGTTGCATATAATTGGTACATTATCTGATCAAAGGTATGTTGACTTTCAAATGTACATATCTGAGTATTCCTAGGATCTTCTCATTTTCATCATGAAGTTGATAGTTTTCCACAAATCTGAATTTGTCTTGTTATGCACTTGATTATTATGGTTAAGCTATAAGATCAAGCCATGATTACAAAATTTGAACACATGGCATGCAACTACAGAGCTACTTGATCATTTAGTATCCGGTGTGCAGTGGCGGAGCCAGAGATATCAATCACCGGGGGAATGTGTACTGTGAAATAGGTCGGGTTCAGGGTCGTCCAATTGATTTGGGTGGCTCGGTGCGAAACTACGTATGAAGCCCCATAAATCACCAAAACTTAACTATTATGGAAAATAAATATGAGGTCCCGTAAATCTACCTCTTTCATTCTTTTGAATATGAATGGTGTGAGCTTTTATTAGATCAAGTTTGATAATATTTAAAAAAGCCAGTAAAAATTCAAAACAAAATATACTTAAACATGTATAAACACTAATGAACATATACTAAATTAGAGGCGTCTCACAAATTGTGACCCTGTGTGGCTGCCTCACTTCATGACAATCACCGCCACTGGTCAAGTCTCATTAAACGCAATTTTTTCAGGCAAAAACGACATGTTAGACGTGTTGGTATCGATAAAATGAATCATAATCATCGATCCACTCTCTCCTAAAATATATGAAATATATATTACGAGTTTCTTTTGCCTGAGTTACAGTGTTGTAACGGAAGAAATTTTTTTTTGCGTCTATAGTTAATGTTTTTGTTACTCATTAAATTTGTATATTGTGTGAAACCACATTGGTTATTTTCTAAAAAATTAATAAAAACTAATATACTCTTAAAAATGCATATGTATATTATTTAAATAATTAATAAAAACATTTGGGTTACCCCACTTTCTCCTTCCCCAAAATTCCTACTTCCCACTACTGTTTTCATCTTTTCCGATCTACAAACCGGTAGAAAACGTTTCACATTATCACCTCAGTTTGACCCTTTCATTGTTTGTGTCAGTAAGTGTAGAGGGCACTCAGATAATTCTGCCGAGGGCACTCAACATTTTCTCTACCAATTTGATATTTTCCCCAATATAATTTATGTGTCTGCAAGAGCTTCATCGGGGGCATTTCCCCCCACTACCTTCCATGTGGCTCCGCCTCTGCCGGTGTGTAGTTGATGTTTATATACAAGGTGACTGGAATTTTTCTCTCTCAAGACCATAGTTTGGAACTAACAAGCCACTTTATGACGATGTATATTGTATTCATACACAATTTCCAAGAAGCCATTAAGATGAAAAAACAAACTGTTTGGAATTGAGCCAAAGCTTTTTCTTTTTCATTTTTTTTATGGTTTTGCCAGTCTTAAGGTGCCAAACATTTATACCTTCAGGTTTAATTAGATATTGACCAACCATTTACTAGCTATGCAAAAGACATATTCTGTTGCAGAGATTAATCAGTAAAAAAAGTACTGTAGTTCTATATTTTCTAGCAGCGAAGTCTTTGCGTGGGGCTGCGTTATCATGTGAATGACTTCGATTGTGCTTTTTTCAGTAAGGCTATATGCTCGTTGGCTTTTGCGCTGGATGGATATCAGTTGGTTGCTGGATCAGAGGATGGCATGGTTCGAGTCTGGGACACTAAAACACATAATATGATTCGTGTTTTTAAACATGCCAAAGGTATATTATATTGCATGTTTCTTAATTTCTTGCCAACTTTGACACATCAACTTATAGCTTGGTCAGGTTATGTGTCTGTTTTTAATGGGTCAAATGGCCAAGGTGAGACAGTTTACCAAAATAGTAAACTGGTTGGAAGTCCAGCAAAGTGTGTTTTAATGCATACAATCTACTAAGTCAAAAAACCAGACCACTATTATGATTAGACATGTTTCTTATAGTATACAAGACAAGTAACTTGTTAAGGCTAAAAACATGACCATTGAATAAGTGAACCCACCCGTCTCGACCTTTACCAAATGTTACCTGTTTGGGTCATTAAACAACTTGCCCGCCTTGCGATCCCCGACACCTCTGTTTAATTTATGTTGGCGTGCAGTCTTTTCTTTGCATGCTCGTTATCTAAACATGTGTTTTTAGGTCCGGTTAACAATATTCTTGTTATTCGAAAACCACCGGCTCTCTACCCTCGAACATCAGCAAATAATCCAGCTTCAGTGGCACGGAAGCTGTCATTGCCACCCAAACTTGAAAAATACACATTAGTAAATGAAGAGTCAGATTTTGGTGTATGCATCACTCCTCAGCCCAATAATGACTGGCCTTGTGACTTGACCTACAGTACTGTTGACTCTATGAACAAACAGATCAGTGAACTTCAAGTAAGTTTTTTCTTTTGAATATTCATACTCATTGCAACTTTTCATTTAAACATGTGATTGCATTATTAGCTATATTAGGGGCGGCAGTACACAAGTAAGTTTTGTTCGGGCTGGGTTGGATTTGGTTGACCTGAAACACTTTTTGTTCAAAACATGATACCTTATTTTAACTTAAATATACCTTGCCAGAATGGAATTTCAATATTTCTAATTTTGGGCTGTTTTCAAGTTTCAGTTACCTATTTGCTCATTATATATCAATACAGAAGATTGATGATCTTTTATATAGCATTTGAGTTTCCCTAAGACTGTACAGTACACTGACTTAAATTCTGGACACAAATAAGTGGCAGTTGTGTGGGCTGGGTAATGGATGAAAACTGGTAAATTTGCAGGGCCGGTTAATGAAAGCTGTGATACAGTTTCTTTGTACATGTTTTGTAATTTTGTTACATAGACAGTATGCTAAATATGATTATAACATGATTGTAAAAAATTATCCAAATTCTTTTGAACAAAGAAGTTGGAGGCTGCAATGATGTTCGGGGCAAATTTCAGACCGTTTGACGTGTTTTCTTTTGGATCTGAACTTTAAATCTCCCACTTTTAACCTTTATCAGTAGAATACATCAATACAACGAAATTCACTTGTATTAGAGGGGCTGAACTTACATTGCCACCCTTGCACAAGGGAACAAGATGTATAAACAGAATTCAGTCCATAAAATTTGAGAAGTATGCACTTAATATTTCACAAGTTTTTTGTTTCTCCATCTGTTGATAATCAAAATGCAACAAACGCGTCTTAATATTCTGATGTACGACTTTCAAATAATATGTATTAATCATACTTCTTGAAAGAGGCATGATTCCATCTTCCAATCTCATTTTCAGCAACATGGTTCTTCTGGAGCTTCTGAAATGGAGATCGAAAGATTGAAACTAGATAACAGAAGGTCTATGCAAATGGTACAGCAATGGAAGAAAATGTATGAAAACTTGCATCAATTTGCTGTAGGTGAGCTTTTGAATGGAGAAGCGGATGATGCCAACTTGGCCCTCTGAATTGGGTCAACTAATACCATTTGACTTCTAATCTCAGGTTCTTTTTGTGTTATTTTAATATAATCCTTGCATTTGTTTACTAAACATGACGATTTGTTTAGAAGAATTCTATAGTGCAAATTTTGCTCTCAGTTATGTAGTTTATGATTTGATATCTTCCAGGCAGTATAATTTTATTTTCTTGTTTCTGAAGTTCATAATTTTGGGCATATTATCTTTATGTAGACTTGGGAGGTGGTTATTCATGCCTGTAGATACCCGTCTCCAAATTATATGGGGAAAGGGCCAGTATTGATCGGTTAAGTTACTTGCATAAATGAACCCTAGACGTATGCCCCCTTGAATGTATCCGTTGAATTTAAGTTATTCTTTATAATTATACTTTTTTAAAGAATCAATACTTTTGTAACCAAGTGCTACTTATGGAACAAAATATAGTGTTGTCAAATTCATCTTTTTTTGCATAAAAGTGCTTGCAGCCACAATGTAATTTATTTGGACTCCAAAGAAAGTTAGAAGATTTTTTTTAGAGGGTCACTGTGTAGAAAGAAAATGCATTAGCTCAAACACACCCTATACATTCTTAAAAAATGGTTGAAGTTGCAATGTCTAGAATGAAACGCCATTCTAATGAACTTTGTTTTGGTGTACCTGTATGTCATCAAACTTGTGTATTTTGGCTTTCGTGGTTATATGTATAAATATTTCAAGTCATATTATAGATGCATTGTATTATGTGTTGTAAAGTTTAATTTTGGTCTATTGACGTTAGAATTTAGTTCTTGCGCATGTTGGGGATTTGGCGGCAGTTATAAACGCTGCTTGAGATCTTGAGGAAGAAACAAAAAAAGGCTACTCATTTCTAATGCAGATGTTTTTTTTGTTCTTTTTATTTATTATTATTTTTTTTTGTTTTGTTTTTTATTTATTTATTTATTATTATTATTATTATTATTATTATTATTATTATTATTATTATTATTATTATTATTATTATTATTATTTACAATTCTAACTGAAAAAGCAAAAGTGTTGTATTTTTAGTACAAGGTCAGTCGCGTATTATAGTTTCCAGTGAACCTTTATAATAATTTTCAGTATTCAACAAGTTAAATTGCAAGGATGTTTACAGTTTTTAAAAGGGTTTAGGCCCTAAAAATAGTCATTTACTGTGCTTTCATGTATCACTCGAGTATCTGACCTAAAAAGTGCTTCATTTAAACATTTTTTTTAATACAAAAATCAAATATTTCAATTCAAGACATAGTTTACACTTTAAGTAGTAGACATTGAATCGATAAAAATTACAACTTTTTTTTGTGTGTAAAAACATTTAAATATGCATATTGGAACAAAATTAAACGTATGTAAAAATACATAGAACACTTTTTGGTTTATATACTCCAAGTAACACTTAATGTAATTACATAACCTCTAAGAACACATTTTATTCGAGCAGTTGTAGTCCATTATTCTTGAATACAGTGTTTTCGAATAAAATCTGAAATATTTATTTTCAGAATAAAGTTGAAATTTTTGGTTTACATAAAAAGTGTATCTTTATAACCAAGTAAAAGTACACCTGACAATTACTTTGTCTGAAAGTGTTGACAACGTATCGGCCACAGGGTGGATACCCATCGATAAAACATCCAATGAACAGTTTCCACGTGTCGCAACATGATCTGTCTGACAGCGCACGTACCACCGAGCGCGTGGAGTTCACGTTCTTAAGACACCATACTTTCAGTTGACCTTTAGAACCTAGTGGAAGAATTGTGCAAGTTTCATGGAAATGAATGAGTAGCCCCCATATGTGTTTAAAATGATATATTCTTTATTTCTTTAATATTCAAGTTATAAATCGCTAAATCTGGAGTAGTTGTGCTTTAGCATCTTGTACGTTATGTATTAAAGCTGTCATATGGGCTGGATTTGGTATTTTTATTTCTGCAATTCGTGTGTCATCCAAGTTTGAATCAACGTTAAGCACCTACCTAACATGAGTTTACACCTCATTAAGAAAAGATAATGGTAGGTATTTTGGTCGTGGTTCATAATTCCTTTCTAATTTTAGAATTGTAATGATTCATTTTGATTTTTCCTTTCTTATTTTAGTATTGTAATGATTCATTTTTAAACCAAGTTTGGTACTTGTAAGAATTAGTATAATTTTTGAAATTTGTTAACTATCTTTACTGATTTAAGACATAAATATTAAAGGAATCTTTCATTTTTATTAGATCTAATGGATGATATTATTCACAACAATTAAAAATATCCACTTTTATCATTTTTTTCAAATATAAATATCTTTCAAACCGTTAATCGTCAAGCCAAAAAAAATATACCATTGCGACGAGCATTTAATTATCTTTCTATAGATAGGAACTTTGATATACTTTCGACATTTTTTTCCCTTTTTTTTCACCTTTTTTTTTAAGTTTTTTTCGTTTTTTTACGTTACTGAAATTTGAATGAAAAATCATATATGATTTAACACTAACTTGAATACCACATGTGATATTAGTGTTAAATCATATATGATATGTATATGATATGTGATTTATCATATGTGATTTAACACTAATATAACATGTGATCTTCAAATTAGTGTTAAATCATATATGATATTTCATGCAAATACCAGTTTCGAAGAAAAACAAAAAAAAAAAGAGCGTGAAAAGCGATGTTTTCTTTTTGAAAGTATATCAAATTGCCAGTCTATAGATAGATAATTAATGCTCGTCGCGACGGTGTAATTATTTTTGTTTAACGATTAACGGTTTAAGAGATATTTAAATTATAAATAATATGTGAAATAATAAAATACTTTTAATCTCAGCCATTGATTTCTTTTTAAATAGATGGTGGAGAAGAGTCCCTTGGTATGTAAGAAAAGTTTGTTATATAAAATAGGGAATAGATCCTCTCAAGTTACTTATAACTTGATTGATCAAGTTAGGAAATTATCAACCATTGGATCAAATCTAATGGCTCAAATCAAAAGAACATGAGATGATTTAAGCCATTTGATTTGATTCAATGGTTAATAATTGCAACTTGATCAATTAAGTTATAAATAACTTAAGAGGATCTCTACCCAATAAAATAACTCTCATCATCTTTACTTGTATGATTGCCAAATAGTCGTAGTGAATTGTTAATATTCTTAAGCCTCTTTTTACTTCTTGCCTTTAAATTAGTATCACACTTCATTATATTAAGAGTTAATTACATAAATCGTCCTTGTGGTTTGGTAAAAATTACGTATCTTGTCCCTATAGTTTTTTTAGCGCGTTTCGTCCCTGTGGTTTACAAATCTTACGGATCTTGTCCCTGATCTGACTCGGTCCCAAAAAAAGGACCTCCCTTGCAAATACTCTCTAACGTGAGGGCTAACATCATATTTTGGTTTAAACGATCGGAGTTAATTACATAAATCGTCCTTGTGGTTTGGTAAAGTTCGCATCTTGTCCCGTGGTTTATTATAATATTTTTTTAAAAAGCTGTTTTTCTTTTAAAAAAATAATTTTATTAAAAAAATTAAAATAAAATTAAAAAAAAAACAAAAAAACTTTTTTTAATTTTATTATAAAACGGATGAAGGCGTATAAAAAAACGTTTTTATACGGTTTTCTCTATTTTTACGTTTCATTTGTTACGGTTTCGTTCGTTTTTGTATGAAAATGTATGAAAACATTTTTGTACAAAAATGTACGTTTTCATACATTTTCATACAAAAACGTACATTTTTGTACAAAAATCCGTAAATTTCGTACAAAACCGTACATTTTCATACAAAACCGTACATTATTGTACATTTCGTTCGTTTTTGTATGAAAAATGTTTTCATACAAAAACGTACATTTTTGTACAAAGTTCCGTAAATTTTTGTACATTTCGTTCGTTTTTATATGAACGAAACGAACGAAAACGAACGAAACCGTACATTTTTTCATACAAAAAAGAACGAAACCGTACATTTTTGTACATTTCGTTCGTTTTTGTATGAAAAATGTTTTCATACATTTTCATACGAAACCGTACATTTTTGTACACTTCGTTCGTTTTTGTATGAAAAATGTTTTCATACATTTTCATACAAAAGCGTACATTTTTGTACAAAAATGTTTTCATACATTTTCTTAAAAACGAAGCGAAACCGTATAAAACAAATGAAGCGTAAAATTAGAAAACGTATAAAAAGCGTTTTTTATCGCCTTCATCCGTTTTATAATAAAATTAAAAAGTTTTTTTTTTTTAAAATTTTTAAATTTTTTTTAATAAAATTAATTTTTTGAAATAAAAAGCGTTTTAAAAAAATATTATAATAAACCACAGGGACAAGATGCGTAACTTTTACCAAACCACAAGGGCGATTTATGTAATTAACTCCGATCGTTAAAACCAAAATATGATGTTAGCCCTCACGTTAAAGAGTATTTGCAAGGGATTTTGGGACGGTCAGATCAGGACAAGATCCATAAGATTTTAAACGCTAAAAAAAAACTATAGGGACAAGATCCGTAATTTCTACCAAACCACAATGACGATTTATGTAATTAACTCTTATATTAATTATTTTTATATTTCATATTCACGTAAAATAACTAAAAATATCAAGTATTTGTAACGTGATTTCGTAGTCATGACTGACAGAACATGCGTACAATACTGTTGAGGTAAAAATATGTCTTCACCCAAACAAGCTTGTATCATTCGGCTGACTTTTCGTCCAGAGCTTCGGATCAGTACTCTTCGGATCTATGAACACAAGAACAACACGCGTTAGCCTCGCCTAGGGTTTTATCCCTAGACCAAGCTCCGGCGTGAGAATAAGAATATAATATGGAGAGTTATTGTGTGTAAAATAGGGTTGGAGGGAGTTGACCTAAATGCAGCAACTTCCTCTCTTTATATAGGTGAGAAGTCTTGTCTTTACATGAGGATCACATGTGGTGAAAGTGATCCTTTCGGGCGAGACTTTGACTTACTCTATTTAGTTTCTGCTTGAATCAGGTCAGAGGTTCTGATCAAGATTCATTTCCTTTTATATATGGTGACGCCATGTAACCTTGTGCCGAGGAGTTTGTGACCAACCCTTCGGTATGAGATGCTTCGCCTCGGCTTGGAGTCTACTTTTACACTTGGTCCAGTTGATTTGTTGTATGCTTGTCCGGATGGTTTGGTCCCTTCGGCTGGGTGCTTCGGGTACATACGCCAACATGTCCCCCCCAGTATCGTGTTATTGATGGATAACATGATATTGGGGGAGGACGCTTTGCGTTGGCTTTTACCGGTGAATTTGCCTTTTTTTTTTTCGAATGGTGCCAAAGGTTATAAATGCGAGTACCATGATGAGGCGCCGTTTTTTTTACAGAGTCCTGGGATGTTGACACGTGGAAAGGTTTTGGTATCTTCGGTTCCTTAGGGTGACACGTCACCGTCTGACACGACGAGACGTTTCACCTTTCCACTTTTTGCCTATAAATAGCGCAGTGATTTTCATTTTTACTACCGTAATAATTTTTCACATACACACGTTTTCTTCTTTTTTCTGCCGAACGATCTTTTGTGTCCTTGGTCTTCTATTCACGTATACTTTGGTTTTTTCTATTTCTTTTTAACTTAGGCTATTTCCCGTTCCCTTTCGGTCATTATGGCTGAACCGTCCGAATCCGCCTCAGAACATAATTCGGAGCATGCTTCGGATGGCCCTTCGGGATCCAAACCCAAATTTTATATAGAAAAGTATACCTCGCATATGTCGGAGGGGGTTTAAATTAGGCGATAACTACCTTTGCTATTCCGCGCGACCTTTATCCGAGGCTTCCTTCGACTGGTTTTACTATGGGGGACTTGAAAGATGATGCGATAGGTTTATACTTGGCGTATTTTATGGAGGGAGGTCTTAGTGTCCCGTTCTCCACTTTTCTTTTGGATGTTCTTCAGTATTATAAAGTACATATTTCTCAGTCAGTACCGTTTGGATTGCACAGGGTTACCCTTTTTGAAGTATATAGCCGTAGCTTACACGTGAATCCCACTACTTCCCTTTTTTGTGCTTTCTATAAATTACACAACCAGGGGCATTGGTTTACCTTTGTCAAGAGGGAAGGCAAGAATCGTAAAGTCTGTTTTAGGCAGATACTATCCGGTTTGAAAGGGTGGAAACATGACTTCTTTTTGATCGATCGACGCGCTATTCCTTTTGCTATGCCTTGGAGACATCTTGATTCGGACGTTTTTGACCGTTTTCCTTCCGGAGAGTTTTCTGAATCTGATGTTGAAAAATTGTCAGCAAATGTTATTGATTTGATTAAGATTTCACCGGGTTTTCTGTATGCCGTAGGGTTATCGGCCAATTGGAAATATCTCGGATATCGGGCTGCCTTGAGGGATGCCGAGGGGAATGGTACCAGCCTATGTTTTTATTAATTAGTTAAGAGTTGCCTCTCTTTTTCTCCGGATTTACTATTATCTTGATTGTTTTGCAACTTTGACCATGTCTGACTATCTTATCCACCCTAAGTACCGTAAGAGAGCCTCTATGACAAGAGGGGATGCTTGTCAGCAGGGACAAGCTCACATTATGCATGTAACTCTTCCAGGTGCCGCAGATGCCCCGATTCTCCCCAAGTAAGATGCCATGAGACGAGTGGAGACGACCGATCCGAAAGTGTTGGAGGCCAAGGAAAAGAAAAGGAAAGCCTCTGAGGCTAAAGCCGGGGGGCCGGTTCCTAGGAAACCTGGCTGGAGAGGGTGGTTCGGCTCAGCCGAAAAGAAAAAAAGTCCTACTCCGTCGGTCATCAATGTAGAGTCTACCACTTATGCTTCTCCTTTGAACGTCATTCAGCATGGTGGCCCCTTGCCGAATAGTTCAACTGTTGCTGCTCATTCTAGGGAGAACTTGGAGGGTCATTCCAGCAACAATCTCGACAAAGCTAACGCTGAAGAGAATGTTTTCGTGGACAAGCTGATTGGCAATGATGAGGATCATGATCATCTCTCCCGGGTCGTTGAGCAGCCTCCTCCGAAGGAAACCAGTAAGTGTCCGCTTTTAGTGTAACTGTTGGTTTCTTGTTCATTTACCTGATTTCTCATTTTTTGCGCAGGGATTTCTTCTCCACCCCTGGCCGAGATGGGAAAGCTGTGGATCAGGGTGAAAAGGTGGCGGCCGAAGAGGTTTATGCGCCGGCTTGGTCCATCTTGAAGGATCAAAGAGTGAAAGGCTATGAGTCGCATAGGGATTTCTTACTTCATCTGCCTCCCATTGCCGAAGAGGCATTTCTTCAAAACTTGTCTGATGCTGAGGCGACCCAGCGATCATGGTCTATCTTGGCCAGGGGGAGTCTCGCCTTAACGAATGTTCTTGTCCATTTTGAAAATCTTAGCAAGGAGCATCAAGAGTTGTCCGCTGTGCATGAGGCGTGTGAAAAAAGTGCCCAGGATAATTTTAGCTACTTGAGCAAGTTGATGGGGGAGTTGAAAGAGGTTAAGGATGAGCACGCTCAGTGCTCCGTTAAAGACGAGGGTTTGGAGAGACAAATCCGAACATTGAAGGCTGAGAAGACCGAATGGATGAAGTTGTCCTCGGCTCAGAGTGAGAAGATTGCTACCTTGGAGAAGGAACTAATGGAGGTCAAGGGGGCCTTGAAGAATAAAGAACAGGAGAATCAAGCTCTTCAAAAGTTACTGACAGATTTGGCAGTGACTGCCGGAGAGCTTGAAATGGGGCGCTTCAAAATCCTGAAGGAATTCATCCCTATGGTTGTGGACCGTCTTCTTGGGAGTCATGAGTACTAGGCCTCTTTGGCCGTCCCTTTTAGTTTGTGTGGGATGGCCGGTTGGTTGGATGGGGTGGGCATAGATCGCACGGACGATGAGGTAAAGAAAATCCTTGAAGATACAGAAGATATGGATATGGATGCCCAGGAAAGTATAAGGCCGAATATGACAGAGTTTTTTTGAAGAAATATCCTTACTTGGAGAAGATTTGGAATGCTTGTTACCGTCTTGTTGATGAGGTGATGGAGCTCATGCTAGACCCTGCTCCCGTCAGGTCTTCTGGGGTTGTCACCAGAGGGAATGCCGAAAGACATGCAATGGATGAAGAAAAAAGAGATGTGGCGCGGTAGCCACCGGGGGATAATCCTCCCGTGACTGAAACCTGATCTTTTTCTTTGTTTTGTTTTGTTTTATGAAGATGGTCTGTAACTTAACATTTAGAATATGTATTTTGATCGGTGGTCGAACTTTTGTATGTTATTATCTATTTTAGTTTTATGAAGTAATCTCTTTCTTTATCTTGCTCATTCAGTATGCTTTTTCCATGGTAACTCTTTATGAGCCACTCAGTAGGCTTTTTGCTACGGCAACCCTTTTTTGGTGTGAACCACTTGGTGTCCCTCTTAGGGTGTGAACCGTTCGTCCGATTTTTGCCACGGTAACCCTTTTTGGGTATGAACCGTTTAGTTGGATTTTGCCACGACAACCCTTTTTGGGTATGAACCGTTTGGTGCCCCTTTTAGGGTGTGAACCGTTCGTCTGGTTTTTTCCACGGTAACCTTTTTTAGGTATGGACCGCTTAGTTGGATTTTGCCACGGCAACCCTTTTTGGGTATGAACCGTTTGGTCTTGTATTATCTATGGCAACCCTCTTTGGGTATGAACCATCTTTGAACACTGACCATCCGTCCCCTGAGGTCGCGAGCCTATCGGGGGGTGGGGGTGGGGGGGGGTGTTACTTGATAATTATGTCCAGCAAACGATAATTTGAGAAAATTGCTCTCTAGATGTCCGGGGAGCTATACATGTCATTCATAGTAATAATGATCTTACAACGATCCCCTCGGGCTATGAAAATTATAAGAAACACTTTCTAAGGTTCACTGCGTTCCAGGTACGGGGTACTTCTTTTTCTTCGTCCGTTTGTAACTTGTACGAGCCATTTTTGTACGCTTCGGTGACACGATATGGACCCTCCCAGTTTGGTCCTAATTTTCCTTGGTTTTACACCCTTCTTGCTTCGTTCTTCCGGTACACAAAGTCTCCGACCCTGAACCTCTCGGCACGGACCCTTCGGTTGTAGTACTGCTCCATTTTCTTCTTGTATCTGGCTTCCTCCACTGCTGCTGATTCCTTTTTTTCCTGTAGTAGATCCAGATTAAGGCAGATCTCCTCTTCACTTCCTTCTTCTTTGATCATCATTGTCCGGAAAGTTGGCATTCCTATTTCCACCGGGATTACGGCCTCACTCCCATATGTTAGGCTGAACAGAGTCTCGCCATTGCTGGTCTTGAGAGATGTCCAGTGAGCCCACAATACGTTTGGTAGTTCATCCACCCATCCGGCTCTGCTTCTTTCCAACCTTGCTTTAAAGCCGTGCATCAGGCTCTTGTTCGCCCTTTCTACCAAACCGTTTGCTTGGGGGTGAGCTACGATGATATTTATTTGCTTTATGTTCAATCTCGCGCACCAAATCTTGAAGGGATCATGGATGAAGTTGCTGCCATTGTCTGTTGCTATTATGTGGGGCAAACCGAAGCGACACACTATATTGTCCCACACAAATTTTTTGACCTCTTTTCCTATAGTCCTTGCTAAGGGTTTTGCTTCCATCCATTTGGTGAAATAATCGATGGCCACGATAAAATATTTGACCTTCTCGGGAGCTTCGAGAAGCGGGCCAACACATCCATTCCCCACTGAAAGAATGGCCAGGGTGACATGATGGAGGTCATGATTGTTTTTGGCGATTTAAGGACCGGGGCGTGTATCTGGCAGGATTCACACTTCTGAATAACTTCTCTGGTGTCATGGTGCATTGTTGGCCAATAATACCCTTGTCTCATCAATTTTTCTACTAGTGACCTTGGGCCGGAGTGCATTCCGCACGCCCCCTCGTGCACCTCTCTTACCACGTAGTTGGCTTGTAACGGGCCCACGCATCTTAACATAGGTCTTAGGTAAGATTTTTTGAACAACACCCCGTCTTCCATGGTATAGTGACTAATTTTCATCCGGAGAGCTCTTGCTTCGTTTTCATCGTCTGACCACACTCCTTCCGTGATGCACGATGTGGAAAACTAGAAGGGGGGTTGAATAGTTTTGCCAATTAAAACTTTCTTTTAAACTATTTAGATCGACTTATGTCAATCTATTTGGATGTGTGTTGGATGTTGATAAACAAGCATATAGAAGTATGTAATGAAAAGATAAGAGTAAGAAGCACAAAACCACAACGCGAGTATTTATAGTGGTTCGGCTACAAGGACACCTTCCTTGCCCTACTCCACTCCCCGAGTCACCTACTCGAGAGTTCGTAATCACTACATGACACCAAATCCTTATGGTCGAGAAACCTTCACAACGTTGCCTACTATTTTTTCGGTACTAGGCTAACCACCGGGTTCTTTAACACCAAGGTGAACCACACCTACCACAACGTCGCCTACCCTTTATCCGGTACTAGGCTAAGTACCCAGTTCCATTACAAAGGAGGAACTACTACCCAACACTACACCAACGACTAATCCCAAAGGAGACCAACTCCTTATTACAACATCATCAAGGATATCAATATCCTTGGATGCAATACTAATCTATCTTGTACATCAAAACACACCATATCGAATGTACATCTAAGGCATCTTTCACTAATGCCTTTAACTAGATCTTCAAGACACCCTTCACTAATGTCTTGTGACTTGACTTCTAGGCACCCTTCACTAATGCCTACAATACGGACGATCGACACCTTTCACTAATGTCCTCGTCTTGACACTTGAGACATCTTTCACTAATGTCTTCAACACTACACTTCTTAGAAGAAAGAAAAGAATCATCAACAATAGGACTTCAGTAGTCTTGATGATTAGGAAGCATGGCAACTCATGGACTTGAGCTTGCTTGACTTCAAAGGTGGTGATCTCGCCTTTAAGAGGAACCTAGAAAATCACACAAAAACAAAACTACAAACATAGATCACTTGGATATGGGGTTAGAGAGTTTTTAACTCAGGGAGAAAGTATGTGAGAAAGGGGTTAGAAACAATGAAGAAATGGCTCACTATTTATAGAGAGAAAATGCCTACTATTCCCCAGATCCCTCCCACAAGGGATCCGGGGATCCGTCTAGCGTAAAGCTAGGGATCCGTGGGATGCTCCTCTTTGACCATGGGTATTTTGGTTATGGTTCATGGGTTATGGGTTGATCCATGGGTCTTTTACTAGATACAATGTATCTTATGAGTGCAATGCACCTAGTCAAATGGGTATGGGTCAATACCATGGGTTATGGATATTATCCATATATGATATAAGCATGATGTCATGCAATGGGTTATGGGTCAAGCTCTATGGATATGGGTCATGGACTTTGGGTTGTACCCAACTACATTCAATGTATTTGGTCAATGGGTTATGATACTTAAGTTTCTACCCATTTATATTACCCAATATACTACATACTAGTTATGTGTATATTTTACCCAAATATGTAAATACTAGTTGTTGTACATATTTAAAACTAAATCATAAAATCGCTTATACTTGTTTTAGTGTTTTATGTGAGAACTTAACTGTGTTAGAAACTATTAGTTCAAACCATTTACGTATTTTATTTGTTTCGTTAAAATGATTTTACGTTTGTTATCGACAAAACATTAGAAGATCGTAAAATATAAATAAACATTTTTACGGCTTATTTGTATTAACACACTAGATGATTGGAGTCATCGAGTTTTGTTCTTCCTCCTCTACTATTGCCCCTATGACCTCCTCCTCGGTTGATGGTGTTTCTAAAACCTCAACAACTATTTCCTTGGTCAAGTGTTCGAACACCACCGATGCTAACTTGCTTAGCACTCCTGCCTTCTGATTCTATGTTCTGGGGATATTCTGTATTCTGAATTGCTTAAAACACTCAATGTACTCCTTTTCTTTAGCGAGATACTTCGCCATACTTTCCGTATATGTCATGAATTCACCGTTAATTTGGCTTGCCACTAGATTTGAGTCTTCTTTTGCGTTCAACACTTGTATTTTCATATCTTTAACAATTCTCAAACCTGCCAGTAGTGCTTCATATTCTGCCTCATTGTTGATGTTGGGGAAGTTAAGCCGGAGCGTATAAGTATACTCTGTCTTATCCGGGCTGATTAAAACTAAACCCGCACCAGCGCCCTTTTTGTTGGATGCCCCATCGGTGAACAACGTCCATTCCTCTTCCTGAGTGGAGATGTTACATATCTCCTTGCCTGCCCCTTCCTAGTTACTTTTTCCTTTGCCGACTAGTATCTCATTTAATAAATCTACCAAGACTTGGCCCTTGACTGAGTGCCTCGGGATGTATGTGATTTTATATGCTCCTAACTTCACGGCATACTTCATCAACTTTCCTGAAGTCTCCGGCTTGTTCAACACTTCTTTGATCGGTTGGTCCATGATTACCCTAATTGGGTGGGCCTCGAAGTACCTCCTGAGTCTTTTTGAACAGTGTAAAAGAGCGAAAGCCAACGTTTTCAGAGGGGCGTAGTTTCGCTCGGCCTCATGCAACGTTCGGCTGACATAGTGTACCAGCATTTGTTTTCCCTTTCTTTCTACCATTAGGACGACGCTTATGGCCTCCTCGGCTGCTGCCAGGTATACAAACAAATCCTCTCATGCTTCCGGGGCTGTAAGGTGGGACAATTCTAGATTATGCGTTTCATTTCTTGAAAAGCCTCTTCAGCCTGCTGATAAGGATTTAAAACATACGCTTTTAGGGGGTCATTTAAACCTTATTTCAACACATTTTATATCCGTTACTACTTAATTTTGTTTCTTTTTACTTTTTAGGTCTTTTGGAAGCAAAATGCTGGAATGAAGCATATTTGGACGAAAAGGAGCAAATACATGAAGAAAATGGCAAAGTCATGATCGAAGCCACTCAAGGCGATCGTGAGAACGGCGTCCTATCCAAGGGCGGCCGTCCCTCTATGAAGACTTGATCAAAACATGCACGTGACAACTCAGTGAAATTCCTGGTCATACAATCTGACGGCGTCACGCATTAAATATGGAGGGCGTCACTCATAGTTATCACTCCAGAAGGCCCAGATCTAGAATCAAGACGACGTCTCAACTAAAGAATGAAGGCGTCACAGATCTCAAGTGACGCCGTCCCATCGATGACTTGGCCCAGACGAAACCCTAATGACGGCGACCTGACGGCGTCACATGCAAAAGGCGACGCCGTCGCGATTGTAAATCTATATATAGAATTCAATTTTTTCTGTATTTTAAGAGGTAATTTTGGAGAGAAAACCCTAACTCAGTTGTAGTACGACTTGGACAGTATTCTAGGGCTATTTTACACATCAAGATAAGTTTGTTAATCCAATTTATCATTATGTCTACCCCATATTCGATTGATTATGTGTATGCTTGCTTATCTATCATGTCTAGCTAAATTACTTGTGTGTTTGGTTAGATCTATGAAACCTAGTTATTGATTGTTGTTAGGTTGTTTCTTGTCTTAATTGAAATTGGCTTAGAGGTGCATCTAGGCTATCCTTATGTTTAATGCTTGAGTATGCTTAATGAGGATATGGTGCATGGAGGAAATAACTTAGGTTTGTCGATTCCGTGAATCATATACGAGAGATAACCTCATAGAACTAGGGAATACGCACACCCTACGACTTTTAGGAATACAACGCGTTAAGATAAAGGACGTGACAACTCAACCAACCAATAAAAGATAACTAGGGAGTAATAGTATCAAAGTGAACACATCTTTAATCATCATACGAGCACACCTCAGTTAAACATAGCTATCCGTAGTAATTAGATAATTAGTTAAAGTAGAGTAATCGGTAGAAGTACCACCCCCCAACCAATTGCCCCGAGATTTTACCTTAGCTTTTTAAAAAACCATAAAAAAGATTAAAAAATAATCATCTTCAACCTTACCTTCTCGTCATATATTTCTTAATAGCATTCCTATTCCCCTAGAGAACGATATCAATCCCCAAGGCTTACCCCTTACTACACTACACCGATTAGGTTCACTGCCTAGGAGGTTGAAAAACTTGCTCGTATAAATGGAGGTTTTCTCGACCCCGAACGTGCTTTTTTGGGCACATCAAGTTTTTGGCGCCGCTGCCAGGGAATAGAATAGCTAGTTAGATCTCTATCTCGTTTAGGTTCCCTTGCTTGATTCCTATCAAGTAAGATTTTTTCTTATTTTCATTAGCTTCCTTGTAGTCTATCCCCTTCTTTGTTTTTTTGTTCGAAACCTTGTCACTTATGACCATGGGTGACAATCCACCACCAAACGATAATCCACCACCAAATCAACCACTTCCACTCAACCCACCACCACTTGACCCGCCAAGAGGCCGTACTCTTGGTGAATACTCTAGACCGAGCCATCAAGGCTATAGGAACACCATTGAGCTCCTCGTTCAAGCACAAACTACGGACATGCGATCCGACACCATCCGGTTGGTGCAAAATGGATGTGCATTCCATGGACTTCTTTCCAAAGATCCTAATCAGCATCTCAAGGATTTCCTAAAAATCATTGACTCTATCGACCTTGATGCTACCACACGGGAGACCACGCGCTTGCGTCTATTCCAATTCTCTCTACGGGACCAAGCTAGTAATTGGCTTGAGCGACTTCCCGCCGGATCCATCTCAAGTTGGGATGATCTCACCACTCGTTTCCTAGCCCAATTTTTCCCACCGGGGAGAACTACCAAACTAAGGAACGACATCTTGATGTTCCAACAACGTCAAGGCGAAACTCTCTACGAGGCGTGGACTCGATTCAAGGACTTGCTCCATAAAGTCCCTCATCACGGCATCGATCTTTGGCTTCAAGTACAAATCTTTTACGATCATGTCAACCTCTCAACTAGGCAAACCATCGACTAAGTGGCCGGTGGCAAACTTAGTGAACTTACCGCGGAAGAATCGTGGGGTAAAATAGAGGACCTTGCCCTCTATGACAATGAATGTTGGAATGACCCCCGTGAGTTGCCCAAAACCGTCAAGGCAATCTCCTTGCCTCCCATTGACTCACAACCTACCAATCATAGTATGCTCGAACTTAAAGATCAAGTCAAATTCCTAATGAGCTCCTACGAAACTCCTAAGCCCTCACGCTAAGTAAACAAGGTCTCTTCCTTGTGTGAGATATGTAGTGGTCCCCATGACACTCGTAATTGCACGAGACTCCCCGAACAAGCTTTCGTGGACTACGCATCCTCGCGTACCAATGGAATGGGAGGAAGACTCCTCACAACACCCGAACCTAGGACTTCCAATGAAGCCCGAGAAGCATGGAGTTGAAAACCTGACTATAATTGGGGTCAAACCAAAGAATTTACCTCTAAAGACTCCCCATGGCCCCAACAACACAACCAAAGCTCTCACGGCCCTAGTCAACAAAACTTAGAAGGGATAATGCAACACCTAGTTACATCCCAAGAAGCCCAAATAGCCAAGCTTTCGGGCCGCTTTAACCAACAACAAGCCGAGATGGATAGGAAGATAGATAACCTTTTGAAAGCCATAACCAATAGTGATAGGAAAACCACCAAAAAGGTTAATGCCATTTTGACTCATTCTCTCAAAGCTTCCGGTGTTAAGATTAAGGACCCGAGCAAGTACTTTGAAACTAGGGACCCGTCTTCATCCAAGCATGTTCACTTCGTCAATGCCATCATGTAACATATTGGATTTCACATACACATCATAAAATAAACAAAGTAGGCGTATACAATGGTTTTAGAGAGAGAAAGTTAGAGGTTTGGGAACTTTAGTGAGAGAAAGAAAAATCTTATTATGAGCTCCAACTCTCTACCTTGGGAGGTAGAGAGTATTTATAGTCATTACATAAAAGCGCCACTGACGCGGGCTGTGGATCAGGCATACAGTGGGTAAAGACCCGTCCGTCCTCCACGGTGTTACTTAACTAAATACTACATAACATTAAATAACTACGACTACGAGCTTTCTAACGGATACATATACTTGAGGTGACCGACACTTTAACTACTGGATTTTCCAAATCCTAACAATCTCCCCCTAAGGGAGGTCACCTCAAACACACATTAAAATTACATAGAATACAAACAGATATATCATTGAGATAGTTCTTGAATTCTTGTTCATGTTCTTTGTTCTATAGCTCGTAGTCTTTGATTCTTCATTTTTGCATGTTTGAATAATCTGAGTGGAGGTCTTTAAGCGATCCACGTGAGACTGAATTTTGAGTCAGCTTTTGAGATCATCAGCCACATTAATTCTCTGACTCATCCATTGTGGTGTTGGTATTATGTGATGTTGTGACTTTTGGACCGACATGCTCACATTCTGGTTTATGATATATTCTTATCAGAGTAGTGGAAGCTTTAGTTGATTCATGATATTGGCAGCAGCGTAACAGAAGCATGGAGTGAAAATATTAGAGTCATTGATGCACTAATCATGATTTCTTTAGAACTGAATGTGTTGTGTGAGCATGCGGCTATGGATTGATTTGCATCATTCGATCATTTGCAAACGTCGGGGTGTACCGCATAAAACATTAGCAATAAAGCGTCACGAAAGTGTCTTTGATCACTTTCGTTGAATTGAGGACACGGCCCACGGTTCCCCGTTGATCAGTACAAGTACTGCCTGTGATCGGGAAGAATTCCTAAGAATCTCCTTGATAGGGTTTCGCAGCTTGTTCTATCCGTTCTCAAACGGAGCGTCTCAAAGAAGACAACGGAGTGAGTGAACTAGCGAAATGAGATTCACCGATTGATGAAAAGAGATTTGAAAAACAATCGTGTACTGCTCAATAGAAATTGTTTTGCAATACAACGAAGGTTTTAATGAAAATCAATTATCAATCATAAACACCTTTTATTTTGAGAAATAAGTACACGGTCGATGTGCAAAAGAAAAGAGTTTTTTGGGCACAATGACCGGTTTTCAAAGGTATCCGTCAATCCATAACCTGAACCAGGATTGATTCAAAAGATTGAATCGCCCCATTGTTTCTGTTCAGTTGTCACATGGTTGATCTATTGAATAGATCTCACATGCCACCTACTAGGAGCTTGTTTGATGTTGGCTCCAGAAGGCTTTCCATCTTCATTGTGAATATGTTTGCATATCACTAAGATGTTCTGGCAATACCGCAAGGATAATGCGTAGGACTCATAAGATATAATCTCTCTTTCCACATTGTGTGAAACAGAGAGTCTTCATT
The DNA here is from genome assembly GCA_910596185.1 of Chrysanthemum makinoi. Classification (NCBI taxonomy): domain Eukaryota; kingdom Viridiplantae; phylum Streptophyta; class Magnoliopsida; order Asterales; family Asteraceae; genus Chrysanthemum; species Chrysanthemum makinoi. The sequence continues at coordinate 268,681,652 of OU343224.1, forward strand.
GAAAGTGTCCTAAAGAGATTTATATGATGATCTCGTGGCTCTAGACTCAATTGTGCATATTTGGTTCCTATGCCGGAGACTAGGGAGAGGGTCTCCTTCTTCAATATCAACAATCTCTAAGAGAAAGTCGATAGATTATGTCGGTTCCCCGTGAGAATGAAACAAGTCCTTTTAAGAGGAACTTGAGTGGTTTGGAAATTTGAAGTGCAGTGCGTCACTGGGTCCATGACGTCTTGTCTTCAATACCGATGTTACCTTGGTAACCACCAGTAGTATATGAATTGAACCCGGTTTCTGCCCTAAGGTTGAATTATTGGAGGGCTATTTGTTTTCACCCTTTTCTCATTCAATTCCTTTTCATTCTTCAACCCCTTCAGTGCTTACCGAGACTTCATAACTAGAACCTTGTTGGGTTTATTCCGATACTAGCTCAGTCTCAGTCCGCACTCTTCCCATATCTCACTTTTCTCCTTTTTTCATCATACCTAAGGACTTCTACACTAACTAGTGGATTGTCCCTGGGTAGATCCCTCCGGTTCTGGCGGATCATACCTCAACCTAACCTTATCATCCTTATATCACCATACATAAAGTAAAGTTGGTCGGTCTTTTTGGTATTGTTCATCTGCCATTGGAACCAATTGAAAACCATTTGAAAATCAATCAAGATACTTGTGATATAGAATCAAAGCATTTTGTATCTTAATTGTTTTGATATTTTAGAAATGCTCCCCCTCAACATATGCATAAAAATTCAGAAATTGTTTAGCACATGGAGGCAAGAGATCTTTGAAATCGTTAGAATAAGAATGAAAGGTCCAATCTTTTGATTAACATTTTCTAAAATGATCATCCTCACTTCCCAATCAATTTGAGTAGATAAAACATTTTGAGGAAGGATGAGGTTTTCAAAAGTTTGCTCCCCCTCAATATGTGCCTCGAAGTTTGAAAGAGTTTTGCACATATTAGAGGAACCTACTTAGAGACAATTCAATCACGTTTCAATAATTTGAGGTTTAAAGTAGATGCTCCCCCTCAACATGTGCATGGAAAATTTGAAATCGTTTGTCACATGCGGGGAGGAAAACATGCTAAACACTTATGAAACCATTTATCGAATTGTCAGTTTAAATCCAATTTAAATCACAAATTCTCCCCCGATCACAATTATCAAATCATTTGAGATTTGTGATCTCTGTAGATTTAAATTGATTTTGAAAGCTTTTAAGGAGAATTGTGACTTGATTATGAAAACGTTTTAACTGATAATGATTGGATTTTGAGACTTTAAACTCTATTGATTAAACATGCATAATTATCTTTTGAAAATATAATAATAACCAAGGTCTGGAACCAATTGTGTAACATATTGTAAAACATTTAGAATAAACCTTACTCATTTAAGTGCTAATTGTTTGAAAAGAACACTTTTTGATTTAATTGAAAAATCATTCTCCCCCTCAATCAATGACGAAAGTTGTTGATTGATGGATTGAGATTTTGACACTTAATAAGTTCTTTTGATTTTCAAAAATAGAGTTCGAAGTGTTTTCAAAACAATTGAGTTTTCATAAGATTGCAAATATTTTTCAGAGAAATCTTTAGAAGGAAAAATATTTAAGATTAAACATTTGTCTTGTTAATGACAAACATTTGTTTTTAGAATCAGAGCATTAGGTTTGAAACATGAGATAAAGCATGGCTCTGTTCTTTCTTTGAAAAGCGGGTTACAGCCTGAAATGACAGTAAACCATTTTTTCTCTTTCTCCCAATTTTTTTTTATTTTATTTTTTTATTTTTTATTTTTTTTAATATTAATAATATTCGAACAATATCTAAAGGCCCGTGTCATTCTTTGAATGACAACACAAAGACCGTAGATATTTTCGAATTGGGAGAAAAAAAACATGACAAAATGACAATATTTTTTTATTATTATTTATTATATTTTTTTTAATTTTTTTTTGAAATTTTTCAAGATTTTTCAAATTTTTATGGATTTTTGAAAGTTTTATATTTTTCTATTTGCTTTTAGTTGGTTTTATAATTTTGTATTTTGCTTTTTGAATAAATATATACAAAAAGATGGATGAAGAAAGACCTTTACTCCTCGTCTTCCTCCTGAAGGCGTTTGAGTGTTTCGGTTGAAGGCTTTTCAAGCCAAGTCGTGGAAGAATAAACTCAAAACGTTCTCTTGGAAGAGTTTTGGTGAAGATGTCGCTAACGGTATTCGACTTCACAAAATAGAGTTCCACCACACCGTTTTCCACTTGTTCCCGATGAAAGTGATGTCGAATATCGATGTGCTTTGCTCTTGAGTGTTGAACGTTGTTGCATGAGAGAGCAATGGCACTTTTTTTATCACGATACAGAGGGATTTTGTTGAATTCAAAGCCATAGTCAGATAATTGGGATCTCATCCAGAGGATTTGAGCACAACAAGATGACATGGCTATGTATTCAGCCTCTGTAGAGGAAATAGAAGTACTCATTTGCTTCTTTGAAGACCAACTCACAAGCTTATCACCCAAAAACTGAGCACCTCTTGACGTACTTCGACGTGTATCTTGACATCCTGCATGATCAACATCTGCATAGGCTGTTAGTGACATACAGGTGTCCTTCAGGTACCATAGTCCCATATTGATGTTTCCTTGGAGATACCGAAAGACCCGTTTAACCGCTTCAAGGTGCTTTTTAGTAGGCTTAGCCTGATTTCTAGCACACATGCACCATGAACAAGATGTGCTGTCGCTAGCTGTGAGGTACATCAGGGATCCAATCATACTACGATATTTCGTTTATCTACCATGATCCCTGAGTGGTCCTCATCCAGCTTAGTACGTTCAATCATGGGAGTGTCAACGGTGTCACAAGAAACAAATCCAAATTTCTTTAAAATCTCATTTGCATATTTAGATTGATTTATAAAAATGCCTCCGGGACTTTGTGAAATTTGTAATCCCAAGAAAAATGACATTTGTCCCATCATTGACATTTGAAATTTGGAACCCATTTCATTTGAAAAACGATCACATTCATTGGGGTCAGTCGAGGCAAAGATAATATCATCAACATAAATTTGAACGTGAGTTAAATGTTTGCCTGACTTCCTGGTGAACAATGTCGGATCAACTGCTCCCTTGCTGAATCCAGTAGATAGAAGAAACTTTGACAGTGTATCATACCATGCTCTAGGAGCTTGCTTCAAACCGTAAAGGGCCTTTTTCAAGCGATAGACATGAGTAGGATGCTCTGGATTCACAAAACCCTCTGGCTGGCTGACGTAAACCACCTCTTTCAAATCACCATTAAGAAAGGCAGTTTTCACATCCATCTGATATACGACCATGTTCTTACTGGCCGCGTTATCCAAGAAGATTCTGATTGCCTTCGATACGAGCAACAGGAGCAAAAGATTCCTCAAAGTCAATACCTTCTTCTTGACGATATCCTTTAGCCACTAACCTAGCCTTATTTTTCAACACATCACCATGCTCATCAAGCTTCACTTTGAAGATCTACTTTAGAGCAATGATCATAGCACAGTCTGGAGCAGGTACTAATCCCCATACATCTAATCGATCAAACTCATGAATTTCTTCTTGCATGGCATTGAACCAGCTGTCTTCATTCATAGCAGTTTTAACGTCTTTTGGTTCGATCTTAGAGAGTACGGAGTTGAAGAAGCACCATAAGGCATTAGTAGCAAGTTGTTTACGAGTGGATACAGGACGAGAAAGGTTTCCAATGATGTTGTCCAATGGGTGATCATGTGTCCATTTTCTAAGGTGTTCATGTGGTTGTTGTTGTGGAACTGAAGTAGCAGAGTCGATGTCTCCTGATGAAGATGGTTCAGATGATGATTCAGGAGCAAATATGTTTTCAAATGGAGCATCTTCAGGAGTAGCAAAGGGATTAACTTCATCATTGATGCCAGAAACAATTCCATGATGTACATTCGATGATTGATGTTTTGTTGATGAGACAGGTGATCGGCGCTTCTTGACTTAATGATATTGAGTCTGAAGGGTTGACTTCACTCACGAGGATAGGGCGACCTCTGTTGATGGAATTGACATTTCATCAGCATTTGGTTCATAGTGTTCATCAAACATTGGATCAAACAATTTCTTTAACTCATCTTCTTATGGAGGTACATAAGGAGTTGTTGGAGAGGGATTAGAAATAAGAGTAGAACGATAGGACTACTTGATGAAAATTGAGTTCTTGGGTCGAGCTGGTTTGTCCGGAGCCATTTGACCGGTCAGCTCATCGAACGTAACGTGAATTGTTTCCATGATATTTTGGGTTCTCTTGTTGTAGATTCGGTAACCCTTCTTGTTTGGTGCATAACCAACAAAACTCCAATATCTGCCTTTGCTCTTAATTTACCTAAGTCTTGACCGCCATTCGTTGGATAGCACAAAGCACCAAACACACGAAGGTAGGAGAGATCAGGTTTTAGTTTATGAACAACTTCATATGGAGTTTTCCATGAGAGAGTGTGTATAAGGAACGATTTTGGGTGTAGCAAGCAAGTGGCAATGGCCGAGCCCATAGAAACATTGGAACCTTTGAATAAATTAGCATTGTTCTTGCGGCTTCCACAAGAGTTCGATTTAGTCTTTCAACTACACCGTTCTTTGAGGAGTTCGTGGAACACTTCTTTGATGACTGATTCCAACACTTTCATAGAACTGAATTAATTCTTTGTTAACAAACTACGTGCCATTGTGCATTCGAACAATTAAATGACGGTATTGTTGAGTCGAACCTGAAGCTGTTTGATTAGTTTGATGATGACATATGGAGTTTCATCCTTTGTCCTCAAAAACTTTACCCAAGTAATCGAGAGTAGTCATCAACAACTACTAGAATGTATTTCTTCCCATTTATCGTTTACTCTCATTGGTCATACGAGATCCATATGAAGGGTATGAAGAACTTCCATTCTTGAATTTGTGGGTTTGTGGGTTTTGGTTTGTGGGCATATTTCGTGCTTTTACCCAATTGGCAAGCTGAACAAAGATGATCTTTTCATGTTTTAATCTGGGTAAGCCTCGACAAGATCCTTTACGGAAAGGTTATTAATGGTGCGAAGTTCAAGTGATTGGGCAGGCGATGCCATAACCATGACTTTGTTTTAGAAGCCTTTGACAGCAAGCGGTGGAGAAGACTTCATCATGTCTTCGATAGAGATGGTGTATAGGTTAGAACCACGAGTACCTCTTAATAATTCCACACCATCAAGTTCTCTTACGAAGCAAGTATGTTTTCTAAAGGCCACCTCTAGATCGGAATCACATAATTGACCAAAAGAGAACAAATTATGACCAAGACCTTCCACATAATATACCCTGGAGATTACACTTTTGCCAACTACATAATCATCATAACCCATAATTGCTCCAAAATGGTGGTTCCCGAATCTAAGGTCCAGATGAATTTACTCCACGAAGTTCATGAGCATGACCGGTCTCGGTCATATGTTTGGAACAGCACTGAGTCCAAGTACCACATAGAACGATTTGAACGATCTGCAGTTGAACACTGACAAGAATGGATAACTGGATAATTGGGATCCCCATGCAAGAATGGGTTCCATTTGGTTAGTAACAGTGATTGGAACACCACATCGAAATAGAAACACCCATATCGAAATAGAAGCAATGGAATCATCAGAAATAGATGGGTGCTAGTATCCATATTTGACCTATTCAAAGTATGTTCACTTCTTAAGGAATAGTTCTACCAGTAGGCATCCATTTTCTAGTGGGCATTGTCTTAGCAGATTGAGGGTAGAACTGATTGACCTTATGGCCAAAAGGTATCCATTGATAACCTATCTTCCTAAATGTTCTTCCTGTGGGTTTCCACTATTTTCTAACTTTCTTTCGCTTTTGCCTTTTAGCCTTCTTAGCTTGATTTTTAACATTAACAGGTTTTAAGCGGGCATTTGACACATTAGACAAATCATTCATACCACATTCAAGATTAGTAGCGAAACCATGCAATCATCATTACATGTTTTGCCAAAGTAGTAGAATTCGCATTAATTACAGATGCGGCTTAAGGCTAACACTAGAATCAACACGATTCGTTTTATTCAAATTCTCCCTATGGTGATCTTCACTTTCTTCCGTGCACATTCTTAGCTTGCGAGGTCCTATCATTCCTTGTATTGCCTTGAGACTTTGACCTTTCGCTTTAATGTCGACTGATTACTCACGTGAGGGAATGGGAATATTAGTTGGTTTTGCTACTTTTTGCCTTTCCTGTTTTGATGTGTTGGGATGTGAGCTATTTGAAGGCATACTAAAGTTCACATTTGTAACATTGGGCATTGAATGACTTGCATACTTGGCACTAGGCATAGAACAGGGTATCAAGGGATTGACTTGCTCACCTAGGGATTTAGGGCATATTGTAATTAAGCATTCTAGAAGTTCTTGAGATCGTTTGGCATATAAGCATGCATGGCCAATTGCATTATCATGTGGTTTCTCTAACTTATCATCTTCTACAATCTCACGGAGACATTCTAGAACTTCCTTAAGGTATGAAAATATGTTTGAATAGCAAGTTTGTTATTCCTAAGATGAGGAGGAACATATTTCACAAACAAAGCATATTTATTATAGACATGCACCTTTGAATCACCATTCTCCCCATTGGTCATTGGCATTTTCCCTTTTACCTGACTCTTTAGATTCTCAATTTCTTTTTGCAACGAAGTTATTTTTTCGTTATTTTTGTTACGAGTGACTTTTATTGACTCAAATAACTCATTGAAATGACGTTTAGCCTTTTCATTTTCTTCTAGAAATCCTTTTGTAAAGCATTAACCAAGTTTTGAAGATGAAAATTTTGAGAATTCCGAGAATCTAAAGGAGGAGGAATTTGGGAGCCAGTCACATTGATCTTTTCACCCTTTAATTGAGAGATTTGGGCTTTCAACTTTCTGATCGTGTTACAATGAGCTCGAATCGTTCATCCGTTTGCTAATTTCAAAAGCTGCATCAAATTCAGGAACATCCAAGGATGTCTTGATATTTGAGGTTTTAACATTTTCTTTGAGATGTTGATATTTTAATTGCAAAGCAAGATGCTCAACTTCCAATTTAGAAAAAGCTGTTTTACGGGTTATCATGATCATCCTGTTCAACCTTATCATGCAGTTTAAAGTTAGTTTTTTCAAGCTCAATGACACGATCATGGGAGACTTTGAGAGCAACAGATAATTCATGAAATTGAGAAGCATTAATGGAACAATTTGTAGCGGTGTAAAACACATCTTGAGCAATACATTCAGAAATAAGATTCTCATTCAAGGTATGCAAGTTCTTCCTCTCAATCTCATTATATTTTAATGCTCGCTCATAGTTACTAACCTCAACTATCATTGCATCAAATTCCTTTTCCATTCCTTTAATATCTGAATCAATCCCCTTTTTAACACTCTCAAAATGATCTTTTAATTGTTTAAAGAAAGGCATGTCCTCAGTTAAATAGCATTCTTTTGTTTGCTCAAAACCCCTTTCCTCTTCAGTTATCCCAGTGGGTGTGATCCTTTTCTTACAAGTTTTCTCAAAATCGACAAATAGTTGAAAAATAACATATTGATTGATTAAGGTCTTGCTCTTAGTGGCAATAGTTCTAGGAACTAAATGCATTGGTGTATTCGGAGGATACACGGTCATTTGCTGAGGCATTTTCCTAAGGGAGGGTTTGTAACTACAAGATTCTCTGTTTTTGCTTATCTAAGTCCTTTTCCGAGACACTTGTTCAGGTGTTAACAATGTTTGAGGCTTAAACTTGTTTAAGAAATCGGTTTTCCTTCTTGTAATCATGGGGTTTTGATCGTTATATTTATTTTTTACATTCAGGGATCTTCGACTTCTTATTCATTTTCTCCTAGATGCATCATCTAATTTTTCTATCTTCCTCGGTGCACTCAAGCGCAACTAGGTTTCTGTCTAGGTTTAAGAATCTCATTTCCATCATAGATCACCTTATTAGCAGCTCTAGCCTTTTAATGACCTCTGGATTTAGTTCCTCAACAAGGGGAATGCTATGCTTATCGCTTAAAACTCTATGCTTAGTGATCAAGTGAGTAGTCTGAATGGTATTCCTTGCGTTACAACTTATTTTCAATATTGTTTTCAAAGTTTTAGATTGGAAAAATCATTCAAAAGTTTTGATTCCTTAGCATTGAATTCTTGCTTAAGCAATTTAACATTTTCTTGAAGTTCTTGTTTTTGCTTAGCAGTTTTTAAAAGCTTTTCTTGTAAGGAGTTTAACTCTTGTTTTAACACTTCTTCTCTAAAATTACTTTTCTAATAATTGTAGGCATTTGGTCATCCATCTCACCTGCTTGCGGGTGGTTAATTCAAACTTAGCTCGTTGTTCATAAATAGCAACACGTTCTTTATAGGCATGAAGTTCGGAGATAACGAGAATCATCGAGGGGCACATGGGTGTATTCGTCAAATGCATAGTCATCATTGACTGCATAAGATACATCACTTGGTACAATCTCACCTTCACTTTGTTTCACATATTGATCATATGGGACAATATTGATATTACCCATATTTTCAATATCTGACTCAATAATTGCAGTTGATTGTACTTCGTCATGTATCTTTTGCTCATCAACTTCATCGTATAGTTTTAGTACCTCAGAAATGATTTTGTCTTTTGATGGACTAGCTTGTGGTGATGAAGAGACTTTAGGAGGGACCATTGGAGAAATGTTACCCATGAAAATTGTTTGTGCTGTAGGTTCATCATCAACGTCAGAGTCGTATGCCTCACAATCAGTGACTTGAAAGGCATTCTGATGATTGTGGCCTATCTCCTGAATTGGCTGCTCATCCATGTTGGAATCACTCCTAAACCATAATCAAGTGTTTCATCCAATTAATATGTATAGGTAAGCTTAATTGCTTAGCTATGTTTTGTTGTGTATGAAAACATGTAGAAGGCCCATGAGCTTAGGCCCAAGCCCATAGGAGAAAGGAAGGGACTAGGTGTGTTGCCCTAGCTTCCCTCCTATAAATACTCTTGTAAACCTTCATTTGAAGGTTGGTTCAATGCATTTCACTCGCTAACCATCATAGTTTATGGGTGATGTTGTTTGTGTGTGTATTGTTCATCCGCCACTCTATCTCCTCTCTATATCTTTCTATTAAGCTTGTGTTATAAAACTAGTGACCTATCAGTGGTATCAATCGCCATCTAGTTGGGTAAAACGGTTTGGTTTTTGTCTACTCGTAAGGTTCACGTTTTTTAACCTTTCTCACGCTTAAAAACTCATTTTTACTTTTCAATCCAAGATTCTTGTACTTTAAAGGTTATTGGGTGTTAAAGTTTAAGTTTTGGCAAAAAGTTTGAAACTTTATGTGTGTAGAATCGTTTTTGAACTTGATTTCATTCATGTACCTCTTTCTACTCGTAAGGTGAAAAAGTGTTTTGGATCATCAAGTTTCACACTTTTGTGTTATTTTGGTGATATTGAAGCTACTTCATCATAAAAATCCGGTTTCTAAACACTTTTGGGCTTAAAATCAGTTTTTGGTATTTTCTACTCGTAAGGAAACCTAAACACGCATAAGAGTTCCTTGGTTTGATCTTTAGTTTTTGTGGTTTACTCCGTGTTCTCTTGCTTGGATAAGCCTGAAAACACGTCGACTTTGGATATCTTTTCTTATTTGTGATAGTGTAAAAGATCTTTTGGAAATAAAACCTAATCTTACGCATAAGCTCAAAGCTTACGCGTAGAACCCTTTACGCATAAGATTATTCTTACGCCTAAGCCTTGTCTTACGCATAAGCTAATCCTACGCATAAGTTTTCTACGCCTAACTTTCAGTTTACGCATAACTTTAGTGTTTCTCAACTCTTACGCGTAAGCTAATCCTACGCGTACTTTTCATTGTTACGCGTAAGGTTTCTTTCTACGCGTAAGGTTCTTTCTCTTGCCTTAAGCTGTGGTTTTTCTACGCTTAGGACTTCAGACAAACAAAGTTTTGACTACAAAGATCCATCATCAACACAAGTTAAAAAAAATTAGGGAGACTAAACGTTCAATTTTTACGCGAGATTTAAATTTTGGTTTAACTGTGAAAATTTTGGTCAAAAATTCAAATTTTTGGGCCCAAATTCAATTTTTTCGGGTAAAATTTGGCGTCAAAATTGTCATAACTCAAATTTTTCTTACAACCTTTGAATTGAATTTTATAGTGAATTTCAAATTTTGAGAGTCAAAATTTTTCAAAATTATTTTGGAGGAAATTGCAATTCACTATATCGACATTCTGTGTGCTATATCGACTTTGCACCTTTTCTTCTCTTTGATTCTTCTGCAGGGGAGTGAAATGGATTCTTATCATAAAGATCCATTTGTGGCATTGGAAGAAGGATACATGGCTCTCAACTCTGGTATTGAAGCGTCAGACATCATCAAATTCCCGATATTCCGCAGTCGTGCAAGGTGAAAGAGTTGATGTACATGAAAGGAATGCTCAAATCGAAGTTGAGAATGTTGTGATTACTGCAACTGTCGGTAATGCGGACAATGAGGTTGTAGCATTGGAAAAGCAGGATGACAGCAGCAGATCTGGAGAAGATATCATACTTAACTACGACACCGAGCCCAACTGTGATGAAGAACAAATGGTTGAGGAAGATATCTTACTCACCTATGACACTGACACAGAACAAATGGTCGAGGTACAATCTACCGTTGATCATATTCTGACTGCAAATGCGACACAACATACTGAGCAACCTGAATTTAGTAATGAAGGAGAGGTTGACCAGTGTGTTGCACAATGTCCAGACAACTATCTCATGTCTGAGCCCTTACTTGTTAACAACTCAACTGAAACGTCAAATCAAACTCTTGAATCTGAAAACATTCTTCTCAAAAAGACCATTGCTCAGTTTCATAAAGATTTTTCAAAACTAGAGGCACATTGCATCTCTCTTGAACTTAAACTACAAAGTAATCGTGTGGATAAATTAGTAAAAGAAAATGAGCATTTAAAGGCTCAAATTCAAGCAAAGGGGCTTGCACATGTTGCTTTACAAACCAAACTGAGAAGATTTGACAAAGAGTGTGGATACTAATTTTGCAAAACCAACAATCTTGGGGAAATCGTCTCTAAAACCAATCAGAAACCAATAAGTTGCTAGACAACCAAGCGCTTTAAATCTGAATGTTCAAAATCTTCAAAACCACGGTTTGCCTCCCAAGTTGTTGAGAATAATCATTTGTCAAAACCAGTCACTCCACATTCCGGGCCAATGAATAATGCTTCTGTCTCTATTAATCCTGTTTCTGTTATACCTGTTTTTGTTATATCTCAACAAGTGGCTGCTCCTGGCCAATCTAGGACTAGTTCAAACACTGTGTCTAAACTGAGCATTAAAAGTAAAGATTCATATGATTCAAATGACGCGTACAAGAACTGTGATCTAGAAAAAGCTAGGAAAAGGGCACTACTCAAAAAGGATGGAATCTTAGGTTCCGAACCTAGTGTGATGCCTTCTAGTGTGTTGTAACACTTGCATGTAGTAGCAATCCAAAACCTAAGTTTACTCAACAAATAGTTAGAAATAAACCGGTTGATCTAAACGTAAAATTTCAGAAACCTACTAGGTGGATCAATATAGGACACGAACTCTTCCCAAAGAAGTTTCAACATCCCCTAGATCTTACCTTAGATGGATTTCAACGGGTAGAGTTTTCAACACTATTGGTCTTAGGTGGATTCCTACAGGCAAGATACTAAGTAGTTGCATCAACACAAGTGTGAAACCCACAACATCCATCCCTGAGGTAGGAAAGGAACTTATCAAAATAGCTTATTCAGGTGTCAAGAAGATAATTGACACTACATCTTTATGCCTCTAACATCTGGAACCCAGTTACACTTGGGGATCCATGTTTCTTCTTTCTTGCCCCCTTCTATTTTTCTATGCAGGTACAACAGCTATGGCTCCTACTGCAAAACAGCGTAGGACCCGTTTCTCACCGTTAAAAATATCATGATCCATCAGCTGTTCCACCATTGTACTTAATCGTCATGAATTGGAAACATTGCTTGCTCCTCTGGTTAAAGATTCTGCCAAAAGTCGTGCTTCAGATGTATCGAATGTTTCCGCTGCACAACCGATAATACTCTAATTTCAGATACACCTGAATCTACAACAACAACCGAATCTTCTATAACAGAAGATCAAACTGCTTCCAACAACAATGACACAGTTGATGATCAACATAATGAACAGAGATGTTTTATCAGCAGTTGACTCTCTCGAAATATTTTTGGTACTTCACACTTGTTCGATCAATTGGACATACATGGTTTCGCTGTCTTCAATTCATCATCAACATACGCGGTGTATGATTCTGAATCATTGAAAACATCGAGGGGAGAATGTGTAGGTGGTCATTGCTTCCTTGTTCTTCTACATGCTTCTTTGCGAAAACCCAATGCCTTCTTGAATTTCTTCCATTAGGGGGAAGAAATAAGACGATCTGTGGCTCAAACGTCTCACTTTGGAGTTATCGTCTCGATTTCACGGGTGATCTTGTGTGAAGTTACCCAAATATGATGTTATGATGCCTCACACACGGTCTTGGTATCGCGTTATTGCATATTCACAGTAATTAGTATTCCGAAAGACCACAACATTCAGGGGAAGTCGTTTCATTTCGTCTTTCGTGGTTTGTTTGGTGTGATGCGTCTACATACGTGAGAAGATCTTGTTGATTTCTGGCATGTTACCCTCGAACGGATCTTCCACAATTAGTCAGATTTTCCTTGTGTGGTTTTCTGCTCTTCTACAAATTCTGCTGCATACTGAAAACTTCAAAAGTTAGAAGAAATGTCTACTACATCAGTGTTTCAAATCTGCTAAAGACAGTTGTCAGTTTGGGGGAAACTGATTAAGAAACTTCGTCAATATTTGTTTATATTCACTATGGCTTCTGAGTATAACGCTTGGAACGGACACAACCGCAAACTTCCCAAACCCCGTCATCAGCTGAACAAAGCCCCCAGCTCACTCGTCAACAAATGGAAAGGCTATTTGCTCCGCTGTTCAGTGACGGTATTGATGAACGTGCTCCAGGTGTATCCTTTGTTTCCGCTGCTCAACCTGATAATACTTATATACCTGATACACCTGCTACAACAACTACGGTTGAAGAAGCACCACCAGTTGACTCCAACACAACGGTTGAACAAACCGCTTCCAACAATGATGAACCGGCTGATGATGTTCTGAATGAAGTACCCCCCACCTGCAGATTTTGATCCAAATGCGTTTTTAACCCGTTTGCTAATGAGACTGCTGCACCAGATGAGTCTTCAACAAGCCATTTGAATCCTCAAAATCTGCACAATGTATACCAACATCAACCCTCCACACATAGATGGACAAAAGACCATCCTCTGGAAACATTATTGGCAACCCGAATCAACCAGTCATTACGAGACAACGTCTTCACTCAGATGGTGAACATTGCATTTATGCACTCACTGTCTGCCAATCTGAACCTAAAACATCAAAGACGCAATGACAAAAGACAACTGGATCGAATCCATGCAAGAAGAACTCAACCAATTCAAACTTCTTGAAGTATGGGAACTGGTTGAAAGACCAACAGGTGTCTACGTCATTGGTCTCAAATGGATTTGGAAAAACAAATTGGATGCTGAAAGGAATGTTATCCAAAATAAGTCACGTCTGGTGGCTAAGGGTTATCGTCAGGAAGAGGGTATTGACTTTGAAAAATCTTTTGCTCCGGTTGCTCGTCTTGAGGCTGTTCGGATATTTCTCGCGTTCGCGGCTCATATGAATATAACGGTCTTTCAGATGGACGTCAAAACTGATTTTCTGAATGGGCAGCAAAAAGCGGTTTTATGTCATTAACCGGAAGGATTCGTTGATCCGTTCCCGAACCATGTCTACTGGCCGAACAAAGCTACGTATGGTCTCAAACAAGCTCCTGGGCATGAGTGCGATAAAGCTATCATCTTTCTAATTGCCAATAATTTCACCAAAGGTTCGGTTGACCCTACTCTTTTCATACACTATCACGGGGAACATATTTTTAATTTGAATTTATGGATGACATCATTTTTGGGAATTGACTCACAAAAGTACTCAATCGGTTTTCAAAACTAATGAAGAAACATTTTGAAATGTCCATGATGGAACTTCGCGTTCTTTCTAGGACTACGGACTACAGTTCATGTCACCCGTGTGATATTTTCTTGAGTCGGTCCAAATATGCCCTTGACTTTTAGCCAAATTTGGAATGAATACAGACGACATTATGCCACTCGATGGCACATACCAAAAGCGGGCCGGTGATTTACATGGGAAGTGGTTGACCATACCAAATACCGTGGTATCATCGGTCTCTCATGTATCTACAACTAAGCGACTGTTGATATTGTTTTAGTATATCTTTGCTCCGTTATCGGTCGCGACCAAAAGAAACCGACCTCTGAGGGCTAAAGAATCTCAGATACATCGAGAACCATTAACTTGGGGATCACGGTATCCAGAAGGATTGGTTTTGAACTAATCGCTTTTTGGTTGATACGCCTGGGATGCTTAGACTCCGCGGAAAAGTACGGGCTTTACAATTTCTTGGTGATAAAGCGGTCATGGCTGGCAATGCGAAGGCGAGGATTGTACATGTTGTCCTCAGCGAGAATATGTAGCCATGTATCGTGTTGTGCTCAGTCATTTGGATGAAACCAACTCAAAGACTATGGTTACGTATTTTCTGAAATCGATGTCTTGCGACAATCCGGAATTGCCATTCTGATCTCGCATTTCGGTTGACTTTCGAAATCCAAGCGCATCGATCTTGATATCATTTCATCAGGATCGGTGGAGCAGTCTTGTTGAATTATATTTTGTGGAGTCTGAGAATACCAATTGGCGGATCTTCTCAACATTGCAAATTACATTTCTTACACCAACACTATAATCTCTTTCAAAATTGATATTTTTCGATCGGTGTATGGAGAAAATAAATTCTTAGCATTTCAAAACATCAGGTGTACTTGCATATTACTCTATTAAGTTGTTTCTTGAATCAATGGTGGTAAACTTTTACGGTTCAATGACACTCCTCGGACTAAAATTTATAACCTTTCATTATTTTCTTAAGTTGAGGGGAATTGTCGTCGAAGTTTCTTCTTAAAATCTTTGTTTGGTAATCAAAATGGAAGTTAAATGGCTTTGTATGAAAAAGTAAAAGGTGGAGGGACTAAAAGCTGTCAAAATTTTAAAGTCATTTTAATAAAGATCCCCACCTAACTTAACTCCATTTTATTCCAAAACCCATCTCATAAATAAAAGCGTTCGAAATGGTGTTTGAATCTTCAATTTGTAAGTTTCTTTGTGTTCCTAACAAGATTACAAACAATGGTTTTAAATCGTTTTGAAAATTAACGGTTAGATTTTAAATTATGGTTGATTTTGTGTTTCTCTGGCATTATCGCATATGAACCTATAATCTTGTTTATGTGTTTGTGGTTAAAGAGAAGTGTCAAAATGTTTTAATAATCAATGATATTTTTTTCTATCTCAAGCAGACCCGAAACTTCAGATTGAGTGATTTTGAAAATTAGGGTTCTTAAATTCGAGATGGGTGTTTTCAAATGTGAAGGTTTTGGTCAAAACTTGTTGTGTGATGCCATATGTTGAATTAATGATTTCGGGCCTATAACAGCAGAAACTGATTAGAAGTGGAATTAGGGTTTTAGTAATGTTCTTAGTTTGGGTATTTTTGATTCAGCCTGGAATTGGATGTTAAAACTTGGTTATTAGACTTCTGCAACACTTAAGACCTACTGGAAAAGCGTTTGGTCTCCTATGATTTTAGAAATCATATCGTAATGCTTCGGGTTTTGACCTCATGGCGTAAATGTTTAACATGTCTTCATTACCATGATTTGTTGTAAGCTGAATATATGTGTTAAGATTGATATTGCTGATGAAGTTTTATTTTGGGCTTTCGCATTAGAAGCTTCAGAGGAATCAAAGTGTTTGTTACTCGCATAAGGATCACGCTACGTAGAAAGTTATCGTGAAGATTTTACTGGCGTAGCGGTATTCTGCGTAAAGTCTTGACAATGGGACTCTGCGAAAGCGTATCACGAAGGATATCGTCAGCTGTGACTCCAGCGCGTAAGGTTTTGAGTAATCCCGCCTGGCGTGCCTTAAGAATTACTCGCCCTAAACCCAGTTTCACGCGCAGGTTCTCGCGACCTACGGCGTAATATTTTTCGCCGTAAGCCGATCTGGCGTATACTTATCTTGTT
>OU343224.1:268698112-268989600 GCA_910596185.1 Chrysanthemum makinoi
CATATTCGTTCCTCATCTAACACAAGGAATCAATTTGTTGTGAACAATGGATGAGTTGAAGTTCAGAATCGTGGTTATGGTCGTCAGGTGGGCGGTGGTCAAGGGTTTGATGTTGTGGGTAGGAATAACAATAGAGCTCAAGTGGTGGACCAGGGAAATGCTCAGAATGGGTTGAATGGTCTTCGATGCTACAACTGCAATGAGAAGGGACACCTGGCTAATGCATGCCCAAAGCCGAGGACAAGGGGCAGTGCTTATCACAAAGAGGCTCTTCTTTTGGCTCTTAAGGATGAAGCTAGTGGAACTCTCACAGACAAAGAACAGAGCTTTATGGAAAATGCAGATTCAGATGATGATATGGAGGATTTGCAGGCCAATGCAGCTGTTATGTTGATGGCTAATATGCATGAGTTACACATGAGTGACACAGGCCCGGTGTATGACACTGATGGCTTGTCTCAGGTACCCGAACAAACCATATTTATCTCTGATCTCATATCTCCGCCAACATCTGAATCCGGCAAGGCTCAGAATGTTCAAAATGAGTCGTCCACATCTCATTCCGACGATTTTCAAATAGACCCCGTAGTTATATTTGACGATCAAGATGACCTTATGGTTTCCCTTGATAATCAAATTGACTCCGTGGTTATACTTGAGGATCTAAGTAATGATCATGTTGTGACTCACGTTGAACACGCCAAACTTTTGCCTCATCCAGATTTTGCTCGTTTAATACAAGACCAACAAACCATAGTGGAAGAATGTCGTGCAATTAATCAGGACTTGAAAAGTAAAAATGCACTGTTAACCAAGGATTTTGAATGTTTACAAAAGCAACTCAACTTTTTCAAAACTCAAGAAAAACGTGAAAAAGGTTTTGAAGCAGCCTTTGCTAAATCTCATCAAAATGAAAAATATTTAGAGAGACAGATGCGTGATCTAGCCGCTTCGAAGAATGCTTTGTTGTCTGAAATAGAACAACTAAAAAATGAACATAAAAAGCAAATTAACGCTCTCACCTTGGAAAATCAAAAAGCTAAGGCTGAGTTGTTAACTTGTCAAAAACAGTTCTCTGCATACAAAAAGCATTCAACGAAACGAATAGATGATCATCTTGAAGAAATCATCGGCTTGCAAAAAAAATTTAAAGAGTTTAAAACTGTTGTTTACAAACATGGTGAGTCGGTCACAGCCATTGAAAAGTTTACTTTAAAACCAAATCCAAATGGCTATGGACCAAATCTTGCTGATTACAAACCTAAGCTTTCAACCAAAGCATTCAAACCAAATCCTGAAGTTTCCAGTGCAGAATATAAAATTGATAATTCTGTTATGAGTGTTGTTGAATATCATCGTCAAGAGGAATTAGATGCAGAAGACGAGAGTCGATCAAAATTAGAAAAAGTTGTTTACAACAAACCTTTTAACTATTCAAAACCTTTTAACTATTCAAAAGCGGTCACTTTCGTCACACCAACGGATTCTTCTAACACACCAAGGATTATCATAAAAACGTCTGAGTCTTCTAATGTTAATCTCAAACCAGATTATGCACAAACTTATGGTCCTTTACCTTCCATCAGTGAAGTAAACTCAAAACCCGAAAATCACAAAATTCTTCGATATTTTGACCTTTTCATGGTTGACCTCAAAACTTTACAACATGAGATAGAATATCATTCTGAAATCAAAGTTCAACACTTTCAATCGCCTCTAGCGCGAGAACAAAGAGATATTTTTCAGAAAAATCTTTTACCAAATGTTAAAAATTTGAAAAGTTGTGCATTGTCTTGGGAAAGGGACTTTCATAAGGAACTTGGATTGATGAAGGTCATTTTCGAGAAAACATAAACATCTATTTCTAATACTAAACGTAAAAAGAAAATGTTGAGACAAGATGTTGATCGACTCTTGGAAGATGTCATCCGTGCTGATGTCCATAATGCTGTGTTATTGAATTCTTTGTCATATGCATTTGATTATATCTCTGCTGATATTGTTGATTCTGTGGTAAATGTTGAGAACACTGATAATGTGCTTCAGATCGAGTCCTTAAAAGTTGAAAATAAACGTTTGTCAAACGAACTTTCAAATGCAATACGTCGTCTTAATTGGTGTCAAAAAGATATTCACGATCAACAACTTGCTTTTCAACACAAAATCGCCCAGTTGCGTGCAAAATCTTCTGATCCTAAAATTGAGCAACTGGATGATCAAAACGTGTCTTTTAAGTGTCAAATCTCAAAATATGAACAAGAACTTGTAAAAGTTAAAAAGGAATATGGTGTCATATTTGATTTACTCAAACAGACTCGTGATGAAGCATCAAATGAACTTGATCATTATCTTGCACACACTAAAGAAGTTATGCATTTTACTGGAAATATTCGGTCGAAAATCAAGATCGATTCACACTATCTTCAAGTTAAGAGAAATGTTAGGAAAGTATGAACAACTTCCACCTACCGTGATTAAGAGAATAGCCCGAGTAACACTTAGTAATCGTGAACCTAGAATCCCTACTGGCAAATCACAAGTTGCTAACGTGCTTCCTTTTACTGAAACAGGAATAGTTGCCTCTTTTCCAAACGTCCGCACTTCACAGCCTAGGAGCACTATATCGAAGAATAGGAAGTTGCGACCTTAGAAAAGATCAATAAGGAATGCTAAAGTAGAAGAACACCCTAGGACTATGAATAAGACTCATGTTGCTTCCACTATAGATATTGCGTCTGGCAAATGTAATAGAAATAGTGATGTAACGAATGCTAAACCTTTAAGCACTTTTGATATTCAGTCTGGAACACCTTGTGTTATTTGTCGTAAAAGTATGAATTTTGATTGTCATGACAAATGTGTTGCTAAAGCTATCATCTCTCGTTTAAGGAATCCTAAGAACCGGAATACCTCTAGGCCCACTAATCTTTCTAAGTCTGTGCTTGGTAGACCGCCCTCTTTAGATTCTAAGAAACGCATTGCTGTCCTTGTAGCTCCAGTTTCACCTCCTAGGAATGTAGTACCACCTAGTGCATTCACTAAGACTAAAGCAAATACTAGTTGGAGATGGCAGAAATGGATATATAACACACTTGGATTTAAATGGATACCTAAAGCTATTGATGTGTGTATGTCTACTATAACTGCTCGGAACCCTCTAACATTTCGGGTTCCACATCTACTTCTATTCCATCTGTGTCGTCTGTGTGTAATGCCGGTGATACAGATCATTCTCTGGATTGTTGATAGCGGATGTTCCCGACACATGACAGGCAACCTTAAACTTTATCAAACTTTATTGCAAAGTTCATTGGCACTGTCAGATTCGGGAATGATCACTTCGCCGCTATCATGGGCTACGGAGACTATATCAATGGGAACATCGAAATTAGCAGGGTTTACTATGTGGAAGGCCTCGGTCACAATCTGTTTTTAGTAGGTCAGTTCTGTGATGGAGATTTGGAGGTTGCTTTCAGGGAGAAATCTTGTTTCATTCGTGATCTACAAGGAAACGACCTTATGTCTGGCTCGCGTAATTCAAGTCTTTACACTATCTCTATGCAAGACATGGTTGCTTCATCTCCCATTTGCTTACTTTCAAAGGCAACATCAACAAAATCCTGGCTATGGCACCGTCGTCTCTCACATCTAAACTTTCAAACCATCACCAACCTTGCTTGACACAAACTAGTTGAAGGACTCCCACGATTTCGGTATTCTAAAGATCACCTTTGCTCAGCTTGTGAACAAGGGAAAAGCACTCGTGCTCATTTTCCTTCAAAGGTGGAACACGGCTCTCAGCATGTGCTTCATCTTCTTCACATGGATTTGTGTGGCCCGATGCGCGTGCAAACGATCAATGGCAAACGCTACATCTTAGTAATTGTTGATGACTATTCACGCTGGACTTGGGTCTACTTTCTTCGAAGCAAAGATCAAGCTCCACAGATGATCATCACCTTTCTCACGAAAATACAAGTTCAGCTACGAAACACCGTTCGACAAATCAGAACAGACAGAGGCACTGAATTTGTTAACCAAACTCTTCATGAATTTTATGAGAAAGTGGGAATTCAGAATCAGACATCTATTGCACGCACACCGAACAAAACGAGTTGTTGAAAGACGAAACCGAACGTTAGTGGAAGCTGCAAGAACAATGTTAATCAATGCTAAACTTCCAGATTACTTATGGGCAGAAGCTGTATCTACTGCATGCTATACTCAAAACCGGTCTATGATTACAAAACGCTACAACAAAACACCTTTCGAGCTTGTCTACAACAGAAAAACGAATCTCAAACACTTTCATGTATTTGGATCTCTTTGCTATCCGAATAATGATCGTGATGACTTTGGAAAGCTCAAAGCCAAAGCTGACATTGGAGTCTTTATTGGATATTGTAATAATTCTAAAGGTTTCGAATCGGAATCGTCGAACAAAGGAGGTTATGGAAACGATTCATGCTCATTTTGATGAACTTACGGAAATGGCTTCCGAGTATAACAGCTTAGAACCCGGTCACAACCGCTTAAACTTCCCCCAAACCCCATCATCAGCTGAACAAAGCCCCCAGCTTACTCGTCAACAAATGGAAAGGTTGTTTGCTCCTCTGTTTAGTGACGATATTGATGAACGTGCTCAAGGTGTATCCGATGTTTCCGCTGCTCAACCTGATACTACTCTTGTACCTGATACACCTGCTACAACAACTACGGTTGAAGAAGCACCACCAGTTGACTCTACGACAATAGTTGAACAAACCGATTCCAACAATGATGAACCGGCTGATGATGTTCTGAATGAAGTACCCCTACCTGCAGATTTTGATCCAAATGCGTTCTTTAACCCGTTTGCTAATGAGACTGCTGCACCAGATGTCGCGGAATCTTCAACAAGTCATTTGAATCCTCAAAATCTGCACAATGTATACCAACATCAACCCTCTACACATAGATGGACAAAAGACCATCCTCTGGAAAATATTATTGGCAACCCGAATCAACCGGTCGTTACGAGACAACGTCTTCACACAGATGGTGAACATTGCATTTATGCACTAACTGTCTGCCAATCTGAACCTAAAACATCAAAGACGCAATGACAAAAGACAACTGGATTGAATCCATGCAAGAAGAACTCAACCAATTCAAACGTCTTGAAGTATGGGAACTGGTTGAAAGACCAACATGGGTCTACGTCATTGGTCTCAAATGGATTTGGAAAAACAAATTGGATGCTGAAGGAAACGTAATCAGAAATAAGTCACGTCAGGTGGCTAAGGGTTATCGTGAGGAAGAGGGTATTGACTTTGAAGAATCTTTTGCTCCGGTTGCTCGTCTTGAGGCTGTTCGGATATTTCTCGCGTTCGCGGCTCATATGAACATGACGGTCTTTCGGATGGATGTCAAAACTGCGTTTCTAAATGGACAACTAAAAGAAACGGTTTATGTCAGCCAACCAGAAGGATTCGTTGATCCCGCGTTCCCAAACCATGTCTACAAACTGAACAAAGCTCTGTATGGTCTCAAACAAGCTCCTCGGGCATGGTACGATAAGCTATCATCTTTCCTAATTGCCAATAATTTCACCAAAGGTTCGGTTGACCCTACTCTTTTCATACAATATCACGGGGCACATATCTTAATTGTTCAAATTTACGTGGATGACATCATTTTTGGGTCTACACACAAAAAGTACTCAATCGCTTTTGCAAAACTAATGAAGAAAAATTTTGAAATGTCCATGATGGGTGAACTTACATTCTTTCTAGGATTACAAGTTCATCAATCACCCGTGGTATTTTCTTGAGTCAGTCCAAATATGCCCTTGAATTGTTAAACAAATTTGGAATGAATAACTGTGACACCTATGCCACTCCAATGGCACATACCAAGAAACTGGACGCTGATTTGCATGGGAAATTGGTTGACCCTACCAAATACGAAAGTATTATTGGGTCTCTCATGTATCTAAAAGCCTAGCAGACGATATTGTCTTTGCCGTTTATCTTTGCTCCGTTATCGGTCGCGACCAAGCTGAAACTCACCTCTCTGAGGCTAAAAGAATCCTCCGATACATCAAGGGAACCATTAATTTGGGGATCTGGTATCCGAAGGATTCTGGTTTTGAACTAATCGCTTTTTCAGACGCTGACCACGCACGATGCTTAGATTCACGGAAAAGTACTTCAGGAGCTTTACAATTTCTTGGTGATAAACTGGTGTCATGGCAATCGAAGAAGCAAGATTGTACGTCGTTGTGCTCAACTGAAGCAGAATATGTAGCCATGTCGGCGTGTTGTGCTCAAGTCATTTGGATGAGAACACAACTCAAAGACTATGGTTACGTATTTGACAAAATCCCGATGTACTGCGACAATCGGAGTGCTATTGCGATCTCGTGCAACTCAGTTCAACACTTGAAATCAAAGCACATCGATCTTCGATATCATTTCATCAAGGATCACGTGGAACATGGTACAGTTGAATTATATTTTGTGGGTACAGAATACCAATTGGCAGACCTTCTCACCAAAGCCTTGCCTCCCGCTAGGTTTAATGAGTTGGTCCACCGGATTGGTATGAGGTGTTTGACTCAAGAGGAATTGGATGACCTCCTAAAACAGTCTTAAAAACCTGTCAAACACCAAAATCTCTTTTGTAAATAAATTTTCAAAAACAAAAATACAAAAATATAAAATCAGATAAAAACAACAAAAATATTCCTCTATCTATATTTCTTTAAACATTGCAAGTACATTTCTTCCGTCAACACTATAATCTTTCAAAATTCTGTATTTTTCCGATCAAGTGTTGAGGGGGAGAAAATAAACACTTAACTGTTTCAAAACATTCGTGTACTTGCATGTTACCATATTATGGTTGTTTCTTTTATCAATGGTGGTATATTTTCTGGTTCAACTGACACTCCTCGGACTAAAATTTATAACCTTTCATCATTTTCTTAAGTCAAGGGGGAGTGTCGTCAAAGTTATTTCTTAAAAATCTTTTGCTTGGTAACCAAAATGGAAGTTAAAGACTTTGAATGAAAAAGAAAAAGGTGGAGGGACCAAAACTGCCAAAAGCTTAAAGTTACTTTTATTAAAACTCCTCCACCTAACTTTTTATCCTTACATTTAATACACACAACTAACAAATCCTACGCTTAAAATTCGTTCAAGAAATCCGTGTTTCAGATCTTCAATTTGTAAGTGTCTTTGTGTTCCTAACATGATTACAAACAAAGGTTTTAAATCGTTTTGAAAATTAATGGTTGGATCTTAACTATGGACGATTTTGTGTTCTACGCGTACGTATGAACACATAATCTTGTTTATGTGTTTGTGGTTAAAAGGATAGTGTTAAAACGTTTTTAATAACATCAATGATACTTTTTCTATCCTCAAAACGAACCCAGATACACGAATTGAGTGAATTTGAAAATTAGGGTTTATGTGTAGTTTTGGGTGTTTTCAAATGTGATTGTATTTGGTCAAAAAGATTGTTGTGTGATGTTAATATCATGATGAATTGATGTTATCTAAGCTCTAAAACAACCCAGAAACACTAATTAAGTTAGAATTAGAAATTAGGGTTTAATGTTCTTGAGTTTTGGGTACTTTTGATTCACCACGAATTGGGTGTTAAAACTTTGTTATTACACTCTCACAACATCTAAGACTTACCAGAAAACGTTTGGTGCAATTCCTATGGCTAGAAATCATATGCGTAATTCATAAACTTTAGGGTTTTGACTTACGCGTATGACTTTCTACGCGTAAACTGTCTAACAAGTTTTCATGCCATATTCTGTCTTAAAATGAATATATGTGTCAAGATTGATGATATGATGATTTTATTTCAGGCTTGCTACTCGTATAACTCAGAATCAAGGTCATTGATACTCTACGCATAAGGATCACCTTACGCGTAGAAAGTTATGCGTAAGAGAAATCTTACGCGTAACTGTTACGCGTAAGGTTCTACAAAGGGACTACGCGTATCCTGTGAAGGATATGCGTAAACTGTGACCTCTACGCATAAGGTCTACTCTTACGAGTAAGCCTTACGCGTAAGGTTTTATATACGCCTACGCGTAAGCTCTACGCATAAGGTTACTCTGTTCCTACGCGTAACATTTCTTACGCGTAAGACAGATTCCTACGCATAAGCTTGTGTCTACGCATATAACCCCTGTTTACGCATAAGCCTTGATCAAACCTTCATTATGAATTGTTACGCGTGCAAACTTGTATATAAATGAATCATAACGTCACGAAACCAATAATGTCACTAATAAACTTAAACGTTCTATATGTTGTGATTAATATGTGATAACATAAACTTTAAAATTTAAAGTTAACTATCTCACGAAACTTTTCATGACGTCATTGGACTATTAGACATACAAGTGACTTTGGACTCGTAACAACCATTGACATTATACGTTCAATAATTAGACATTAAAACCTTCTGTTGACTAACATTATGTCTTTCGATATGTTGGTTCTTTTGGCTAATGTTATTTCAGATCACGACATGGCTGCTCAAATGAATGTGGATGCACCTGAGGTTCTCACAATTGCCGATATCTTCCCTAATGGCTATCCAAGGAAGATTGGAAAGAACAATCTAAGAGTTGATTTTGAAACTCTCTCATGCTCAGAGTCTTCTTGCTTGATTGCTGTGGATATTCTTAGGAATCATCCCTACCAGAACATGCTCTCACACTCTGCTACTGTTCCAGAGATCTACATTCAACAATTATGGAATTCAATGCAAAGGATCAAAGGTCAAAGTGCGGTGACTGTGACGCTTAATTACAAACAGATCACCATCACACATGCAGATCTACGGGCTGTTCTTCTAATTCCTGAAATCGAGCCAACCGACTTCTATGCCACACCTACTGAAGAGACAGTTCTGAAATTCCTGATTGATATTGGCTATGATGAAGCTTCAGGAATAATCACTAAGCACTCTCATGTGGAGCTTAAGAACATCCCTCAACCATGGAGAACCCTCTACATTTTCATTACCAAATCTGCCTCTGGTCGTGATAGTGGCTATGAGCATCCCAAGCTCATAGAACTACAAATCTTCTGGTCATTAATCAACAAAAAGGACATCGAAATTGAAGCACCGTTATGGGAAGACATGATGTCATTTCTCAAGAAACTTGGCTCAAAGATTCCCTATGTCAGATACACAAAACTGTTGATCCAGAGAGCACTTGGACTTCATCCGGATATTCCCAAGAGGCTCAATGACCCCGACAATCACGATATGTTGACTGAGCCTACCCTATCAGTCAGAATCAAGGAATCGTCAACAAATAAACAGGGTGCTGTGTTACCTGATCACCTTCTGACTAATGAAATCAAAAAGCTCGAGACATACAAAAGGTATCTGGTAGCAGTAAAAGAAGGCAAAGTTGGTCATCTCGGTGAGAAATCTTCTGGAACACCTATAAGGAAAACCAGAAGAGGAAGTGGAGGAAGTGCTGCAAGCACTGAGAGTCAGAGGACGTTCCCCAGGAGGAATCCTCCACGAAAGGGGACAGTTCCCGCCAAGGAAGCTGTTCCTATTCCCGTATCCAAGCCTGAACCGCAGAGAAAACTAATGGACGAGGACTCGGAGGGCACTGCATCAGATGAAGAGACTTTCTACTCTGAAACTGCTAAAGATGACACTACAACGGTATCTAAACCTCCTAGTCCTCCAACTGACAAAGGAAAAGGGAAGACTCCAGTACTTGTGCCATATGAAGAAAGCTCAGATGAAGAGCCACTGGAAACCGATTACAGGAAAAAGTTCAAATTCGTTAGACTTCAACACGTTGCACAACAATTTGCTCAAGAACAAATGGGTGGCCCCGGAGGGTCGAGTGGTGGAGCTCAACCTTCACCAGGTCCTGATGCGGTTAATCAACCCGATAAGGGATCTGGTGCCACCACTTTGGTACAACAACAAACACGTGTGGAGGACACTCTTGAAGAACCAGAATCTGAGAAGTTAGAGAAGGTAAAAGCTGATGAAGAAGCTGCAGCCAAAGCCAAAGCTGATGAACAAGCTAAGTCTGGAGATGAAGAAGATGTTGAGTATGATAAGTTTCTTCTCGATGGTCCTGCACGTTCAAAGGAAGAAACTTCTGAGCCACCAAAGGACCCGGAGTCTCCTCACATCTCATCATCATCGGATTCATCTTCTCACTCTTCACCACCACCATCAAAGAAATCAACCAAATCAGTAAAGAAGCCAACTCCATCTTGGATCTCTCAATCAAAGAATCGAATCGTTAAAGCTGTAAAACGAGTCAGAAAGAAAGATATTCTCTACAGAAAGTTGAATTTCCTCGCTGATCAGATAACGTATCCTCATGATGAGAATGACAAGATGAAAGTTGAAAGGGAGTATGTACAGAAGCTTATGAAGGATGATCTTCAAGGGAGCATGGACGAGATGATCAAAGGATACTCTCATAAGTTCCTTATGGAGGTCGTTCCGAAACTGAAAAAGGAGATGTATACAAGACAACTGTATCCAAATCTCTTGCATCTAGCCAAGCAAGCCATGAAATCAACTCCGATGAATGTGAACATCAATCCAGTTGAATCTACAATCTTCTTAGATGATGAATTGGTGAACCGGCTAGTAGCGCAAATGTCGAAACGCTCTGCAACGTTTGCCTCACACGAAGCTAAACTGTTTGAAGCTCTACTGGAATACCAACTCAGGTCCGCATTCCGAGATGAAGCTGTAAGGCCTAAACGTTCAAGAGATGACGAAGACAAAGATCAGGATAAGGATAACGAGCCTAAACGCACAAAGAAGTCTGGTGAATCATCCTCCATTCAGTATTCAATGCAGCCTCCACCTCAAAGAACTCCAACTCAACAAAGATCTCCTCCTCACTCTTTAGCAGATAAACCTCAGGATTCCGAGACACCACCCCAGACTCAGAAAATCGGTGATCACTTTGAGTATACGGGTGGTGACGATGAGGAATACCATGAGCCCCAACAACAACCCGCCTCTCCCGACAAAGTACAGAAACCAGAACCCTCATCTAGGCCTAAGAAACAGAAGAAGAAGGCGCCCAAGGCAGACGTCCTATCATGGCTAGATGACGATAACACAGAGGAATTTGAATGGTTTTCTACACTTGTCAATTCCACTCCCTACCCTGCTGAAGGTCAAGATCTGGTAGACGGTAATACATTGGAGCATGCTAAGTTACTGCAAGAAAAATTCCGAATAAAGAAGATGACGAAATCTGAGTTGAGGCGAATCAAGAATGAAGCTTTTCAACTGTTAAAAGATAGCTCAGAAAGTGCCATCGAGGTCGAATATCACCTTGAAAACATTGCTCGAGCTATGTCTAACAACATGGATTGGCTCAACCCAGAAGCAAACATCGACTTTACCAAACGGGACAACCCTCCATATTACACCGACTGGTCTAAACCTCTACCAACAATTGGCCAACCAGATGAGCCTCGAATTCCATTTCGATATTTCTTCAACAAAGACTTGGATTTTCTTCTACACGGTGGCGATGGTTCTAGGAAATACGCTACATCTTTGACACTTCCATTCCCAATAGCAATTTACTCTAACTGCATAGCCATCGAGGAAAGATCTAACCACTTGTTCTCCAACCAAGTGGAAGAGAGATGCAATGTATGGGATTCACCATTGGCCGGAACGCCGAAGAATCTACTACCGAAGCTGCCAGGTTCAGAAATCTCAACATGAAGTGTTCAGTCCTAAAAGTATCGTTGCCATCAAACACGTTGATCTTTCGTCCAAATGGGACTACACTTTTCTCAAGAAGATTGTGGTCAAAAGGCAAGACGAAAGGGATTATGCATTCTCTGAAGCTGACTTTGAGAATTTGTCTATCAACGACATTGAAGACATGTATCTTGCCAAAGTACAGGGTCGCATGAGACAATTCTCCACTGAAGTACAAAGTGAATTCATCAAGTCATTGCTCATCTTCATCAGACGCATAGTCATCAAAGAACGTGTAGAAGATCTCCAGCTTGCAGTTGAATCTTATCAGACCCGTGTCAACCTCACTCTACCGCAACTTGATCTTCCCGACATCAACCATCTCTCACAATATACGCTCATCAGCAAACCATTCGGCGTCGTTTACCGCAGTGAACTTCAAAGAAATCTCTTAATGGCGTGTAGAGATCTTCACAAGTTTGGGGATCACACTTTGAAGATGGTTAGGGACGGTTTGGCTTATCGGTTGAAGGATATACATCAGAAGATTGGGTCTCCTAAGCGATGGAATTCTCAGGATCGAAGGGATGTGAAGAGGATCATCACGATGATTGATGAACGGTTGTATCGAAGGGATCAGTTCAGGAGATTGGAAAGCTATGTTGGAGGTCGACCCAGGATTAACATCACCGGCTTTCAACGCCCGGTTCACACTCCTGGCAACATCTCTGGACTACCTGGTACCCCTTGAACTGCTTCTTTCATTATAAATTTGGATGTATGATTTCCTATGTCTATGGCTTGTGCACACATTACAGTGTACAACCCGTTCTTGTAAATAAAGGACCCTGTGGTACGCTTCAGTGCCACAATCCTTATAAAAAGAG
The DNA here is from genome assembly GCA_910596185.1 of Chrysanthemum makinoi. Taxonomy (NCBI): domain Eukaryota; kingdom Viridiplantae; phylum Streptophyta; class Magnoliopsida; order Asterales; family Asteraceae; genus Chrysanthemum; species Chrysanthemum makinoi. The sequence continues at coordinate 268,710,739 of OU343224.1, forward strand.
CGAAAGCTTCTTACTTTTGAGTAAAACCTATCAAACCTTTCACTTTTCAAGGTTTTGCTCAAAAGAACAAGTACTTCCCCTTATGTTTTACACAACCTCAACCGTTTATATCACTCGTTGAGGGGGAGTATTTGACATAAAATCTTTGTTCACAAATTGTTCACAGTGGTCATTCTTCCCGCAACACTCGAAATGGTCATATTTATTCTCAACTTTTCAAAAATAACACTTTATATGCCATTTTTGAGGGGGAGAAAAATACGTGATAAGAAATATGTTGTGTTTTGCTATATGAACTCTCGTGTTAAAAGGCTTCAACCCACGAATTGACGACATCTTAACTGTTAGTAACTCGAAAAGACTTGTCCGGGACGGGTAATAATTTCAAGCTAGTTCGCTAGCGATGTAAACGTGTCTCGCAAAGGACTTGTCCGAGTAGAATGTACCATTCGAGAAACTCTTGGTAGACATGAACTTTGACGGGTTTGACAATCTTTCAGGGTTGTCCACACCTTCAAGATAGTTATTAGAGCTAGTTGTCACCTAAAAGCTGACAATGTATCTCTTTAACTATACAACGTAATCGTGTCTCGCAAGGGATTGTCTATCTTGAGTCGATCAATTCAAAAGTGCGCGCTCTTTCCTCACTGTGCGGATTTCTGTCAAAACTCTTAAGCACATGTGGAGAGGGAGTATTTCTCCTAAAAGATAAAACTCTTACAGTGGTTCAAACATGTTTTCATTTACAAACCCTTTGAGAGATTTTCTTGAAAATGGTTTTATGGCAATGGAGTTATAAGGTGATTAAGGTTAGGAATAACCGTCCTATGATCCGCCAGAGCCGGAGGGATCTACCCAAGGACACTACCAATAGTTAGAATTTAGAAGTCCTTAGGTATGATTATAAAAAGGAGAAAATGAGAATCGGAGAAATAAGGAGTTGAAGAATTAAAAAGAAATGCAAAGAAAAGGGTGAAAAGAAATAGCCCTCCAGATTATTCAACTTAGGGCAGACACCGGGTTCAATTCATATGCTACTGGTTGTCACTAGATGACACCGGTATTGAAGATTAAAAGTCGTCATGGACCCAGTGACGCATGCACTAAACCTTCTTAGACACTCAAGTTTCTCTCAACAGAAGCTTGTTTCATTCTCACAGGGAACCCTACGTAAACTATCGGCTTTCTCTTAGAGATTGCTGGTATTGAAGAAGGAGACCCTCTCCCTAGTCTCCGCTCAGGAAAACCAAAATGCACTATTGAGTCTAGAGCCACGAGATTCATCTAAAGATCTCTTAGGTACACTTGACATTTCATCACTTGGTGTTCAACAATAAGAACATCAGTGGTACGTTATCGAGTCCTTCACAGATCTTAGCAATCTGTCGAGAACATTTATGAGAGGTTCACAATTGTGATCCTCAGTGATTGAATGGAAACTCCTGCCAGGGTCAACATCAAATAGCCCTGACAACAGGTCGCTTCGGTAACTCCCCGTGGATTACGCTTAGTGGTCTCAAACGGTCTACAGTCGTGAGGTGATGCTTCGGTGTACCTCAGCGACTCATCTGAACCGTAGATGTACTTCGGTACATCGCGTTATCTCACTTGTGGGACTCCGGTTCAGGAACGGCCTTTGTGAGAATTAGAGTTGTGTTTTCACACTATGTTGTTAACACTCTCAAAGTTCGAACTTGTAAGTGCCGGTATCCGCTTATTACTAACCTTTCTTATGTTTTCTTCTTATGGAAGCTCTGGAGCGGAACGATCGTGCAGATTCTTCACGTGCTCATGCCAACATCATCACTAATGGAAGTTCTCTCGAAAAGCAACACAAAAGTCAGAATGATTCTACGTCAATCAAAGAATCTACAAAGTTTAAAGACTTAAAGAACTTCATCAGTACTGAATTCCAACGTTAAAGAGCGTGTGAGCATGTTGAAGAATGACGTGGAGACACTGGAGCAGTGAAGCAGACCTGAGGCAGACTTGATGCAGACAACAACAACATACTATCACTACCATCACAAAGAACAATGATCAAAGAACAAAGACAAAGATGACGTCAAAAGCAGAACTGTTCAAAGAAGACAATTTCTCTACACTGGAGAGATTGTTCGAATCAAGGCATTTCTTCTCACAAGAAAGAAGAATGTCAGAAGACGTCAAAGCCACTATTACATCAACGCCTTCACCGTTCATATTCATTCATCACTAACGCTTAGGGGGAGATTGTTGGAATCACTCCTAAACCTTAATCAAGTGTTAGTGATTCACATGTAATAGTTAGCTTAATTATGGCCTTTATGTTTGTTATTAGCCTTAGGCTTATGTAGAAGGCCCATAAGCCTAGGCCTAGTCCAATAAGGAAAATGAAGGGGACTAGGAGTGTTGCCCTAGCTTCCCTCCTATAAATACTCTTGTATAACCCTCACTTGAGGGTTGGTTGTTCAATTCATTTCTTTCACATACATCTCTACGCATAACCGGCTACTCATATCGTGTGTGTGTGTTTGATTTATTCTTCAATCGCCTTTATCTCTTTCTATTAAGCTTGTGTGGTAAAACTAGTGGCCTAACAGATCCTATACGATCCTACGATCCTGCTGTGATCCTACTTGAATTACGATCTTGTTAAAATTCTGATCGTTTTATGTGTGTAGGATCGTACGATCCTACGAGCAGAATTCGCGATTTTGACAACCATGGCATTCACAAATCACAATTAACCTCTGGTCTCAATCTTAGCCAGGACTTGGTACTTCAAAACAATTGTTTGTCAATATTTATTTTGACATGACGTTGGGACTTGGTACTTCAGAACAATCGTTTGTCAATATTTATTTTGACATGACGTTGGATAGTTGAGCCTGGCCATCCCAACTCAAGATACAAATTAATTGTTGGGAATTATACGTTTGAGTTGATAAGACAAAAAGAATGAAACAAGAGGGACTTAATACGACAAGAAGGAAACCTACAAAAAGATGGAAGGACTTGCTTGCAAAAGAAGTTTTATTTATTAGTCCTTTATAGTATTTTGTAAACCCTAATCCTCTAGTATATAAAGAGGACATAGGTGTAGGTTTTAATAATTAAGTCTTCCAATATGTAGTCGATTAGTAAAGGTGTGTGTGTCCTAGGCGTAGTGTATAAACGCCTAGGGATAGTTAGTTAGTTAGTCGATTAGCAGATTAGTAATTATTGTTTAGTTAGTGATGATGAAAACCTTGTTCAATAACAAAGAATTGATTAGTTTATTCCGCTGTGCATGTTATTAGTCTTTGTTATTGATCCCTAGCTGAGCTTATAAACAATCTTATCAATTGGTATCAGAGCGGGGAGCTCTTGATATAGGGATCTACAAGGTTTTTCGAAGAAAAGATGCAAAATTTGAAGCTGTTACAAATTTTCGTATCTTTCTGCAGGGCTGTTTTCAAACAGCGATAACTTTTTCTTGAACCGTTGGATCGAGCTACAATTTTTTCTGGTGCATCTCCATATATTCATCTAACTTTTCACCGAAGGGATTGTCAATTAGAGCTCTCAATCAAAAGTTATAAGCTGTCGAAGTCTGCTGCAGAAACTGAAAAAGTTTCGTAAGGTTACTACAGCACTGTTTTGAAACGATCATAACTTTTTCGTTAACCGTTGGATCGTGACGAAATTTTAGGTGGACGTTCTCTATATAGCAATCTAACTTTCCACCAGAGGGATCGTCGATCTGAGCTTTTATGCAAAAGTTACAGGCTGTCGAATATGGCTGCTGACAAAGTACTGCTGTTTACTCAAAGTACTGCTGTTTATACTCAAAGTACTGCTGTCGAAACCCTAAATTGCTCAAAGTACTGCTCGTCCTTGAAAGTACTGCTCGCTTCAAAGTACTGCTTAATGTTATACATGATTTTTGGTTCTCGTATGGTTTTGGATTCGAGGGGAAGTCGAGCATGATAATTGTTATGGATTTTTGACGACACACACAAAGGTTATTGGTTTACACACACAAGAGATGAAGTTTGGTTTTTGGTTAATTTGTTCTTAAAAGGATTTAAAAAGCTCGTATTTGGTTTATTGGATTAGATGATTACGAAGAAGGTTAAATATCATTAATTTGATGTTGTAGTTGAGTTTCACAGGTTTGTGTTCTTATCATATCTCAAAGTGGGTGTTACACTTTGTAGATAACTTGTTCGTGCTTAAAGGATGTTGACGAAGACTTGAAAAATCTAGTTTTCATAGGTCAAGGGGAGGATGGATGAATACCTAGTTAACTATCACTTAAAGGAGTTACATTGTAGTGGTCAGTGTCTCATTAAAGATGAGGATTTTGTCAAGAGGTTGCGATCTACTTATATTTTGGTTAGCAGTATAAGTTCAACGTCACGTGGATAAACAAGACATAAGATACAAGTTTGGGTTATTCTACTTCTTCATCATTGTTGATCATTATTACTACTGCTAGTTGGAGTTTTCTACTGTTTTGGATTCATTTTTAGCAAGCATTTTGGTGTTCTTCATGGAGGGCAATTCGAAACATTGGACAACTTAGATTGGAAGTATGATATTGGTTCGTGGTGGTCAAGATCATTATTTGCATACGTTCCCTATTTGGATAATAACAAAAAGGGGAAGAGATGTTTGAGTGGCATGGCATGGATTAAGGGGAAGACAAAGGAAGACATACTTGTTTCCTTCATGGTGAGATCCCTGATCTCAATTTTTCTACTTCGTCTAGGGAAGTTCGTTCAAAAATGGTTTTGTCATTATCAACTAGGGGAAGATTGTTGGGAATTATACGTTTGAGTTGATAAGACAAAAAGAATGAAACAAGAGGGACTTAATACGACAAGAAGGAAACCTACAAAAAGATGGAAGGACTTGCTTGCAAAAGAAGTTTTATTTATTAGTCCTTTGTAGTATTTTGTAAACCCTAATCCTCTAGTATATAAAAAGGACATAAGTGTAGGTTTTAATAATAAGTCTTCCAATATGTAGTCGATTAGTAAAGGTGTGTGCGTCCTAGGCGTAGTGTATAAACGCCTAGGATAGTTAGTTAGTTAGTCGATTAGCAGATTAGTAATTATTGTTTAGTTAGTGATGATGAAAACCTTGTTTAATAACAAAGAATTGATTAGTTTATTCCGCTGTGCATGTTATTAGTCTTTGTTATTGATCCCTAGCTGAGCTTATAAACGATCTTATCATTAATGTTTCTCATGTTTACAAATTACAAACAAAGATGCAGGCACTAAGACCAAAACTTTACAATTACCAATAATAAACACAAAATTCCAGTGTCATGAAAAGACCAGATTACATAGACATTCCATTCTTAGCTGTCCTAAGCAACAATGACCGTATTGATTCAAATAACCTATTTTACTATACATTTCTGGATTACACTTCAGTAAAGACATGTAAGAAATGTGATACCAAAGGTGAATTACACATCAGTTCCCAAAACTCTAAAGCTGTTTAAGACAGTAAGAAGTCAGCAAATCCTGGCTTGCTTTCCAAGATAATGTTTGTTATCGCTGTGTATATACCTTTGAAATCGAGATTTGTTTGTATAAGTGTTATCACAGGCTTAGTATGCATTCTTGATACCAGACTTGGTCAGTTGAGCCATTTCTCTTTCTCGTCTATGCATAACTCGTAAGAACTCATCCGAGCATAAATTCCCATCTTGATTTGCGTCAAATAAGTGAAAAATTAGTTCAATCACATTGTCGCTGAGTGATATGCCACACACCTGCAATCAAGAAACTCAACTTTATTCACCAGGCTCCAAAAAGTTTGATATTTGTTAGAATATTTTCACAAATATCAATCACAACTATTCATTGTGATGGTTTAATAACTCATCCACTCGTGAGAGTGCTGGTAATCAAATCCATAAACAATTAACACACTTAAGAGGTGGTAATTTACCTATAGATGGGCTGATTTAGGTTATATCTGATCTCTAACGACTTAAAAACCGCCCAGCGTAAATTTTAACCCATGCCTCCACGACCCACGTAGATCATCATATTATAATAACTTGGAATTTTCTAGAAAAAATAAATTTTGTAGCCATATTTGACTATTTGAGAGACTAATCATTAATAAAATATCCCTTCTAATAATTGGTGTTTTTCTTCAGCCCTACCCGTAAACCATCTTGACCATTACCCAAGCCGCCCTATATGCAATGCAGAAACTTAACTCAAGGGACTAACTTCCATTCAAGCAAAACATGTGATACTAACGAATCAGAAAACATGCTAATTATATTTGCAGAATAAAACAATCAGTATGATGCCTTACGTGATGAGCTGCTCGCTGAAAATCTTTCCTAGTCAAGAATCCATTGACTTCTCCATAGCTGAAAAGGGCAAGAGAAAATGGGTGCAATTTCTGACGTAGTTTTGCAAAGTTTTTAAATTCCTCAAATGTAATGCGTATGTCCTTAAGATGAGGCTCGTTATCTAAATCATCGACACGGTCAAGCAACTTGTGCATATACCGTATATCACCAGATGCAACCATGGATAACACAAAATCCTTTGCTGGTATCGTTCCACTCGATTTGAAGTCATAATGAGAAAACTCCAACCACACCATCTACAGAAAGTGAAATGCAACAATGAGTAAAAGGAAACCAGGAATTTGAGAACTAGATATGCGCAAAATACGTCAAATGGGTCCAACAAATGTTAGCTAAATATGGAACATGCCAAACAGGTTGGAAGTCACCTGAACATACAACCTCCTAAATTAATTTAACCAAAGATTTACTGTGATAATAGTGATTCAGTAATCATATTTGATACATTCATGATTCATATAAAGTAAAATAAAAAAAATGGGCAAAAGTATTTATAAGGTCAGCCTAACACGTACCAAATATGCCCCTTTTAACCAGCATATCCCGCCCATATTGCCACCTCTGGTGATTAAAATCATAAGGTCAATGAACTATATATAAGATACCCTATGCGCTCTTTTTTCCCTTACATATAATAACAATATAAAGTGCAAAGATATCCAGATGATAAGAAGCATGGAAAAAATGGAGTAAACAAAGTTAACTATTTTCAATATACAGTTACAAATTGCTTATAGATCTTGCCTAACCCGTACCAAATATGACCTATTAACCAGCATATCCTGCCCATATTGCCACCTCAGGTGATTAAAGTCATAAGGTCACTGAACTATATATAAGATACCCTATGCCTTTTTTTTCTTGCATATAACAATAACAATATAAAGTGCAAAGATATCCAGATGATAAGAAGCATGGAAAAATGGACTGTTCAGTATACAGTTACAAATTGCTTACAAATCTTGCTCTTATCACAACTGCATACCTCGTGGTGGAGATCCCTCAGAAACTGAACAAACTTTTCAAGTTGCAGTCGCTGGTTGCCATCTTCACCAAAAAAGTAATGAACCACTCCTCCATTTTCTAGGTGACTCCCGACTCTAAGTCCAGTACGATGTCCACCCTTCTTGAAAGCCCCTTGTCTATTATAACCACGCATAAAGGTCATCACCTTTTTAAACTCTTCTCGATCTATCTCTCTGAAGATGCACGTAAATTTTTAGTTCAGTAATAGGAAAGTCTGTTTTCTAGGTAAAGTAAATAACCTACTAACACAACTACTAAACATAAAAAAAGAAAGAAAAATAAATTTATAATTAAAAAATAGAGTTCTGGATTTCATCTTCTGGGTAGAGAAGGATAACCTACAAAAAAGCCTATCACAACATTTACAGGTAGGTCCCATAATAATGTTTATTAGTAGAACCTACTATGATGTTCAAAAGTAGAACCCGGTTGTATTTTAATTTATAACATATTCTACTTATGAATGGGTTCAATTAACTGGATGGTATCACTTCATAGTTCATACTAAGCTAATCACTTAGTTTACTTTTCAAAGAATGCTTGATCAGTTCCAGCAAACATATATTAGAAAAAAGACACGTAGATGAGCCTAAATACCAAATCAACTACTTTCACAGCTTTCAAAAATAAACCACTTCCATAAATTACGCAAGAGTATCGTTCAATCATGACCGATGTCGAATCTTATGTAGTGGATATAGCATACATAGATAATTGATTAGTCATTTAATTCTATTAAGCCTCTTTTTATGGACAACTAAGGGATTAAACAAATATATTCAATTCTACTCGCAAAGTCTAGACTATATAAATTATAAGCAAGCTAACTGAGAAAACTTCTGGCTTGGTTTCTGCTAGTAGCTGCGGATGATGATACTAGGGGTGCAAGGCATTTAATATTTCCACAGAAACATCTAGATTATTGCATTTTTATGTTAACTTCTAGATTATAGCATTAAGGAGGAACGTATTGGCTTTTCTATAGATAAACTGAACTACTAAGGTGCGATTTTGTTTGGAAACCAGAAAAGTTTAGGATTGTTATAGATGCACTTAAGGTACTTTGGTAATCTTTAATGCACAAGATTTGGTGCATGCTTGCAAAAATTTCCTGACAAATATTCACACTGATTATGAACCCTTTCCAATATTTAAGGAGAAACAAGGAGCTAGAAACTTCATGCTTCTAAGTACAAATAATATTTCTAGCAATTGCATTCTAGAGAAATGACTACTAATAAGTTTAAAAAGTTGCAACAAATGCCTACCCGTCATTGTCAATGTCAAACATTTTAAAAGCTACTGAGAAGCTTGACTCGGGTATGCTGAGTAGTGTAACAAAAAATAAATACCTGTGATAAATAATAAGAATTGTTAATGAAGAATGCAATGAAATGATATAAAATGTCTTGTGAGATTATATAATAAGAAAACGATCTTTGACGATAAAAACATGCAATAACTCACTCTTCAAAGGATATGAGGCCATCGTTGTTCACATCGAAAAGCATAAAAAATTCTGATGGGGCACAATGCAACTCCCCTGGAGACCTTTCCCCTCTAAGAGATCCATCTCTTACAACGTTTGACTCGGACGGAGGGAACACAGGTACAATAGCACGCATCAAATCCCCTGGTCTCATTAGAGTTTCTCCTCTAGTATTCTCGACTGATGCAAAGTACTCAAATACCTTCAAAAAGAACAAAATTTAACTGTGTAAGACTGTAGGCATTTTTGGTACAAAATTCATGATGTGTTGATCTTGTTTACTTTGACTCATCTCATATGCAATACACAGTGATAGCTAACGACGGCTTTAGAGATAGAAATTTCAGCATAAAAGACATCTGTTTCCTGCATTAAAGAGTTCAACTAAAGCATGTATCATGGTTTTACAAACATAGACTGGTACTTGCTTGGAAGATTGTAACAACCAACCTTGAAGCCAACCAGTTTGTCCAGTTGACAGCCTTAAGACTCTTTTACACACCCACCAAGCAACCTACACGGTGATCATGATCATCCTAATATATTTCATAACAGAAAGTTTTGGAAGCTGGAAGACTTTATACAAAATCACAAACAGAAAGTACTTGAGCAAGCTAGAAACAATTGCTCTTCTGTAATCCCAGTGTTAAATACAGCTTATCTTTTGAACTTAATTTTTTCCCTTTAATATATCACATAACATCCTAATATGTTAGAAGACGTGTTCATCAATAGAATAAAGATTCATAACAACAAACAGATCTAGCCTTCCCACTAAGAACAAGAAACGAGATACATAACTGATAAACAAGTAGTTGTCTGCAGTAACGCAATGCAATTGCAAGAAACATGTAACAGATCAATTCAGAGTTCAGACACTTCCATTCCATGTTACAAGTACTCAATGCTACCAAAATAACCGCTATTCTCCATTATTATTATCATCTCCACATAATACTGAATGTCTATGCCCAGTCTCATTTCATTACACGATCCACAACAAAAACTATCTCCTAGCTATCAATAATCAACTGTATACCTTATCAGGAGGACTTAACATCCGCAATCTCTTCTCGTAGTTAAAGAAGATTCTTCGCCTTATCGCATCTGTAACAACAACGAACAACATCCATTCCAGTCAATAATCAATATAACTAACTAAATTCAATATTATATAAAATTATAAAAGCAGTTATACCTCTAATAAAGAAATTAGAATTAGACAAAGGCTGACGATGATAAACTTCCTTCAACTTATCAGCAGACGAATTCAACCAATCAGCAACACTCATAACCGACTTCACTCCATAACTTGAATCCGAACACAAATACACGCCGATACCTGTTCCGGCAACCACGGCGGAGATCCACCGTAGCAACTTAGGGTTCCGGTTATCCGAACTGGTGGAGGAGACTGATGAAGCGGTGATGAAGGGAGAAGATGCGGTGGAGATTGAACGGACGTGACGGTGGATTGTGGTTGGTGTGCGACGGAATGATGACATGGCGGTGGTTGGGAAATGAAGGAGGGGGTTTTGATGAGGTGATAGATTAATAACTGTCATGTGGAATAAATAGTGGGGGAAGTCGTTGCCCATAGAATAGAAAAGAAGATGTTTGACTAGCCTTTTGTTTTTGTTTCCGCGTTCGGTTATCAAATCAATGGGTATTTCCGGATTCTACTTTTTGTAAATTTATATGATAGAGAAATGATAGATGACGACGTATATGGCTCATCGGTTCAATAGCCGAAGGGCACACCGAAAGGCCAAAGTCCGAAGGATTCGTTGACCTGACAGTACCTTTGACATTTAGTCCGGATACAATTCGTCTCATTCTTCTGGGTGTCAGAGATGGCCCCAGAGACAGTGTCAGGGACAGTATCAGCCCTGACAACACCAACGGTCCCATGAAGTACGACAGACCCAGGGACCAGATAGTGACATCAAGGAGTATAAATACACATACAACAATTGGTAAAAAGGTATCATTTCCTACACACACACATTTTATACTATACCTTTCGGTAAAACACACACTTACTCTCACGCCGGAGTCTGGTCCTGGGATAACACCCGGGGCGAGACTAACGCGTTGTTCATCTTAGCAGGTATCCAGAAGACTTATCTCATAAGGCTGAAGGATAACTGAAAGACTTCACAAAAAAATACTTCGACATTGGCGCCATCCGTGGGACCCGCATTCAATCTGCTAGAGCTATAGGATGACGGGTTCGACACCTCCGGTAACTTCTGGAGGAGGGGAAGGAAGTTCCACCCCAATGACAAGAGAACAGTTGGAAGGGTACGTGACTGCTCTCAAGTCTATGATAAAAGAACATAATAGCCGAAGGGATACCGTTGAGCCAATACGGTTGGATTTTAAGGACGAAACGGTTCTGGACAAGGGTGAGCCGGTGGGCAAGAAGAAGGAGATAGTAACCGGAAAGAAGATAAAAGACGATGATCTGGGAAAGCCCTTCAAGGAAGTCTCAAGATCCCCCTTCACCAGGCGAATCATCGAGTTCTCCGCACCTAAGCACAAGATGCCCACTCACATCAAGCTGTACGACGGGTCGACAGACCCTCAGGATCGTCTCAATAGGTTCACCGGAGCCGCAGGACATGGAGAATGGCCGATGCCGGTGTGGTGCCGCATGTTTCAACAGACTCTAGATGGAAAGGCCAGAGGGTGGTTTGACCGGCTCCCTCCGGGCAGCATAGACGAATGGGCGGATTTCAGGGAGCAGTTCGAGGCTCGTTTCTCCCTGCACAAGGCTTGTCTCAAGGACCCTACTGAAATAGCAAAGATAGTGAGAAAGGCTAATGAAACACTACCGGAGTTTAAAGAAAGGTGGACCGTCGAGACGAGATTCATACAAGGTGTGCCGGAGATCATGAGGATTTCCTCGTTCATGAATGGGTGTAAATGTCCTGAGCTGGCCAAGCGGTTTGCCGATACGATCCCAAAGACCGTGGATGAGATGATGGTTCGGGTAGATGACTTTGTAAGGTCGGAAGAGGCTTTTGCCAGCACTGAATTGCCCCGGGGAGAGCATTATGATACAACTAGGAGAGCCTCAACTGGGCCCTTCCAAAAGGACGAAAGGGTCGCCAGAGGATATTACGGAGGAGATAAGAGGAGCGATGGACGGTATGGATACTCGGGTAAGGATCGCGGAAGTTCTCATCGTCACGGGGACAGGTCGACACCTTACTTACCCTCTCGGAGCGATCATATTAGCCGGAACAACCCCCGTCTGACGTTGGATTCACTCATCAAGCCTCCGAAAGAAATTTTGGCTACAAAGCATCAGCTGCATCTACCTCCCCCAAAACCGATGCGCGATCCACCCCGGAAGGAGAACCAAGACAAATATTGTGACTATCATGGAGAAAAGGGACATTACACGAATGATTGTTATCAGCTTAAGAAACAGCTAGAACTAGCCTTGGAGTCAGGAAAGTTGAATCACTTGGTCAGGGATCTCAGACAGAGGGGATAAGGGATACCCCCAAGAAGGAAATGGGAACAAAGGACAAGGTCATCAACATGATCCGGACATGGCCCGAAAGAAGGAAGAGGAAGTCTTCGGAACAAGAAGAAAGATGGATGAATGTGCCCATAACATTCCCCCTCTTCCTGACGGGGACGTGTCGGACGACCCCCTCATAGTGGAAGCAACCATGGAAGGATATCTTGTACGGAGGGTCTTCGTGGACGAGGGAGCCTCGGTGGAAGTAATGTTCGAACACTGCTTCAACAACTTGCATTCGGATATAAGATCCCGGCTAAAGCAAACACAGACAGATCTGCTCGGATTTGCTGGACAAGTGACCAGACCATTGGGGAAGATTGAGTTGGATGTTTCGTTCGGAGATGAAGGGCTTTACAGGAAGGTCAGAATGAAGTTCACGGTTATTCGGGCTCCATCACCATACAACGTAATCTTGGGAAGGACCGGATTGAAGATTCTGCGAGCCATACCCTCCACGGTCCACTCCATGATGAAGTTCCCAACCCCTCAGGGAATTGCCACCCTTGTCGCCCGCTCCGTCATCATCTCAGAGTGTAGAAGATTGGAAAGATTGCAGGCTAATCCTCCTGAGCAGGATAAGGAAGAAGTAAAAGCCAATGTAGTGGGCAGTGACGATCAATCCGGCTTTTCCTGAGCAAGCCGTGACGATAGGAGGTACCCTGTCCTCCAAATGCAAAAGACACCTCAAGGAGCTGCTTCAAAGAAACCTTGATGTATTCGCATGGGAGCCGGCAGATATGACGGGGGTTCCCCGGGGAATAATCGAGCACACTCTGAATGCCAACCCATCAGTGGACCCGGTATGTCAAAAAATCGAACGTTGGCGGCAGATCGAAGTCAGGCGGTCACAAAAGAGGTGGAAGAATGGGTCAAAGCCGGCATCGTCAGACCAGTGAAATATCCTACTTAGATATCCAACCCTGTTTTAGTCAAGAAGTGCGACGGAAGCTGGCGCATGTGCATCGACTTCAAAAACATCAACTCTGCCTGCCCCAAGGACTACTACCCTCTGCCGGAGATTGACTGGAAGATTGAGTCGGTCATGGGATACAAGTACAAGTGTTTCTTGGATGCTTACAAAGGATATCATCAGGTGCAGATGGCAAGAGAAGATGAGGAGAAAACAGCGTTCTATACAGAACAAGGGACTTACTGCTACACCAAGATGCCATTCGGCCTAAAGAATGCTGGGGCCACCTACCAGCGGATGATAGACTCCGCTTTCCAATCGCAGATAGGGAGGAACCTGGAGGCATATGTGGATGAAATGGTCATCAAGAGCAAAGAAGAGCATGAAATGTTAGCAGACATAGCCGAAACATTTGATAACCTTCGGAGGATAAACATGAAGCTGAATCCTAAAAAATGCTCCTTCGGGATGGAGGAAGGAAAGTGCCTGGGGTACATGGTAACTTCGGAAGGAATCCGGGCAAACCCAAAGAAGACAAAGGCGATAATGGATATGCAGTCCCCCATGACCTTGAAAGAGATGCAGAGCCTCAGCGGTAAATTGGCAGCACTTAACCGTTTCTTATCCCGCTCTGCCGAAAGGTCCTTGCCCTTCTTCGAAACACTCAAAAACATCACCAAGGAAAACAAAGAGGAGTATCGGTGGACGGAGGATGCGGAAAAGGCTTTCCAGGAAATGAAGAAGCTGATAACGGATCTCCCCTCGTTAACAACGCCAATGGCGAAGGAAGCATTGTATGTCTACCTCGCGGCTTCAGAGGAGGCAGTCAGTGCGGTTCTATTGACCGAAAGGAAGGGGAAACAGTTACCAGTCCGTTATGTAAGTAGGACGCTCAACGAAGCAGAAAGAAACTATGCCCCAATAGAGAAGTTGGCACTCTCTTTATTGCACATGTCAAGGAGGCTCCAGAGATATTTCGAAGCACACCCTATCAAGGTATTTACGGACCAGCCAATAAAGCAGATACTCAACAAGCCAGAAGCGTCCGGAAAGTTGGCCAAATACTCGGTGGAATTGGGTGCTTATAATATCACCTATGAGCCGAGGAATGCAATCAAGGGTCAGGTTCTGGCAGATTTCATGTCGGAAACTCCCATCGGAGAAAGCAATGGCAAATACTTTGAACAGCCAGCTGCAAAGAAGAAGGAAGAAGGAAAGTGGCTTTTGTACACGGACGGAGCGTCTAACAACAAGGGCTCCGGAGCAGGCCTTGTACTGATTAGCCCCGAAGGAATGGAATTCACCTATGCCATCCGGCTAGATTTTGAAAGCACCAATAACGAAGCTGAGTACGAAGCGCTACTGGCGGGTTTACGAATGGCAGGAAGCATGCACGTTAGTGATCTCGAAGTCCGGGTGGACTCCAAGCTGGTGGCCAACCAGGTAAGTGGAGATTACGTGGCAAGCCATGAAAGCATGATCAAGTACTTGGCAAAGGCAAAGGAATACATAGCAGGCTTTGAAAGCTTTACCATCCAGAACATTCCCTAGGGTCAGAATCAAAAGGCAGATGTTCTTAGTAAGCTGGCCACCGTTGCTTTTGATCACCTGACGAAGGAGGTGCTGGTAGAGGTGTTAAGAGAGAGGTCGACGGAAGGAAAGGAGATCAATAATGTTGTGGAGGAAGAAGGGGACAACTAGATGACCCATATCATTCGATGCCTTGAAGAGGGAATCTGGCCGGATGACCCTAACGAAGCTCGCACTCTAAGGATGAAGATCAGCCAGTACGTCATAGAAGATGGAGTGCTCTACCAAAAATCCTACCTTGTGCCTATGATGAGATGCGTGGGTCCTTTGCAAGCAAACTACGTTATAAGGGAGATACATATGGGAGCCTGTGGGATGCATTCCGGTCCACGCTCAATCGTAGCAAAAGCCATGCGGCAAGGTTACTGTTGGCCCTCCATGCACCGGGACGCCAGGAACGAGGTACTCAAATGTGATTCCTGCCAGATCCACTCTCCAGTACCGCAGCTCCCAAAAACCAAGCTGACTCCCATCATGGCTCCATGGCCCTTCTACCAATGGGGAATGGATATAGTAGGGCCCCTACCCCCAGCGGCAGGGAAGGTCAAGTTCATCCTAGTCGCCATCGACTATTTCACCAAGTGGACTGAAGCCAAGCCATTGGCAAGGATCACCGGCAAGGACGTTACAAGGTTTGTATGGGACAACATAGTGTGTCGCTTCGGTCTCCCAGCCGTCATTGTCACGGATAATGCAAAACAGTTCGTGGACAATCCCTTCAGAAAGTGGTGTGAAAAACTCAACATCAAGCAAATTAACACAGCCGTAGCCCATCCGCAGGCCAACGGACTGGTAGAAAGGGCGAATAAAAGCTTGATGGAGGGAATCAAAACAAGGTTAGGACGTGCAAAGGCAGGATGGGTGGATGAGCTACCGAATGTTCTCTGGGCACACCGAACATCCATCAAGACGAGCAACGGAGAAACTCCTTTCAGCCTTACCTATGGAAGTGAAGCAGTCATACCGGCAGAAATAGGTATGCCGACATACAGAATAAGGAGGATAAGAGAAGGTCTCGAAGAGGAAGACCCTCGTCGAATGGAAGAACAAAATGAAGAGGAAATTCGCCTCAATCTCGACCTACTACAGGAATGGAGAGAAGAAGCGGCCGTGATGGAAGCTAGGTATAAGACGAAGCTGGAAAAGTACTATAACCGAAAGGCACGGTTGGTATCCTTTAAACCGAGAGAGTTCGTGTACCGGAAGAATGAAGCTAGTAGAGCCGAAGATCAAGGCAAGCTGGGACAAAAGTGGGAAGGACCCTATCGGGTCAAGGAAGCAAATCTCAACGGCTCATACAAGCTGGAAACTATGGACGAAGAAGAGGTTCCCCGGAAGTGGCACGCCATGAATTTGAAAAAGTGTTTTCTTTAAATGCTAACAAATGAAATGTAAGCCTACGGGCATGAACTATTTTATTTTCACTTTCATCAAGTAATGATATATTCCCCTGCCTACGACAGAGGAGGAAAATTTTCCCATGATTATGTCTCATGCAAAGGGAGAGGGTGCAATCGGCGGAGATTAGCTACCTCCGACCGCGCACCCGAAGAACCCAACAGTTATAATTACTTTACCCCCGTAAGTGCAACGACACTAGGGAAGGCCCACGTACCATTCGGTAAGGCAACTGCATACCCCCGAATAATGCCAAGACATTAAGGGAAGAGCTGAGGCATACATGCCCGAACAGCACGCAGATTCCCCGGAGGCGTAACGACGCCAAGGATGAGCCCCCAGGTGTATTCACCAACAGGCGATAATAAAATACATAAACACAAACATGTATACATGAGCAATCAAAAGTGGCCGTCCGGATACACGAACGGCCGAAATTAACATTATCACAAACATGGCCAAGATTACATCCACAAAGACACGAATAAAATTGTCTGATTACATCTTAAAGGCACGCAAGCCTACCACAAAACAAATAGAACATTGTTCCGACATCCAAAGTCCATTAAAATAAGAAACAAAGGGCTAGGATCCCCCGGAAGTGCCAGCGCCGGGAGTAGATCCAGATCCGTCGGGGAGCACATTCATTAAATCAACAAGGGGAAGATGGTAGGAGCGTTTGATCTTTTCAATATAAGGGAAGGACCTCACAAACATCTCGTCACATGCAGCGTTAAATCCCTCAACAACCTGCATGTCGAAGTCCTTCTGCTTGGCAAGAATCTGATTCACCTCTTCCTCTTTTCGGCCCTCCCTTACGCCATCCAGATAACCAGAGTCAATGGTGGCATTAAAGACATTTCCCCAAGCTTGCTGGTATTCGGTACTTCCATGCAAACGCCGGATAACCGCCGGAATCAACTCCTTCACATAATTAAACCTCAAAATTTCTTCATGACCGGCACTTACGGCAAGCTTCTCAACATCAGCCCTTCACGCTGAAGCCTCTTTCTCCGACTCTTCCAGCTCAACGGTCTTCTTTCTCAAAGCTTCCTCCAACAACTCCATCTTCTTCTCCCTCTCCTCACCCACATCTTTCAACTCACTCACTTCCCTCTCCAAAGAGGCCAAACAGGAACCCATCTCCTCCTTCTTCCGGACACAATCCTGATGGGATGATTGAAGAGCTTGGTGATCCTGGACGAGCTTCTCATTAGCTTCCATTTGGGTCCTGAGGCTGTTCTGGGTCTCGGAGAGTTGGGAATCAACACTGCAGCAAGTAGAATGGGCTCTGTAGAGCTCTGCATAATGGTGGTTTAAACGCTCGAACCTCTTGAACACCTCGGCAACAGCCAAAGACCCATGGCACAATTCAAACCATCCCCTATACAAGGCACGCTCATCAGTCAGGTCTTCCTGTTCCGTTCGGATAAAGGGAGGAGCGAGATTGATCATCATATCTCGGCATTGAACAGCGTCGTTTAGACTGGTATGGGCCGACAAACCCCAGCCGGGAATGAAAGGCTCACCAGAACCCGTTCGACCAAACCCACCTGGGAAAAGAAGGGGAATCAGCCCTACATCCAAAAAAAAAAAAAAGCCATCAAATACCTCCGACAAATGGACTGGCCTGATAAGGAGCAGCACCTTGAACATTCACCACAGTCGCACTCGTTCCAGCTTCTGCGAAAAAGAAATATACGTCAAAAGGGAATAAAGAATAGTAATAAGGTACACCCCAAGCTAAGAAACATACCTTGACCGGCGGGATCGGGAATGGCACCTGAGACAATGGGGGGAGCATCCACCGAGGGATTCTCCTCATCGTGAGAGCCTCCCTCCTGACCACCACCACCACCCACACTTCCCTGCTGAGCATCATAAATGAGATCTTCCGGCCTTAGGGTGTTTATAGGAGACGCCGAGTGAGCACCCTGAGAATTCCCAGGGCTTGACGACATATCAACAAAAGGAGTGGCCGGCCTTCTCCTTTTCAGCATGGATGACGCGGTTCCGGCCGGTCTCCTCTCCTGCTACTTTTGCTTCTTTTCCTTAGCTTTTAGAACCGCTGGATCTGCCTTCTCCACAACCCGTTGAACGCGGCTCGGCTCCGGAATATGCTTATCCGCCTCCAAAGGCTGAGTCACATGCTGAGGTATCTCTTCTCCTTCAGCAAGAGGACGAACCTTTCCCAACCTGGACCCTTGGTCAGACCTCAGACGTAAATATCGAGACATGGTGATGACTGCATAAAATAGAAGAAAATCATTAACAAAGGAGGAGTCACATTATCAAAAGCGGGGATAGGTATAAAACGTTTGCGTTACCATTCTTTTCAATATCCTTAAACTCCGGACGGAAACCGGAGTGCTTCTAGACCTTCGTTAGCCCGACTTCGTACAGAAGACCTGAATGGATGGATCGAAGCTCTACCACCCCCTCACACAACTTCCGAACATCAGCCTCCGAATAACCTCCCGACGGAGCATCATCTGAAACACTTGAGTCCGGATGTCTCCAAGGCATGGCCTCGGGGATGGCTCTCCGGTCAATTAGAAAAAAGTTGTCTTTCCAATTTTTCAGACTTGAACACGTCTCTTTGAATATGCGTGCCGGGGAGTTTCCTCCGGTTCGACTCGCGAACGAGAACCAATGCCCCTGCTTATTCAACTTGTAAAAAACCCGAAACAAATTCACAGTGGGCTCAATCTCAAGACTTCGGCAATATACCTCAAACATAACTAGCCTATTCAACCCGATGGGCACAAACTGTGAGATATGAACCTTGAAATACTTTATCACCTTCAAAAGAAAAGTGGAGAAAGGAACACGAACCCCTGAGAACGCAAGATACTACTTATACAAGCCAATAGCATCCCCCGTCAGATTATTCATGGTAAAATCCATCGGGGGTAAGCGAGGGTGCAGATACATGGGAATCCCGTACTCACTAATAAGGCCCTCCAACTCCCCTTCAGAAAGGACGGAAGAATAAATGTGCATGTCCGACTTGGGAACAAGATCGAAAGCCGGACGTTCCGAACCGGAAGCCATAGGATATCAACAAGGAGGCAACGCAAATGAAAACGAAGTAAGAGAGAAGGAACGCACCTGGATTTCACCAAAAACTCGAAAACAAACAGTGAATTAGATAAGAGTAAAAAGTAAAATTGGAAAATGAGGTAAAAAGAAGTTATATAGGCAAAGGAAGTGGGGACACGAAACATCGCGTTGTGTCAGGAAAGGACGAATCTGAACCGTCAACATATACGCATCTGCCACGTGGCACGATCCTACGGAACCTGGTAAAACTCATTTTAACTTATTCTCCCCTAATGGGCTTGGGCTCTCTGTTCCTGGCCAGGCCCATCAAACCAGAACAAACCCAATGGCTCCAGATGGACTCAGTAAACGATTAAACTAAGTATCACGTCACTTGTCGAAAACAAGCAACATAATACTGGGGGGACATGACGACGTATATGGCTCATTGGTCCAATAGCCGAAGGGCACACCGAAAGGCCAATATCCGAAGGATTCGTTGACCTGACAGTACCTTTGGCATTTAGCCTGGATACAATTCGTCTCATTCTCCTGAGTGTCAGAGATGGCCCCAGAGACAGTGTCAGGGACAATATCAGCCCTGACAACACCAACGGTCCCATGAAGTACGACAGGCCCAGGGACCAGATAGTGACATCAAGGAGTATAAATACACATGCAATAATTGGTAAAAAGGTATCATTTTCTACACATACACATTTTATACTATACCTTTCGGTAAAACACACACTTACTCTCACGCCGGAGTCTGGTCCGGGATAACACACGGGGCGAGACTAACGCGTTGTTCATCTTAGCAGGTATCCAAAAGACTTATCTCATAAGGCTGAAGGATAACTGAAAGACTTCACAAAAAAATACTTCGACAATAGAGGAAACTAAACTTATGCTTAATTTTGGCATTATTTTTATGGTTATAGACAATGACCCACTTATTTTATAATCAATCATAATGATGTCATTTGGTTTTAGGCCTAAAATTAGGCTTAAGTTTAGGCCCCTCTATAATTTCTCTTATATGATTTCAAAGATTCTACAAAGTTAGTATCGACGAGATTTTTAGGTTAAGAAAAAATATTTAACAAATTTGATTTTAAAATGTCTTAAGCATTATTTAACAAAATAATACTTATGCATGCATAAAGCTTAAAAACAAAACTTCAATAATATATTTATTTTTGTGATTTTAAAGTAAATTATGTATTTTTGTTAAAAGCATATAACACAACATTAAATCAAGGAAACATGTTATTCATTTGAAACGCATATTAACACGAATAATATGTACTTTTTAAAGCTTATTTTAGTATTATCCGATCATTATATTGAGCTTCCTTTATCTTGGACCAATGTTAATAGTGGCCAAAATTTTTTGTGATTACTTCTGTCATATTAACGACAACTCAACTTTTTTCATTCAAGACTACACACTAACCACATAATGCTAATGATGGCTGCAATGACGACCGTAACTTTTTTTTAAAAATTAAAATTCCATTCATGATACAACAACAACGTACCTAATCCCGCCAGAGCGAGGTATGAGAGGTAGAATGTAGACAAATTTTACCTCTACCTCAGGATAAACCTGAGAGTAGAGAAACTGCTTTTAAAAAAACATCTGACAAGTACAAATTTGCGAGTGAAAGAAAATTTCATTCATGATCATATGCTAAAAACTGGCAATAGCTACTAGCCCATGGTGTTATGAGTTTGAATGTTAAACTTAGGCCCATTTCTAGAAAACATTTTATCATATCTCGTACATTTTCATATGCGGTCATCAGTTCCAACCTTATATCTCCACAACACACACAACAACCTCATAAATCTGCCTTTAACTTCATCTCATTTCAGATTTATCTTTCTTGTGTTGCGAGGATCCAGTAGATTGTGTTCTTTTATGTAGCTTAATATAACCAAAAAAACAAGGTTTAAAAATAGAGAAAACTGCAAAAAATGTTCCTAAACTTTGCGAAAATTGCGAAAGTTGTCCTCGAAAAAAAATTTCAAATATTGTCCCTAAACTTTCAATTTTCTTCAAGTAATGTCCTTTCCGCGTTACTGTAGTTGCAAATTTTGTTTTTGGACTAACGATCGTTAAGAAATCTCGTTAAATGCTGTGTAAAATGACTATTTTACCCTCCTTTTCTTCAATAACCTCAAATCCACCCTTCTCTTTTCTTTCACGCACCTATGCAAAATTACTTATTCACCTTCCAAACCTTGAGGGACAAAATTCGCGATACAACTTTCTTTTAAAACTGCTTCATTTGGGGCTGACACAAACATAAACACATCATCCCTAACGTCTAACACATACAAACATAAACCCTAATTGGTTGTTTAGCCTGCACAAACCCAAATTTTTTAAACATGGATGGTGGTCAAACTGGAAGCGGGAATGGGGTTGGAGTAAAGAATAATAGATGGAGATGGAGGCCTGGAAAATACGATCCGCTACCCACGCCTTCGGTTACATCCCCTAACCCGAGTACACCCACACCACAACAGGAGAGGGGATGCCCTATTGGTAGTGAAAGTATGCAACGGGTATGTAGAAAACTAGAAGGGGGTTGAGTAGTTTTGCCGATTAAAATTTTGTTTAAAGTATTTAGATCGACTTATGTCAATCTATTTAGATCGTGTGTTGGATATTGATAGATAGACATATAAATAAATAATGCAAAGATATAAAGAGTAAAGGAACACAAAACCACGACACAAGTATTTATAGTGGTTCGGATACAAGGACTCCTTCCTTGCCCTACTCCACTCCCCGAGTACCCAACTTAAGAGTTTCTAAGCATTACACAACACAAGCTCCTAAATATGGCGGAGAAGCCTTCACAGCGTCGCCTACACTATATCCGGTACAAGGCTAGACTCCGAGTTCTTCCACGAGGTAGAACCAAATCTATCACAACGTCATCTACACTTTATCTGGTACTAGGCTAGACACCGAGTTACATTACAAAGGAGGAACTACTACCCAACACTACAACCCAAAGGAGACAAACTCTTTTTTACACACTTCAAAGGATATCGATACCCTTAGCAACTCATGACCTTGAGCTTGCACGTCTTCAAGAGGTTGTGATCTCGCCTTTAAGAGAAACCTAGGGAATCACACAAAAGAGAAAAATACATAGAATGATCTTTTGGATCTGAGGTTAGAGAGGTTAGAACATAGAGAGATATGTCTAAAAGGGTTTGTGCGCAAGAGAGAAATGACTCACTATTTATAGGCAATTTGCTTACAGTTCACCCGGATCCGGCGGATCCCTTACCCAAAGGATCCGGCCAGTGCAATCCAAGGGATCCGACAGCTGGGTCAGACTAGTCCGGATTTTGGGTTGCTTATGTTTTGTTGATGTCGTGGTTGCTGATTTTGTTTGGTATCTTCATAACGACCTACACCAGTTATGTTACTTTGTTTCGAGAACTTTTATGTTGTGTTATGTTATGTCATTTGTGTTGCTTTTTCCAAAAAAAAAAAATCTATCTGTGCGTGTATATTACTTCGACGGATTTTATTTTGATATGCAGACAATTTCTCTCAAATTTTCGGCGTCATGACATCCAAAATTTAAGGTTGTTGTTTACGATAATATGAAAAAATTTAAAAAGACTAGGAGTGTAGGAGAACATATGTGGTTTCATGTCAAAATAAAAGAAGATTAGAAGAGATTAAAAAAATGCAACAATATTTTTTGATTTTGTTTAATGTTTGAATGATATTTTAAATTTTTTTGACAATCAAGTTTTTAATATATTCGTGTGCTATGTAAATGTTAAATTATGTGATATAAACTTACATGATGCAACACACGATTATTATGCTAGTTATATACCTTATTCTAGTTTAGGGGATTGTGTAATAGCTAGATCAACAAGTAACTAATATACTTTAATCCAAAATTGTGGGTCGACTCATGCAAAAACATGACTTGTTTCTGCTTGGACCCGTTTTGGCTTGTACTTAATTCACCCCTAATAACTTCCTTACCTATTGTGATAATACAAACTGAAATGGTCCATTAGAGATATTGCATCAGCAACCGTGACCTATGTTTTTCAATCACATGTATGTTACATTAGTCTCTAATCCAAAAAGCTAGTGCATCATGTTAGGATTTAGAAAATCCATAGTGAAGTGTCGGTCACCCCAACTATAGTCTAGCATATGTTAGCTCGTAGACATATCATTATTTGTTAGTTAATTAGTTAGTTAGCTTAGTTTAGAGCAACACCGTGGAGGAAGGACGGGTCTTTACCCACTGTATGCCTGATCCATAGTCCGACATGAGGACGTTTAGTTGTAACTATAAATACCTCTTCCATCCTTGGAAGAAGTGGTGCTTCTTAATCTAACCTTTTCTTTTTTGTTTTACTTTCTCTCTCTAAGAACACCCTCTATACTCTTTCTATCTTAAAACATGGCTTTCTTGATCTTTCACCATCCTAGACCACCCGAATCATCAAACAACATAAAAGTATGATCCTAACAATTGGTACCAGAGCCAAGGTTGTGTTGTTTTTGATGATTCGTACGGTTTTTGAACGGTTTTTTGTGCGGTTTGTTACGGTTCATTGATGCGGTTTGATGGGGTTGTGTGATGTTTGATGTGTTGCTGCTGCTAAGATGATGTTGGTGTATACGTGGTGCTTATTGGTTGATGAATCTGTTGTTAGATACTGATTTTAAGTCATTTTTACTGGTCTAAATCTGGTATCTTAAGCAGTTTTTAAGTTTCTGATGGGACTTAATGTTTTCTGTGTCTGCATATCATAGTTCTTGAATGAGATTTGTATGTCATTCTTGGATGCGATTTGTCACTAAACTGCTGCGGTTTGGTAACTAAAAGTTGCGTTTTGATCATACAAAGCAGTTTGACTTCAGTGCGTTTTGATACCAAAATGTCCAGATTCGATGTACTCTATGCGGTTTGGTTCTAAAAAGCGTTTTGTCAAGAGCGTTTTGGTACTAAAATCATGCGTTTTGTCAAGAGCGTTTTGGTAAAAGTCAAGAGCATTTTGGTACGGTTTGTTAAAGTCAAAAGCGGTTTGTTAATAAAGGTTGCGTTTTGGTGCTTAAGCGATTTGATACATGCATTTTGATGATTAAGTGGTTTGGTTCTTGATGCGGTTTGAAGGTTCTTTTAGATGCGTTTTGACGTTAAAGGTGCAGGTGTGCGGTTTGGTAGAAAGAAGTCCATGGTCACTAGTCAAGTGCGGTTTGAATTGGTCAAGTGCGGTTTGAACCGGTCAAGTGTGATTTGAACCGGTCAACTATTGTTAAGAAAACCATCACTGCGATTTGGACTACAAGGTAAAGATGAAAATTCAGAATGCGGTTTGAAGTGTTTACTTGGTTACGGGTGTGTGTTCATGACCATTATACCAAAGATCACAAGCTTAAACATCAACAACAACAGAAATTAAACAATCAACAACAACTAGATAAACATCAACAAACATCACAATCCATACACATATACAGCATCAACATATTCACAGATCACCATCATATCACAGCTTTGACTTACAATTATCATCATCACATTTCATCTCCTTGTCACAGCCACATCAACAAGTATTAATCAACATACAAATCAATGTTCTCGTTCAGACTCTAAGCTACAATAATTAATCAACATAAATAAGGATCTCAGCTCAAAGTTCGTGAATATCAATGTAACATCAAAGATCTTGAAGATCCAAGTTCACGAACTCATTCATCACAGATCTCGTTCATCAAGACTCGCAACCATCTCAACCGTCACAAGATTCGTAAACAAATTAAGTGATGGTTACGATTCATATTCATTCGTTGAGTAACTTTCACTGATCTAATAACAAAACCTAAAACAATCCAAGGTATGACAAAAAAAAAGG
The DNA here is from genome assembly GCA_910596185.1 of Chrysanthemum makinoi. Taxonomy (NCBI): domain Eukaryota; kingdom Viridiplantae; phylum Streptophyta; class Magnoliopsida; order Asterales; family Asteraceae; genus Chrysanthemum; species Chrysanthemum makinoi. Next base: position 268,736,021 of record OU343224.1, read on the forward strand.
TATGACACAATCTCAGACCCTAAGTCGTGTGGTATATCAAATACTTAATAGAACAATCACACGAAAGGACTATGTCATCACAAATTGGTTCAAAAGGATTAAACTCATAGGCAATATTCGAATCAAAAGGACAAGGGAGTTAACAAATCTGTTACTAACTCTTCCTGGGTTCGTTTATTATTATATCACGACACCTTGATCTCAGTTTGTTGACTTGTGCTTTCAATTGTTAAGAATGGTATATGTGTCAACAAAAACATCATAGATCGTATGTGGAGTTAACTCCAAATTATATATCCGAATCAACAAGCACTAAAATATAACAAAGATGTTATTTTTAGTCACTTAATTCGTTCAAGTTTGAACAATAATCAAAACGCAAAACAAAAAACGTTTGTAAAACTTACCATTTGACCTGATTGGTTTGGTCTATAATCCCTTAAGCCATCCCTGTGGCACATTCTAATTCATCTTAAGGAATCGATTAGAAGGAGTCCTTATCTCAGAATCAAATCGGTATGTATGAGCTTGATGTTGTTTGTAAGGTCTATTATTCGATGAGATGTGGAAGATCAGTTCTGATCTAATTTTTTAAGGAGCGTGCTTGATTAAGAGAAAAATGGGGGCGAAAGTTTAGAGAGAAATTAGGGTTGGTTTGAGGTATTTTGGGTTAAAGAGAGTTAAGTTGCATTTTATACACCCTAAAATTTAGGGCATTAGTTAATGGATCGATTAAATGGGTCGCGCCTTAAGATTTATGATAACCGGTTGATATGTGGGCTTGAAGGATTTGGACATGGGCTTTGGAGGTGTGAATCCATGGACTGTCATTGGTAATTATGTTGATGTGATCGTGGGTGTATAAATGGATCAGGTTAAATTCTATAAGATTTATGAGACTTATGAGATTTGAATAATATGGTAGTTTGGATCGGGTGTTAATTACTATGGACTTGAACGGGTTGATTTGTGTTTCGAATGTGATTTAATATTGGACCGGATTTGTTATTGGAAGATAACTTGGAAGATATTCGGGCCTTGTATTGATATTAGTTCAAAGTCTGGTCAAGCCTAATTATTGGATTGGGCCCAATCAAAATATGAACCATGGACGTGGATTTAGATTGCTAATTTGTCTTGAATCGGGTTACATGTCACTTTGATTGGGTATAGTTTTTGGAACCATGTCGTGATAAACTTGATTAATTGGACCGGTTGATAACTATTCTTGGATATGGACGATGAGTTGTTAGTTGAAGACGAGATTTGTGATAATGAGATTTGATGATGAGACTTGGTATGATGATGAGAGTTGTTGTGGTATGCAATTTGAGACTTTGGTTTATGCATTTTCACGAAGGTTATTTTTTCACGGCTTGAATTTTTATTGGAACTAGGTTGACTACGGGGGTGTTTGTGTTTGATATTTCTTATTTGGAATTGAAGTGAGGTTTTCCGGGCGTGTTTCCTTATTTCGTCTTTTTTCTTTCTACCCTTCCGCGAAGATGACTTGTTTGGGCGTTTATTGAGTGTGATAAAGACTTGGCTATCTAGTTACCGTTGTGATTCTTTGTCACTTAACCCACAAAGTAGCTATCACTTTAGTGTCTTACGCAGTTGAGGATACGTCAAGACGTTTTGTACATTGGGTACACCATTTCTTTTTCACGAGGATTAGTACAAGTTTAAGTAACAAATCTGGGGAATTCTACTTCATGATCAAGTTTGGTATATCGGGTTTACTTCACCAAGCAGTCACGGAAATAGCCGTCAATATGTGGAAGATGTGTTTACTAAAGTGTTTAAAGGATGTGATGTGATCAGCAATTCTCATGGGATATTCGACACCACAGAATGTCAATGATACTTCACAGTCTAAGCAAAATCTTTTAAGAATATTCAGCGTCAGTCATGATTTTTCAAGATGATTGCTTATGACAAGAACTTCTCGTGCAAATGGTCGTACACGTTATGATGCTTCTGAAAGTTCGAAACCATCATGGGGGAGAAATGTGTACTTTGATCTGATAAGGTCAACCCCTTGGAGGAAGTAGTGTATACTACTCAACTTAGTATGGTTTGTGAAGCATTCTACATATGGTATAAGAATCGTTGATGATGGAGAATGAACCGCTGCATGTTCCCCTAAAACATATATTCACCGAAACCAAAGTTGTCATAACACAATTCAAGCTGACATTATTTATGGTTTAGTCTTGATTTTATAAAATCCCGCGAAAGAATCTATTTCTCGGTTTAAATCATAGACTTGTAAAATCCCGTGACAATGGAAACATCCTGGTAAAAGTTAAGTGCATTTCCGGATCTATCTCTCGGTTTATTCTTGGTTTTGTAAAATACCGCAAAAGAAACTATTTCTCGGTTTAAACCATAGAATTGTAAAATCCCGTGATGATAGATTCATCCTGGAGAAAGGGAAAGTGTGTTAGGATCCAATATTTATTGTGTTGATGATTCGGGTGGTCTTGGATGATGGAAATATATGTTAGCCATTTGAGAGAGAAAGAGATGAGAGGGTGTTTCTTACTAGAGACTTGCTTTGTAAATTATGAAAGGTTAGATTGAGAAGCACCACCCCTTCCATGGATGGAAGGAGTATTTATAGTTACAAAGCTAGCGTCCTCCTATCGAACTGTGGATTAGGCATATAGTGGGTAAAGACCCGTCCTTTATCCACGGTGTTACACTAAACTAAACTACGCTACAAACTAACTAATAAACTACTAAATAACGTAACAAACGACATGTCTATGAGCTAACTTATGCTAGACCATAATTGGGGTGACCTACACTTTAACATAGAATTTCCAATTCCTAACAATCTCCCCCTAAGCCCCCATGAAATAAATTTTGTATCCTAGCATTCTATCTTTATCTTCATGCTCGAGCTCGTAGACTTCAATTCTTCACTTCCCCAATCTTTGTGCATTAGTAGCGATTCTTCAAAGTTCAATTATTTTGTACTTTCAGTGGAGGTCTTTGAACTGATCCATATCTTGATGATCTTCGAGATTTCTTCGAGATCATCAGCCACAGTAAATCTCTGGATCACCCTTTTTGTGTTGCCATCATGTGAAGTTGTGACTTTTGGACCGACATGCTCACACTTTCAGGATCATGACATCTTTTCATCAGAGTAGCGGAAGGTTTACTGGTTCATGATATTTGCAGCAGCGTAGCAGAAGCATAGTATAAAAATATCGAGCCAGTTCGTAGATATGCACAAGTCATGATTTCTTCAATTAAGTGTGGATGCTGTGAGCATGCGGCTTTGAAATGACTCCTCAATTCGATCACGCAACCGTCCAAATGTACCTGCAAACAACAGTTAGCAATAAAACACACGAAAGTTTCTTTGATCACTTTCGTTGAATTGAGGTACACGGCCCACGGTTCCCCGTTGATCAGTAGAAGTACTGCCTGTGATCAGGTATAATTCCGAAGAATCTCCTTGACAGGGTTTCGCAGCTGTTCTCAAACCGGAACGTCTCAAAGAAGACAACACGAAGTGAGTGAACCAGCAAATTGAGATTTACTAATTGATGAAAAATGATTTGAAAACAATCGCGTATTTCTTGAAGAAAGAGTTTTGCAATACGACGAAGGTTTTATGAGAAAGATCAATTTTCAATCAAAAATACCTTTTGTATTTGAAATAGAATACACATTCGATGTGCTAGAGAAAAGAAGAAATTTGCACATCGAACGGTTTTTCCAAAAGTATTTTTTCAATCAGAGATACTTTTTGTGTTTGAAAAATGAGTACACATTCGATGTGCTAGAGAAAAGAAGATTTGCACATCGAACGGTTTTACCAAAAGTATTCGTCAATTCATTTCCTGGACCAAGGTTGATTCAAGAGTGAATCGCCCCATCGTTTCTATCTAGTTGTCACAAGCTTGATCTTTAGAAAAAGATCTCACATGTCACCCACCAAGAGCTTGTTTGATGTTGGCTCTAGAAGGATTTCCATCTTCATCGTGAATATTTTACATATCACTCGGATGTTCTGGCAAATATCACAAGGATAATGCGTAGGACTCTCAATATATACTTAATTTCCAGATTGTGTGAAACAGCAAGTCTTCATTAATTTTGTGTCCTAATGAGATATTGTGGATGATCTCTTGGCTCTAGACTCAATTGTGCATTTTTAGTTCCTATGCCGGAGACTATGGAGAGGGTCTCCTTCTTCAATATCAACAATCTCTAAGAGAAAGTCGATAGATTATGCAGGTTCCCCGTGAGAATGAAACAAGCCCTTTTAAGAGGAACTTGAGTAGTTTGGGAAGTTTAGTGCTGTGCGTCACTGGGTCCATGACGTCTTGTCTTCAATACCAGTGTTACCTTAGTAGACACCAGTAGCATATGTATTGAACCCGATTTCTGCCCTAAAGTTGAATTATTGGAGGGCTATTTCTTTTCACCCTTTTTCACATTCCAATTCTTTTTCATTCTTCAACCCCTTCAGTGCTTACCGAGACTTCATTACTAGAACCTTGTTGGTTTTATTCCAGTACTAGCTCTGTCTCAGTCGGCACTCTTCCCATACTCTCATTTTTCTCCTTTTTTCAATATACCTAAGGACTCTACACTATCTAGTGGATTGTCCCTAGATCCCTCCAGTTCTGGCGGATCGTGGAATAAATACCTAACCTAACCATCCTTATAACACCATGCATAAAGTAAAATGGTCGGTCTTTTGGTACAGTTCATTCCTTCTTGAAACCAATTGAAAAATCATTTGGAAAATCCAATCAAGGTACTTGTGATATAAAATCAAAACATTTTGTACCTTAATTGTTTTTTATCATTTAGAAATGCTCCCCCTCAACATGTGCATATGATTTTGAAATTGTTTAGCACATGGAGGCAAGAGTTCTTTGAAATAATTTCTTGATCACAATTTTCATAGAAAAAGCCATTTGATTTTCTTGGTAAATTCTTCCCCTCAAAATGTGCATAGGTTGTTTGAAATCATTTAACACATAGAGGCAGGAGTTCTTTAAAGTACTTCCACGATCACAATATGCCATAGAGAAAACCTTTAAAACTCAATCAAGGTACTTATGATAAAACATTGAAACCTTTGTACCTTGATAGTTTATTTTCTTTTGAAATGCTCCCCCTCAATATGTGCTTCGAGATTCGAAAGCGTTTAGCACATATGGGAGAGCAGTATGCACACTTGAATCAAAACAATCATCTTTTATCAAATTTCATTATTAAATCACAAATTCTCCCCCGATCAAAAATATCAAACCCTTTGAGATTTTGGATCCCAAGTGATTTAATAAGGTTTAGAAAACATGGGAGAAAATGTGACTGATTTAAAAACTCATCTAGTTTTTGGATAAATGCTCCCCCCTCAACATGTGCATTAAGTATATTGAAATCGTTTGGCACATGGAGGCAGGAGTGCTTTTGAAGGACTAAAACCAATTCCATTAAAACAGATAAGAGATTTAAATCAATCTCTCCCCCGATCAAAAATTTCAAATCCTTTGAGATTTGTGATCCCAAATGATTTAAATCATTTAGAAAAGTTTGGGGAAAGACGTGGCAAGATTTGATTTTGAAAAATGACAGATAAGGACCATTTTAAGACATTAAAGATTGTTAGTGTCAGGTATGATTGTTTTAAGAGATCTTTAAGTAAAATAAAATAATTTCACAATCAAACAAGAACAGAAAAAATTTCATTTTGAAAGATCTTTGAGTTTTAAAGAAAATCATACCATGACATAACATTAAATCTTTAGATTATCACATTATAACGTACAAACGGACTTTTTTGAAGATATATTGTTTGAAAATAATCTAAATTAAATCACTCTCCCTCTCAATCGATGACCGAAGTCGTTGATTGAGTGACTTAAGTTTTGATAAAATAAAATCCGGTGATTTCCAAAATTTAGTTCAATTTATTTTCAAAACAATATTTTCCATTTTCAAAACAATTTAATCAAATTTTTCAAAATTGTTTAAAAATGGTATCATGCACAAAGATACGTTAGGTGGTTGAGAAGCTTATGTTGTTGCTATAGGGCTTGGAAGAAAGACCGTATGCTGATGAGACATCTTACGTTGCATTTTAATGCCAACTGAGGTCAAATTAAGCTCCTTTTCTTCATTTGCTGATGAACAAAACCATCTGCTGATGCAGTGAGACCTCTTACGTTGCATTTTTCCATGCCAACTCTCCATAGAAGTCCAATTAAGCTCCGTTTCTTCATTTGTCAACCAAAGATATAGTTACTCTTTCCTTTCGGCATCCAATCATATTCATTTGTGGGATCCGGATCGGGAACATTCTTTTAAACCATGATACCTGCATATGTTAGTAGACACAAACAAATATATGGTGGTCGACATCACCCAAACAGCAATCGACTAATAAAAGTCAATCCAACATATCAATCATATCATAAAAGGTATGGGAATAATGTGTTTATCAAAATTTAATCATCTAATCCTAACAATCATATCCTAGGCACCTAGTCCTTCAACGTAGGTTAACATCATTTTTCAGTTAAGCATTTAGGATAATTAGATAAGTCCGATAGATGATATAAATTTGAAAAACATTCTCCCCCTCAATCAATGACTCATTTTCTGAAAATTTTAAAAGCGCTGAAGTCATTGATTGAGTTTGCAAATTTTATAAAAACTCTGAATCTGATTGTTTTTAAAGCAACTCATTTACCACCATTTTGTTAAAACAAATATTTTTCTAAAGAATTTTGAAGGAAAAATATTTGAGTAGGAACAGCAGTCCTTCGACATACTTTCCTCATTTTGTATTAGGATAAGTGCACGAAATATTTGAAAATTGGTATAGCGTAGCACTTTCCTTTCTTGAAGAACAGGTTGCTATTTGAAATAATAGCAAGCCATAGTTTAAGCACGGGTTACAGTCTGAAATAACTGCAAGCCATGATTTTTGACATGATTTAGAAGAGAAATATTTACACCTTCTGCTCGAACTTCATCTATGGTCCCGTGCCATTGTTGAATGACATTTCTAAGACCGCAGATGTTATCGATACCAGAAGACATGTCTTAGACAAACAATATTTTTGGTCTTTTTCAAATTTTCTGATTTTTATAGGTTTTTGTTCGTTTTATATTTTTCTATTTTGTTTTTGATGGTTTTATATTTTTGTATTTGGGTTTTAATAAATATTTACAGAGATAGAGTAGATGATATAATTTAAGAAGATGATGATACGAGTACCGAGATAAGGATATCAAACAGCACGTCGTAGAAGATGGAATTCGTCATCTCTTAAACTTCCACCACCAAAGCTTCCGAGGCTCCAGAATAGAAGATAGAACATGAGCCTTTGAGAAAGAGAGACAGCTTTCCCCCAAACCGAAAATTCTTTAGATGAGCAGATTCGAAGCTCTATTTCAAGCTTGCCTTAGCCAGGTGCACATAGAATCACACCACTATCATAAATCCCGCTGCTCCTTTTAAGAACGATAATCAAGATTCTTCGTTCTGGGTTATATCATCAACAAGAAGAACAGCAACATATCATCCCACATTTGAATACCTCTTCTCAAATTCCTTTTCCACTAAAGTCTGAAGCAATCCATTCCAACAAGTTGTCAAGAAAATAGTTCCCCCAAGTAGTTGAATTGATGCAGTCAATCTCTTTGTATAATGCTCAAGAACTCTCCCGACTACACATCATGCCCGGAAAGAAAACACCTCCCCAATGTTTGTGGTAGACAATGGCTTTCTTCCCTGATGATCGTGTATGAAGCTCAAGAACCCGAAGTACACCAATATCCGAGAACTCTCCCGAATACACATCATGCCCGGAGAGAAAACACCTCCCCAATGTTTGTGGTAAACAATGACTTTCTTCCCTGATGATCGTGTATGAAGCTCAAGGACCCGAAGTACACACATTCCCCAAAGAGAGAACAACTGATAACATTGAAGAAGCAAGTCAAATCACTGATTATCTCTGCGGATGACAATCTCTGCGGATGTCAACTCCGGAATAAGTGATTATATCTCTGAATCACTGATTAAGCCCTCAAGTGAGACAGTTGAGCGCCCCCAATGTACACAATTTTCTCTCCCCTGATGATTGCGATAACATTGAGATCATCACACACTTGTGTACCTCTTATATCTTCAGAAACTTACTCTTACATCGCTTCCCCCACATCGTTGGAATAAGAACACTAGACGCCATGAGTCAAATCTTGAGATTCTCTGCGGTAATGACATATGTCTTCCCGGGATATCTTCAATCACTTAGAAGTATTAAGCTCATCAAGTTTACTCGCATTTAGATGCGTGTTTCCTTCCCCCTTGTTGGTTTTGACACTTTAGAATCATCAACATATTATAAGCCCATATACTCGAAATCTTTTGAGAAGAACACTTGAACTCTTGTGAGAATCAACTTGCTGCAGAAGAATGTGAGCAAGTCTAATTGGGGATTAAATCTTACTTATCACTCTCCCCCAATTAGTGCTCTCCCCTAAACTGACAATCTTTATAATGAATGCCCGGATTAAGAAGAAGTCTTTAGATCTTTAAATGCAACTCGTCTTTAGTCTTCTAACATGTAGCAGAAAATGTAGAACAGACTGAAGACTCGACCTTCTTCAAGATTGTCCAATTGGGGAATAGAAAGTCAACATCTTCAACTCACACCAAATGCATTCCAATTACCTAATATGTAGCAAATCTCCTTAACTAAAATCCCTCCCAATCAAACAAGAACAGAAAGATGTTCATCAAAGAAATCAACCCAGCAGTTAGAATCACTTTGTCATTAATCATATCAGCCCGTGTGAAGATGTAAACCAACGGCTCTTAGAAGAAACTCCATGTTAAGATGACCCGATAAGAAGAAGCTTGGTTCTTACATGAGTTTGGAGCCGTTTGACCATTTATTCTCAGAAATCAATCAACCATGCAGAGTTATCATACTTCTTCTCCCCCTCAAGAATTGCATACGGAGATGCCATTCTTGATTAAACAAGTGATTATCATCCAAATGTATTCTATTCACACTTCTCCCCCGCAAAATTAGCACATGATGTCGACATCTTCATTAAATTTAGCAAGTGGAATAAGAGTAATTATCAGTAGTCCGGTTCACTTGATAACTGAAGCACATGGAAAAAGCATGAAGCATGTTGATGAGAATGGTCATAATAAGAAGATTTCTCTTCTTCCGAAGATAAAGCGCACTGAAACGTACACTTTTCTTTTCTTTAGAGAACGAGGCTTGAAATGTTGTGTTCAAACGTCATAAGAAGATTTCTCTTCTTCAGAAGATAAAGCGCACTGATACGTACACTTTTCTTTTCTTTAGAGTACGAGGCATGAACTGTTGTGTTCATACGTCATTAGAAGATTTCTCTTCTTCTTGAAGATAAAGCGCACTGAAACGTACATTTTTCTTTTCTTTAGAGTACGAGGCTTGAACTGTAGTGTTCAAACGTCATAATGATGAAGTACGAGGCCTGAACTGATGTGAACAGACGTCATAATCTCTCTCTTTTCATCATCTCTTGGCAAACATGTAATCAACCCCATTATCATTCAGTAGGCTCTTTGTAGTGACAGCTGATGGAGAAAACCCAATATGACGAATTTGACCCTGAAGTAAACTAACCCGAACTCGTGACTTAAACTTGCACATATGTAACGAAGAGCGGTGTCGAGACTTCATCCTCCATTGAATCTCTAAGTACTCTATACTCTTCATCCAACCAACCATCAAGTATAAGACGTACATCACCTCTTGAAAATCCACAATTGAATGTGACACTGAGAACTACAACGTAACTCCTTAAAGTGATAGTTATTTTGTGGTGATAAGAGCCTAATTCCCCCAAGTGGTAAAAGAAAAGGTAAAAGTCACCCAACAATAACTAGATTTCCATGTCTTCGATTTTGATAATAAGCTCGAACAAGGATCTTGAAGAATCTTCATCCAACCATCCCCGATACCTTCAGATACTAAGTACACTTGCCCGTGATATTTTACTTCAACCTCAAATAAATAATAGTGAATTAACCCCGTTGTCACATCTTCTTATTAAAAGCTCAAATCTAGCCTCCTTTGACATTTTAAGTAAACTATGATAATGGTTTCCTCCCGACCATGGTTAAAAGCACATAACCCCATAAAACCATGTAATAACCAAACTGCCATGACGAATATCCAAACACACATCCAATTCATGAAGTACACCCTTTTATCCATTCTTTGAAGCAGAAACCGTAGCACCAGCATCAGATAAGATTCAGAATTACATTTTCCCTTTCTCCAGGATGGCTCAATCATTACGGGATTTTACAATTCTATGGTTTAAACCGAGAAATAGTTTCTTTCGCGGGATTTTACAAAACCAAGAATAAACCGTAAGATAGATCCGGAAATGCACTTTACTATTACCAGGATGTTTCCATTGTCACGGGATTTTACAAGTCTATGATTTAAACCGAGAAATAGATTCTTTTGCGGGATTTTACAAAATCAAGACAAAACCGTACACAATGTCAGCTTGAATGTGTTATAACAACTTTGGTTTCGGTGAATATCTGTTTTAGGGGAACATGCAGCGGTTCATCAACGATTCATTATCCAACATCAACAATATCATCAACCATCCAATAAACCCTTTGGTAAGCACATCATTCACGCATTCTGTCGGCTAATTTAGTGACCACCTGGAGAAGTAAACACGATATACCAAACTTGATCATGAAGTAAAATTCCCCAGATTTGTTACTTAAACTTGTACTAATTCTTGTGAAGAAGAAACGGTGTACCCAATGTACAAAACCTCTTGACATTCTCAACTGAGTGAGACACCGAAGTGATAGCTACGTTGTAGGTTAAGCTTGAAAGAATCACAAACGTAACTAAATAGCCAAGTATTTATCACCCTCTATAAATGCCCAAACAAGTCATCTTCGCGGAAGGGTAGAAAGAAAGAAGATGAAATAAGTAAACGTGCCCAGAAGACCTCACTTCAAATCCAAATAAGAAATACCGTCCAAACAACCCCGTAGTCAATATTTTCCAATCATCAATTCAAGCCGTGACAAAATATACTTTGTAAAAATGCATAAACCAAGGTATCAACCCGCACAACAAAACAAATCACAACATCATTAATTCGTAGTCCATATTCAAGAATAATTATCAACAAAAGCCCATGATTGAGAAGCCCAACAGTCCAAATCACATAGCATCCCATCCAAATTATTTCAGTAACAGCGCTCTGCAACCCATTCCAAATAGGAACGACTCAACTCATACAACACCATCACTTTGTAAAAACATTGTACACGGATAACGTCAAATATTTTCAGTAGCACCATCTTTTCCGTTTCAGTCCAAAGGAAATGATAACCCATTCAAGTTTGAAAGAACTTGCAATTCAAGTATATGAACTTGCAATTCAGGTAACTACAAACATGTGGTATTGCAAATTTGTGTTGTACGAACTTAGTGAGAATCATTCATATTTGAGATAGACAAAGTACCACATGATCCAATAAAAAGTGCAGCCCATGATTAATTAAAACGTGCAGCCCCAACACCCTTGTAATATTTTGTCTTGGCTTTACATTAGGTGTGAGAGGTCAAGGCCCATGAAAATCATACTAGATTACACACACTCACATCCCTAATTATCAGGGTATATATAACAGCTTATATCACACGCTCCTAACCCTAAATATTCTCAATCACACCCTAAATACATTATCTTGTCCGCCCCCATCACTCAACACAACAATCACAAACCCTAAAATGTCTCACAAAAATTAATCCGCCTCACATCCCCTAAAATCTTAACAACCAAATGCAGTCAACACACAACCATTCATTCTCACATAACAACCTTCAATCTTCATATGCACAACGTGATTTAGAATGGTCTCACCACAGGGATGGTTCGAGCCACTGCCACAGGGATGGTTCGGGAAACGATACGTGATTTGACTTAGCCACAGGGATGGTTAAAGGTAGGTATTGATCTTGGTCTTTAGAATTTAAACGAATCAAGAAACATGTATTAGCATTCTTGTGAGTCTTCTTTCTTGAATTCGTTTATTATCACATACTTTGTTTTGATCTTTTAACGTATAACGAATCACAGATTTGATTCAACAATATTGTTGCAATCATTTCTGTAACTTCGGAGATTATCAAAAGTATTAGATCAATGATGGAATTTTCACTTTTGTTTGATGGCCTTCAAATGTCTCGATAAGAGCAAGAATGTCATGATAGAAATGGAAAGACTGAGATTAGTGAACTATTGTACCATTTACAATTCTTGTATCAAAAGTATTAGATCAATGAACTCAAGAACTGGAATAATTTTTTGTTGATGTTTTGATATGGATTAGAGTTTGCGAGGCTGAGATTGACCCTTGTTCATGGTCTTTTTCAGTAATAATTGATGTTGTACCGATGATGTTTTGAAACTGAGGTCGAGTTGTATATGGTATATGGTTTTATTGTAGAGGTCGTGGTCAATGATCAACATCTTCTTCTTCCTTTCTCTTTTTTTTTTTCAGTCAAGTCGCAACTACGCAATAATAGTCAAGTCGCTACTAATGCATTTGAGTCAACTCGCTACCCATAAGTGACACAAATCGCTACTTGTTAAATAACAAGTCGCTAGGTCAAGTCGCTAGGTCATTTTCATCACAAAACGCTAACTTGTAAAGAGAAGTCGCTAGCTGGATATTTGACTTTTTCCGTTGAGTTTTCCGACCACCTTCATAATGAACCCAGAAAACTGCATATGGATATGTTTTATTTTGCCCATTTTGGCCAATAAAATGACCAGTTACATAAAAACCCATTTGACAACAGATTGGACCATAAAAATCTGACCATATAAGACCACATATATTTCACTGGACTAGATTAGAACAAGAAGATAGTCTCAAAAGTACTGTTTAGACAAAACATTGACACAAACAGATGTTGAAACCAGTTTAGACCAAGACTTATTGACCAAAAGAAGAATACCAAAACATGTTAAAAACAGTTTACCAACAAAAATATTCCGACCACACAAATACACAAAACAGTTTCAACCAAGTATCAAAACCACAAGAAAAATCATCAAAACACAACAACCATGGCTCTGGTACCAATTGTTAGGATCCCATATTTATTGTGTTGATGATTCGGGTGGTCTTGGATGATGGAAATACATGTTAGCCATTTGAGAGAGAAAGAGATGAGAGGGTGTTTCTTGCTAGAGACTTGGTTTGTAAATTATGAAAGGTTAGATTGAGAAGCACTACCCCTTCCATGGATGGAAGGGGTATTTATAGTTACAAAGCTAACGTCCTCCTATCGGACTATGGATCAGACATACAGTGGGTAAACACCCGTCCTTCCTCCATGGTGTTACACTAAACTAAACTACGCTACAAACTAACTAATAAACTACTAAATAACGTAAATAACGACATGTCTACAAGCTAACTTATGCTAGACCATAATTGGGGTGACCGACACTTTAACATGGAATTTCCAATTCCTAACAAAGTGTATTTCTAGATCTTATCTGATGCTGGTGCTACGGTTTCTTCTTCGAAGAAGGGATAAAGGGTGTACTTCACGTCTTGGATGGTTTCTTGGATTTACTTCATGGCAGTTTGTTTATTTCAAAGTTTTACGGGGTTATGTACTTTTAACCATGGTCGGGATGAAACCATTATCATAGTTCACTTAAAACGTCAAAGGAGGCTAGATCTGAGCTTTTAATCTCAAGATGTGACAACGGCGTAAATTCAGTATTATCTATTTGAGGTTGAAGTGAAATTTCACGGGCGAGTGTACTTAGTATCTGAAGGTTTCGGGGATGGTTGGATGAAGATTCTTCGAGATCCTTGTTCGAGCTCTTAACATTTTCAAAGATGAAGACTTGGAAATCTAGTTATTTTTGGGTGATTTTTCTTTTTCTTTTTACCACTTCAAAATAACTATCACTTTAAGGAGTTACGTAGTAGTGCTCAGTATCACATTGAATTGTGGATTTTCAAGAGGTGATGTATGTCTTATACTTGATGGTTGGTTGGATGAAGAGTATAGAGTACTTAGGGATTCAAAGGGGCATGAAATCTCGGCACCGCTCTTTGTTACATATGTGCAAGTTTAAGTCACGAGTTCGGGTTACTTTACTTCAGGGTCAAATATTGGGTTTTCTCCATCAGCTGTCACAACAAAGAGCCTACTGAATGATAATGAGGTTGATAACAAGTTTGCCAAGAGTAGAAGAAAATAGAAATATTATGACGTTTGAACACAACAGTTCAAGCCTCGTTCCTCAAAGAAAAGAAAAGTGTACGCTTCAGTGCGCTTTATCTTCGGAAGAAGATAAATCTTCTCATTAATGACCATTCTCGTCAACATGCTTCATGCTTTTTCCATGCGCGTTCAATCATCAAGTGAACCAAACTATCGTTGCTAGTTCTCTTATTCCACTTGCTCAATTAAATGGCGATGGCGACATCATTTGCAACTTTTGCGAGGGAGAAGTGTGAAGAGACTATATTTTAAAGATAGTCACTTGTTTAATCAAGAATGGCATCTCCGTATGCAATTCTTGAGGGGGAGAAGAAGTGTGATAATTATGCATGTTGAGTTATATCTGAGAATATATGGTCATACGGCTCCTAACTCATGTAAGAACCGAGCTTCTTCTTATCGGGTCATCTTCACATGGAGTTTTCTCTTAGAGTCGTTGGTTGACATCTTCTCACGGGCTGATATGATTAATGACAAAGTGCTTTCAGTTAATGCTTGACGTACACATCAACATGATGATTCCGAATATCTTTTGAAGGGGAAGATTGGTTTGGTGTTACCATTTCGTGTGTTCGTTGCGGGGCTGATTTCCTTGATGAACATCTTTCTGTTCTTGTTTGATTGGGAGGGATTTTAGTTAAGGGGATTTGCTATATATAAGTTAACGGGAATGCATTTGGTGAGAAGAAGATGTTAACATTTTGTTCCCCAAACGAACAATCTTGAAGAAGGTCGAGTCAACAGTCTGTTCTACATTTTCTGTTGTGTGTTAGAAGACTAAAGACGAGTTTCATTTAACTATCTAAAGACTTCTTCTTAATCCGGGTATTCATTGAAAAGATTGTCAGCTAAGGGGAGAGCACTAATTGGGGGAGAGTGAAACGTCAGATTCAATCCCTAATTAGATTTGCTCACACTGTTCTTCGGCAAGTTGATTCTCACAAGACTTCAAGTTTCTTCTCAACAGATTTCTAGTATACGGGCTTACAATGTGTTGCTTATTCTGAAGTATCAAAACCAGCAAGGGGGAAGGAGACATACTTCTAAAAGCAGAACAAGTACACATGACGAACTTAATACTTCTAAGTGATTGAAGATATCCCGAGAAGATAAATGTCATGACCGCAGAGAAACTCAGTGTATCTTGTGGCGTTTAGTGTTCTTATTCCAACTATGTGGGGGAAGAGATGAAAGAGACAGTTTCTGAGGATAAAAGAGGTACACATGTGTGTGATGATTTCGATGATATCGCAATCATCAGGGGAGAGAATTGTGTACATTGGGGACGCAATGTTGTTTCACTTGAGAGCTTAATCGGTGATTCAGTGATAATCACTTATTCCGGAGTTGACATCCGCTAATCAGTGATTCAGCCTGCTACTTCAATGTTATCGGTTATTCTTTCTTTGGGCATTTGGGTACTTCGGGTTCTTGAGCTTCATACACTATCATCAGGGGAGAGAAATGTACTTCAGGGATGTTTAGCAGATTCACGTGATCGGACTTAATCATTTACTTTGGATTTGATATCCGCAGAGATGATCTGTGATTCAATCTGCTACTTCGATGCTATCGGCTATTCTTTCTTCGGGTTTATGTGTAATTCAGGTTTTTGAGCTTTATTCAATGAGATTGACTGCATCAATTCAACTACTTGGGGGAAATGGTCTCTTGACAACTTTTGGTTTGGATCGCTTCAGACTTCAGTGGAAAAGAAATATGAGAAGATTCTATTCAAGTGTGGGATGATACGTTGCTATTCTATCTTGATGATATAACCCCGAATGGAGAATCATGATGATCATTCTTAAAAGGAGCAGCAAGATTGATGACATGGTGTGTTTCTTTGTGCACTTGTCTAAGGCAAGCTTGAAAGAGAGATTAGAATCTGCTCAAGAAGGAGATTTTCGTTTTGGGGGGAAGCTGCCAAAGTCTCACTTTTAGAAGGTTCAATTTCTACAACGATTCAGGAGCCTCGAAAGCTTTGGTGGTGGAAGTTTAAGAGATGACGATTTCTATCTTCTACGATGTGCTGTTCGATATCCTTATCTCGGTACTCGTATCATCATCTTCTTAAACTATATCATCTACTCTATCTGTGTAAATATTTATCAAAAAAGCAAAATACAAAAATATAAAACCAACAAAAAGAAAATAGAAAAATATAAAACCAACAAAAACCCATAAAAATCTGGAAAAAAAAATCAAATTTTTTTTTGAAAAATAACAAAAGATTGTTTTCTAAAGACATGTCTTCTGGTATCGATAACATCTACGATCTTAGAAATGTCATTCAATAATGGCACGAGCCCATAGATGAAGTTCGAGCAGGAGGTGTAAATATTCTTTTCAAAACATGTCTCAAACTATGGCTTGCAGTTATTTCAGACTGTAACCCGTACTAAAACTATGGTTTGCTATTATTTCAGATAGCAACCCGCTCTTCAAAAGGGAAAGTGCTACGCTTAAACGATTTTCATAAATTTCGTGCACTTATCCAAAAACGAATTTGTGGAAAGCACGTAGACAAAAAGACGGCTGTTCCTACACAAATGTTTTTCCATCTAAAATTCTTTAGAAAAATATTTGTTGCTGGTGGAAAATGAGTTGCTTAAAAATCAATCCGAATCAGAGTTTTCATAAATTTGCAAACTCAATCAATGACTTCAGCACTTTTAAACTTGTCATAAAACGAGTCATTGATTGAGGGGGAGAATGTTTTCAAATTTATATCATTTAAACGAGCTTATTTAATCATCCTATATACTTAACAGAAAAAGATGCTTGTCTACGTCGAAGGACTAGGAGTCTAGGATATGATTATTAGGATTAGATGATTAGAGTTTGATGAACACATAATCCTCATGCCTTTGTATGATCTTATTGATATGTTGGATTGACTTTTATTAGTCGATTGCTGTTTGGGTGATTTCGACAACCATATATCTGTATGTATGTCTACTACCGTATGCAGATATCATGGAATATAAGAATGTTCCCGATCCGGATCCCACAAAAGAAGATGATTGGTTGCCGATAGGAAAGGGCAATTATTTCTTGGGTCGACAAATGAAGAAACGGAACTTAATTGGATCTCTATGGAGAGTTGGCATGATAGATGCAACTTCAGAGGTCTCACTGCTTCAGCAGATGGTTTTCTTCCAGCCCTTCAACAACAACAACAACAACAACAAAAGAAGCTTAACCACCTAACGTATCTTTGTGCAGGACAAGTAGTGATGATACCATTTTTCAACAATTTTAAAAATATTGTTTTAAAAATGAAAAAATATTGTTTTGAAAATAAATCGGACTCATAATTTTGGAAATCAACGGGACTTTATTTTGTCAAATCTTAAGTCACTCAATCAACGACTACTGTCATCGATTGAGGGGGAGAGTGATTTCAATCTTAAATATTTTCAAACGATATTTCATCAAAAAGTCCATTTGTACAAAATAAGTGGTGATCTAAAGATTTAATGTTATGTCATGGTATGATTTTCTTTAAAAAATCAAGATCTTTCAAAATGAAATCTTTTATGTTCTTGTCTGATTGTGAAATTGTTTTGTTTTACCTTAAGATCTCTTAAAATAATCATACATGACACTAACAATCTTTAATGTCTAAATCTGTTCCTTATTCGTCAATTTCAAAATTAAATCATGTCACGTCTTTCCCCAAATTTTTCGAAATGATTTAAATCAATTGGGATCACAAATCTCAATTGGTTTGAAATTTTTGATCGGGGGAGAGATCGTGATTTAAATCTCAAATCCATTTAAATGGAATTGGTTTTAGTCCTTTAAAGGCACTCCTGCCTCCATGTGCCAAACGATTTCATATTCATGATGCACATGATTGAGGAGGAGCATTTATCCAAAAACAAGATGAGAATTTAAACCAGGCCACATTTTCTCCCATGTTTTCTAAACCTTATTGAATCACTTGGGATCCAAAATCTCAAATGGTTTGATATTTTTGATCGGGGGAGAATTTGTGATTTAATATGAAATCTGATAAAAGATGATTGTTTTGAATCAAATGTGCAAGCAGCTCTCCCATATGTGCTAAACGCTTCCGAATCTCGAAGCACATATTGAGGGGGAGCATTTCTAAAGAAAATAAACTATCAAGGTACAAATATTTATATGTTTCAACCTAAAGTACCTTGGTTGATTTTCTAATGGTTTCTTAATGGCTAGTGTGATCGTGGATGTACTTCAAAAGAACTCTTTCCTCTATGTGTTAAATGAATTTTAAGCAACCAACGCACATTTTGAGGGGGAGAATTTACCAAGAAAATCAAATGGCTTTATCCACGGAAACTGTGATCAAGAATATATTTCAAAGACCTCTTGCCTACATGTGCTAAACAATTTCAAAATCATAAAGCACATGTTAAGGGGGAGAATTTCTAAATGATCAAAAACAATTAAGGTACAAAATGTTTTGATATTATATCACAAGTACCTTGATTGATTTTCCAAATGATTTTTCAATTGGTTCGAGAAGGAATGAACTATACCAAAAGACTGACCATCTTACTTTATGTATTGGAGTTATAAGGATGATTATGTTAGGTATTAGTTCCCACGATCCAGCCAGAGCCGGAGGAATCTACCCAGACAATCCACTAGATAGTGTAGAGTCCTTAGGTATGATGAAAAAAAAGGAGAAAAATGAGAATATGGGAAGAGTGCCGACTGAGATAGAGCTAGTACTGGAACAAACCCAACAAGGTTCTAGTAATGAAGTCTCGGTAAGCACTGAAGGGGTTGAAGAATGAAAAAGAAATGAAATGTGAAAAGGGTGAAAAGAAATAGCCCTCCAACAATTCAACCTTAGGGCAAAAACCGGGTTCATTAAATATGCTACTGGTGGTTACCAAGGTAACGCCGGTATTGAAGACAATACGTCATGGACCCAGTGACGCACTGCACTAAACTTCCCAAGCTACTCAAGTTCCTCTTAAAAGGACTTGTTTCATTCTCACGGGGAACCTACGTAATCTATCGACTTTCTCTTAGAGATTGTTGATATTGAAGAAGGAGACCCTCTCCCTAGTCTCCGACATAGGAAACCAAAAGTGCACAATTGAGTCTAGAGCCAAGAGATCATCCACAATATCTCATTAGGACACAAAATTAATGAAGACTTGCTGTTTTACACAATGTGGAACATGAGTATATATTGAGAGTCCTACGCATTATCCTTGTGGTATTGTCAGAACATCCGAGTGATATGTAAAAATATTCACAATGAAGATGGAAATCCTTCTAGAGCCAACATCAAACAAGCTCTTGGTGGGTGACATGTGAGATCTTTTCAAAAGATCAAGCTTGTGACAACTGGATAGAAACAATGGGGCAATTCACTCTTGAATCAACCTTGGTCCAGGAAATGAATTGACGAATACTTTTGGAAACACCGTTTGATGTGCAAATCTTCTTTTCTCTAGCACATCGAATATGTATTCATATTTCAAACACAAAAAGTATTTCTGATTAAAAATTGATCTTTCTCATAAAACCTTTGTCGTTTTGCAAAACTCTTTCTTCAAGCAATACGCGATTGTTTTCAAATCAATTTTTCATTAATCAGTGAATCTCAATTCGCTGGTTCACTCACTCCGTGTTGTCTACTTTGGGACGCTCCGGTTTAAGAACGGTAAGATCTAGCTGCGAAACCCTGTCAAGGAGATTCTTCGGAATTCTACCTGATCACAGGCAGTACTTATACTGATCAACGGGGAACCATGGTTCTTGCAACTGTATTCAACGAAAGTGAACAAAGACACTTTCGTGTGTTTTATTGCTAACTGTTGTTTGCAGGAACATTGGACGGTTGCAGCTGATCGATATTGAGAAGTCAATTCACAACCGCATGTTCACAGCACACACGCTTAATTGAAGAGAATCATGACAATCAAAGACATACAAAGATGCTTCCGCTACTCTGATGAAAAGATTTCATGATCCATGAAGGCAGCACAACAAAGGGTGATCCAGAGATTTACTGTGGCTGATGATCTCAAAGAAAGCTCAAAGATCATCAAGATGTAGATCAGTTCAAAGACCTCCACTGAAAATACAAATAATTCGGACTTTGAAGTATCACTGCTAAAGCACAAAGATTGCGGAAGTGAAGAATTGAAGTCTACTAGCTCAAAAATGAAGACAAAATAGAATGCTAGGATTCAAAATGTAAATCATGGGGTGACCTCCCTTAGGGAGAGATTGTTAGGATTTAGAAAATCCATAGTGAAGTGTCGGTCACCCCAACTATAGTTTAGCATATGTTAGCTCATAGACATATCGTTATTTGTTAGTTAATTAGTTAGTTAGCTTAGTTTAGAGCAACACCGTAAAGGAAGGACGAGTCTTTATCCACTGTATGCCTGATCCACAGTCCGACATGAGGACGTTTAGTTGTAACTATAAATACCTCTTCCATCCTTGGAAGATGTGGTGCTTCTTAATCTAGCATTTTCTTTTTTGTTTTACTTTCTCTCTCTAAGAACACCCTCTCTACTCTTTCTATCTCTAAACATGGCTTTCTTGATCTTTCACCATCCTAGACTACCCGAATGGTCAAACAACATAAAAGTATGATCCTAACACATCATTTGGTTATTCACCTTAATTAAAAAAACAAAAACAAAAAAATAAATTAAATTAAAAATTTCTTTTCACATAAACTGATGCAAAAAGTCAAAATCCTCTCTAAATTATCAAGTTATCTTTAAAAAGCAAGGTTGTAAAAATCGCTAGACGCTAGTGAGGCAGTCGGGTAGGGCCTAGTGATTAATCGGTTAGGCAGAGATTTATCGGGGATTAATCGGATTGAAAATTTTGTGCACAAAATTGTAATTTTAGATATTATAGTGTTTATATGTATGAGATTAGCATAGTGCATCAAAGTTCAAATATTTTAAGTGTTCAAATATAAACATAATATATAACTTTTCAAATTTAAAAGTCAGACATAGATAATACTCGGTTTGTTGACCATTTTAAAGCCATCTTTGACTGATTATGTCCGATTAATAGGTTTGTTGACTGATTTTTTAACGATTTTGTTCGATTTTTAAGTGATTTTGTTGACCGATTTTTAAGCGATTTTGTCCAATTAATCCGATTAGACCGATTTTGTTCGATTAATTAGTTTTTTGAACGATTTTTAAGCGATCTTTGACCAAACCGATTAAATAGGCCGATTACGATAAATCAAGGCGCTTAGTGAGCGATCATCGATTATGCGGGGATTAATCGGCCGTCTGGGACGATTTTTACAACAGAGTTAAAAAGTAAGCTTAAATGAATGAAAAAAAAGAAACGAAAAATAAAAAAAATTGGAAAGAAACTAGAAGCTATAGAATGTAAAATCATAGAAAATTATCTTCACATTAAAATTTAATTATGAAGTATCCATAAGAGCGTATTACCATTTATTCACTAATTATATGTTAATATGTATTTTTTACAAGTAAAACTAAAAAGAATGTATCCACTTCTTCTTTACGGTTTTATATATTTTATCCCGCTCTTTAGATTACTTTCAACCCTCACATCACCTAACCTTCCACCTCAGCATCACATCAGTTTTCTCTTTCATTCACTACCATCTCACTTTTCACTTCCAACCATCTCACACCACTTCACCTTTTAAACACATTATTTATTTATTAATATACTCCACCAAATATATCACACACACTCACAAACTAAAACACAAATAATTAAAATACCCACTAACACGATACCCGAAAGGTAAGTGAACTCTTCAACTTTGACTGGCTTTCTTTCTTCCTTGCCATTTGTTCACACCACACTCCCAACCATCTTGCCACATGAAAAATGCTTGTCATTTGCTCACTTTGCTACCGTTGAAGGTAGCCTTATAGCCTATTCCCACCTAAAATTCAAGATACTTTCGCCTAAAAAACACTCGCTGCTAACTTCGGAAAGTAGCGAGTGACTTAAGTCTTAATTTATCTTTACATCATATCTATCAAAGACAGTCATGCTAAAAAATAAGGCCAAAAATATTCAACTATTCATTAAACTTTTGTGAACATATATACACACACTCTATATTGTTAGTCTATTAGTATTAGTATAAGTATTGGCCCATTGTATATTCGGCCCATTATGTATCCTATATAATCTTGATGTACCAAACATTATTATTCATTCAATATACACAAACTTACATGGTATCAAAGCCTAACCTTCGATCCAAATTACCGATCACTAAACCCTAAGTTTATTTTTTTTTCGTTTCTTGTTTGTCGACCATCGAGTTGTCGACGATTTCGTTTGTTTGTCGACCAAGAGTTGTCGACCAAGAGTTACTGTTAGTATTAGTGTTATTGTTTAGTGTTCGATTACTTCTGCCACCCAAGATTCCCTCAACCCCACTCAACAACCAAGATTCCCTCAACCCTATCCTTTTCTTTGTTAGATTACTAAACCTGTTTCACGATTCCCTAAGCCTGTTTTTTTATTCGACCACTCACTATTTTTGTCGATCAATATTTTATTCGACCATTACACCACTTTTTTCTCACTCTGTATTTAACCAAGGACGATTTGTTATCAAAGTTTTTTTTATTCGATTTGTTCTCATTCAGTATTAAACCACTTTGTAGACCACTTTGTTATCAAAGTTTTTTTATTCGATCAGTTTGTTAACCAAGGACGATTTACTAAACCCTAAACTCTCACTACAATGACTACGGATACAACTCCCCGCCACCTATCCTCATGTTATCAGATAAACTTATGGCGATGAATCACTTGACTGCTTTTGTTCCGATTAAGCTTGATGTTGATGAGATGAATTACTCATCATGGGTATATTATTTTTCTCACCTTTGTTGTTAAGATTTAGAAAATCCAATGGTTAAAGAGTCGGTCACCTCAAGTATATGTATTCATTAGACAGCTTGTAGTCGTAGTAATTTAGTAATAGTCAGTAGTTAATTAAGTAACATCGTGGAGGACGGACGGGTCTTTACCCACTGTATGCCTGATCCACAGCCCCTAGGAGGCGTTTCATGTAAGAACTATAAATACCCTTTGCCTAGCAAGGCAAAGGGTTGGAGCTTCACAATATACTTTTGTTTCTCTCTCTAGAAGTTCCCAACTCTCTTCACTTTCTCTCTCTAACTCAAGTCTCATTCGAATCCTTGTATGCTTGATTATGTGTTTATGAAAACCAATATGCTACAATTGGTATCAAGAGCCATGGTTTGATCATCTACCTTTCATGTTCTTGGATTTCTAGTGGTTTTCATAAGGTTTTTGGGTTTGAATGAGTTTAGAGTAGTTTTCATCATTTGGATCATTTCTTGTGTTAAAGTTTGAATTTTGATAGTACTTTTATGTTTAGAATCATTATAAGTGGTTAGGTTTTGGTTTGGAAGGCTTGAATCATCGTGATTGGGTTGTTTTTGGATTGAAAAGTGGTTTTCTTTTGAAAGCTTCATGCATGCGATTTGTGTCTCGAATAAGTGCTCTACTATGCGATTTGTCTAGTATGCAATTTGTCTATTAAGACAAAACGACAAGAAAGGACAAAGTAGTGGAAGTAGTGGGTGTACTTGTGTACTATGCGATTTGTCTATTTATGCGATTTGACTGTTGTGCGATTTGTCTCTTAAGTGATTTGATACTTAAGCGATTTGATACTTAAGCGTTTTGACACTTAAGCGATTTGTCACCAGTGCGATTTGTCATTAGTGCGATTTGTCATCAGTGCGATTTGTCTCCACTATGATTTGACCACTGCGATTTGATCAAGAAAACTGAGTTTTGACTTTTACGGTTTGACTACTTGCGATTTGATCACTTGCGGCTTGACCAAAGTTGACTTTTTACGTCAAAACTTCAAACGGCCATAACTTTTGAACCGTAACTCCGTTTTTAGCGAAATACCTGTCAAAACGACCAGAACAGCCTGAATATTGTGAGGTCTCATGACAAAGTCGTGAAACGAATTTTCGAAACCCAAATTCCCTCCGAAAAGAAGTTATTGAGGTTTTAAGTTTTTAGACCTAAAATTCACCGTAAAAACGTGCATCAACCAATCCAAATCTCAACCGAACAACATCACAGCTAATCCTACATACTATCATAAGTCCTAACACACAATCATCTATCATTGTGTCGAGCCATTAGTCATCTTAACACGTTCTATTGGTCATTGCTTAACGGTTTCTTTTTGATTTTGTAAAATCCCGCGAAAGATTCTATTTCTCAGTTTAAATCATAGATTTGTAAAATACCGTGCACGTCAACATCATGCCTAACGATTCAGATTCAGTTGTATCTAAGATACTCAGTTTATACGACGTGATCAATGAACAGAAGATACCCAACAATGTACAATAGACTATCATGTTTGAGTCGGATAATGCTAATATGGAATCTTCGTGCTCAAAGTCACAAGAAAGAGAGGAGTACCAGCCACAACTTGTGCATGTTAATGCAAAAGAAAGCTCCATGGAAGCTTTTGATGTACCCAAGAGAGAGATGCACCAGCCAAAACCTGTGCACGCCAATGCAAAGGAAAGCTGCATGGAAGCTTCTCTTGTACCTAGTTGTGCATCTTCTGCTGAAAATGATGATTATTTGCTGCATGATTACACTACATTTATCCCTGATGACTCATTGACCACTAGGCTTAACATATATAAGGATCAGGTTGCCATCTATGAATAGCGTGCTAAATTTGAATTGACTACCCGTAAGCAGGAGATGGATAACCAAATGCGTACACTTATCAGAAAAAGTAATTTTAGGGAAGAAACATTAAAACAAGAGTTAAATTCTTTAAAAGAAAAACTTAATAAAACTGTTAAGCAAAAGCAAGAACTTCATGAAAATGTAAAAATACTTAAACAGGAATTCAATGCTAAGGAATCAAAACCTTTAAATGATTTTTCCAACCTAAAAACTTTGAAGAACAAACTTGAAAACAAGTTGTCCATACATGGTAACACCATTCAGACTGATCACATGATCACTAAGCATAGAGTATTAAGCGATGAGCATAGTGTTGGCCTTGTAGAGGAACCCAATCCTGAGTATGGTAAGAAAGCAAAAGCTGCACAAAAGGTGATCTATGATGGTAATGAAATCCTTAAGCCTAGAAAAATGCTTACTTGTTTAGAGAGCACTGAAGAGGATAGAGAGTTAGAAGATGCCTCTAGAGAGAAAATGGAAAAGAAACTTAAAGATCCTTGGTGTATAGATTATAATATAACATTCAAAACTCCAAATTACACTAAGGAAAATTGGCTTGCCTTGAACAAGTTTAGACCTCAAACTCAATTAACCACTGAACAAGTGTTTTGGAAGGTAGATATGGAAAAGAAAAAGGCTGATGAACTTGTTGAACATGTGGAAAACTAGAAGGGGGTTGAATAGTTATGCCAATTTCATGACTCTAGTTTTATTAAATGAAATTACATGCTACTTGCTATATTTCTGAGTATATGATTATGTTGTATAAAACATATCTCATTTTGATGATAACATTATTTGTTATATCATCATTGCTGAAATTAATCATCAGCCAGACGGATCCCTTTAATTTGCCTAGACGGATCCCTACAATGAGGGAACCGTGAGACAGAAAACTAATTTTCTACTAACTTGAGTATTATTTGCAGGAAATTATGCATTATATTTGTTTTCTAACCTTTGTTTTGTAGTTATTCAATTTACACATGAAAACTTTGACACCCTAAAGCTAGAGGGAGCTTTTCGTCAAAGCAATACATTGCAAAATTACTTGCAATATTAGGATTACTTTTCATGACCTCCCCATTTCAAAATTGCAATCTTCTAGGGGGAGCTTCTTCGTCACAAGGACGAAATAATTTGCAAACAAAATTGCAATTCGTTAGCTTGTTAGTTTATATTTACTTGATGCCCTCACAAATGGATGGACTCGTCAAGGGGGAGTTAAGACGAGAACCATTCCCGTCACTTGCTCTCTTTACATTTTTTTTTCTTTTTTACATGTTTTTCTTAAAACAATGTGTTAGTTTCTTTTCGTCGCTCTTTTTGTTTCAACAAAAAGGGGGAGAAGAGAGTAAAAACTCCAATTTGAACTTTTACGAATTTTAGTTTTTCCTTAAAATAATTTTATGTTTTGTCATCAACAAAAAGGGGGAGATTGTTAATACAAATAAACCGTAAAAACGTTTATTTATCTTTTACGATCTTCTAATGTTTTGTCGATAACAAACGTAAAATCATTTTAACGAAACAAATAAAATACGTAAATAGTTTGAACTAATAGTTTCTAACACACTTACGTTCTCACATAAAACACTAAAACAAGTATAAGTGATTTTATGATTTAGTATTACATATGTACAACAACTAGTATTTGCATATTTGGGTAAAATATACACATAACTAGTATGTAGTATATTGGGTAATATAAATGGGTAGAAACTTAAGTATCATAACCCATTGACCAAATACATTGAATGTAGTTGGGTACAACCCAAAGTCCATGACCCATATCCATGGAGCTTGACCCATAACCCATTTGCATGACATCATGCTTATATCATATATGGATAATATCCATAACCCATGGTATTGACCCATACCCATTTGACTAGGTGCATTGCACTCATAAGATACATTGTATCTAGTATAAGACCCATGGATCAACCCATAACCCATGACCCATGACCAAAATACCCATGGGCAAAGAGGAGCATCCCACGGATCCCTAGGTTTACACTAGACGGATCCCTTGTGGGAGGGATCCGTGGGATCCGGGGAACAGTAGATATTTTCCTCTATAAATAGTGAGCCATTTCTTCATTGTTTCTAACCCCTTTCCAACATACTTTCCCTTTGAGTTAAAAACTCTCTAACCCCAGATCCAAGAGATCTATATTTGTAGTTTTGTTTTTGTGTGATTCTCTAGGTTCCTCTTAAAGGCGATATCACCACCTTTGAAGTCAAGCAAGCTCAGGTCCATGAGTTGCCATGCTTCCTCATCATCAGGACTATTGAAGTCCTCTTGTTGATGGTTCTTTGGTGGATATGTTGCTACTTGGAGTTTTCCTCATGATGATATGATTTCAAGAGGTTTGTAAAGATTTCTAAGTGCTGAAAATGAGAGTGAAGATGATGACTTTAGGAGTCCTAAAAATGTGGTTTATAAGGCAAGGGTTTTGGCAAGTGCATTCAAGACTTAAGCCACTAAGATTCATTGGAATGTGATGATTAACATGCACAAGAGTCAACTTAAGATTTGTACTGATCTAGGAACTCATTTAAGATGAGATGGAGTGTTTAAGTTAGCAAGATGAGCTTGAAATGATTGTTTTAGCTAGAGTTGACATAAATCTGTCATACGGATCCCACGGTTCCCTCCAACGAGTGATCCGTCTAGGCTAATCCTAGGGATCCGTCTATTAGCAGCTAAGAAAGTATAGCAATGATGTTTGTAAGGTCTAATGCCTATTTCTTCTTGAGTGTTTCAGTTTATCTATATGTCTTAAATGAAGGGGTGCTTAAGTACTTGAGGGTAATGAGTGATGTAGCTAATGATTGCCTTTTATGGAAGAAGTTGGAACTTTCATGAGTACCAATGAATGAACAAAGATGACACTAAGGATTTTTAGAGTGTCAAGTGGAGCTAAATGATCCTAGAGATCAGATAGTGACTTAGGATAATGTTTTGGAGAATATCCTAAAGGCTTAAGATGGAAAAACTAGAATTTGATCAATTTTGACCAATTTTGAGGTAAGGATGATTATGATCAATTTTGTCATAATTGAGAGATTTCTAAAGTTAGATATGAGGGATTATGTGAGAAATGATGTGTGAGATTGAGAGAGGAAGAGTAATGGGTTTAAGTGAAACGATAGATCTACAAGTGTCTTGATTGTGATCTAGGTGAGTTATGTGTGAGTAGGAAGGATCTACTTAACTTGATAAGGACTTAATTTGCCTTAGGAAACTATGTATAGCTTAGTGTGAGGTGTTCTAAGGACATGTTTGAAATACAATGTTTGCAATTGCATTTTCTGTTTGCCGGATCTCACGGTTCCCTAAGAGTAGGGATCCGTCTAGCACAACCTTTGGGATCCGTCTATCTGCTAAGCAGAACCTTTACAAAAGGTATGAAATGACTTTGACAATGCATCATATTTCAAAGTTAGTTTAAGAGGTTCTAACACTAAGATATCAAATGTAAGATGTTTTATTTCATGAAAGAAATTGGATTACATTGATAAAGCATGAATACTAAGGATTGATCCTATTTGAAAGATTACTAAGTTCCTTGAGCGCTTTCGTTAGAAGGATCATCAAAATGGTTGATGAGTGTTTGTTGATTCGGGAATGAAGAAAGTCTTCATGAGAGATATGTTTAGAGGTTCCATCATCTTGTTCACAAGTACGTACAACGGACTTTGAAATTGAGGGTGGAAGTACATGATGTTATGATAAAGGCGCGTCTAGAACATTCCATAATGGATGAGTTTGTTCTTGGACCCTTGAAGATTTACAATTCGCCTTGCGAAGAAGTAGGCGAGATTGTATGGTTGTTGTGTTAGCAAACAATACATTATGTGAGCACAACAAGCGGGAAGGATTTCTCGATTTCCCCTAAGACTCCAAACATTTTCACGTAGGATGAGTGCAAGAGCCTTGTACTCTTCTCGGATATCCCGTGTATAGATAATGTTTGGATTGGAGTAATGGGGTTTGCATATCATGCGTTTCAAGTCCTCTAGGGAAGGTATGTGTGAACAATATGGACTATTTTCTTCACGAAAGTTGAAGAGAGAATCAAGAGACCAATCTTCGGTGAAGGCACATTGTCCATGATTTGGAATCCGGAGGATGTGAGCAAATCGCCCAAGGGCTAAAACGAACTTTTGGTTTTTGATCCAAAACCAAAGAGAAAGAGAGCGATCCTCGTTACGAACGAGTTCGACTTGACGGAAGAATTCCAATACAAACCTTGGACATATTTTCTTGTTAATTTCGAGAAGACATTCCAATCCTATGGTTCGGAAGGAGGTATTGATTTCTTCTTCGTATTGTAGAGGAGTGTCGACAATACGTCCTTCGTGGAAGTGACGGGTTTCGAGTTTATTGAACCCACGGACATGATTGCCAGGTGTGTTGGGCTCAAGGGAGATGTTAGGTGTGTAGACGCTAGTGAGTGAAAAATCAAACTCATATTCATGCGACATAGAGAAACCTATAGGAAAGACAAGTTAATAGGATGTAACGTATTACAGGTAAAACAATGATTACCTTACGTTTTTACAAGGTGTTTATTAACAATGACATTTAACTAACTTAATGTTTGACATTCTAGTGGAATATTTACTTTTAGAAAGAAAACAATTTTTATTTTGCATGAAAAACTATTATCCAGAAGTACGGTTCCCTTTTAAAAGGGATCCGGCTAGTATTCCTACCGGGATCCGTGAATCTATAGAAGCAGAAGCAGATTTTTGATAGAAAGACATAAGTTTTAGATCTTATAGTTTTATACCAAGATATGTGTTTTAATCCTACTTTTTATTTTAGCATGCATACATGACTTCTAATGTATCATGAGAGAATACGAAACATATAAATCAAAATAAATGACAAACACATTATGATAATAATAACCTAGATAAACTAGACTATTAATAATATTTCATTTCAAAGCTAAGAATGATACAAAGGATTGGGTATATGATCCCAATGTAGATTAACAACACAAAGTATATGTCTCCGTATGAGAACTTCATCATAGGGAACACAAGAGCGATGAGTGTTAAGGCGATGAGCACGAGGGCGATGTAAACCATGTTGATGACGAACCTTCTTGGTTTAGGATGAGATGAAATGGAGAGGAAGATGAAGTTTTGAATGAGAGGAAATTTTTGAAATTGGAAGATTTGAAAAAGTGGGGATTTGATGGAGTGGATGACGGTGGGAGTTTTTATGGGGAAGGAGGAATTTTTGATATTTGTGTTTTTGTTTTATTACTAGAAAGATATAATTTTAGGATTAAATGAAATAAAACACAAATTATATAATCCTTGACTTTAGACGAAAAGGAAACACGTATGCAAGAAAAGCTTCCTAATGAAGCTATATGTAAAACGAGTATAAACAAAAAAGATAGTCAAATAAATACCTAGGAAAACATACTTATTTATCAAGCTAATGTCATTTAGAGATAAGTAGAAAGTCATACCTCTAATGCACTTAGGAATGTCTTTACAAATGACACAACAAATGTCAGAAGACAATTCCGGCTCCTTTGTGCTTAAGATACCTTCTTAGGGAAGGTAATCTTGTTACCAAGTGATTCCTATGACTTGGTAGGTATGAGCTTTAGCTAAGCAACATGACAAAGAGGATTAGTGCAATTAAATAAAAGAAATAAATAATAAGAAAAATGTTGTTGTCTAATCAACATCCAAACAACGAGTTTTTAAAAGACATGATGTTTGTTTTTATGAAAAACCTTCTTTGTAGTTTTCAATTAACCATGGATAGTATCAAGTTTTTAAAGTACAATATACTTAAAGAAACTTGGTAACGAAGCTCTGATACCAATTGTGGAAAACTAGAAGGGGGGTTGAATAGTTTTGCCAATTTAAAACTTCCTTTTAAATATTTAGATCGACTTATGTCAGTCTATTTAGGTGTGTGTTGGATGTTGATAAACAAACATATAGAAATATAAATATGTAATGAAAAGATAAGAGTAAGAAGCGCAAAACCACAACGCGAGTATTTATAGTGGTTCGGCTACAAGGACACCTTCCTTGCCCTACTCTACTCCCCGAGTCACCTACTCGAGAGTTTGTAATCACTACACAACACCGACTCCTTATGGTGGAGAAACCTTCACAACGTTGCCTACTCTTTTTCCGGTACTAGGCTAACCACCGGGTTCTTTCACACCAAGGTGAACCACACCTACCACAACGTCGCCTACCCTTTATCCGGTACTAGGCTAAGTATCGAGTTCCATTACAATGGATGAACTACAACCCAACACTACACCAACGACTAATCCCAAAGGAGACCAAGTCCTTGTTACAACATCATCAAGGATATCAATATCCTTGGATCTAATGCAAATCTATCTTGTACATCGAAACACACCATATCGAATGTACATCTTAGGCACCTTTCACTAATGCCTTTAACTAGATCTTCAAGACACCCTTCACTAATGTCTTGTGACTTGGCTTCTAGGAACTCTTCACTAATGCCTACAATACGGACGATCGACACCTTTCACTAATGTCTTCGTCTTGACACTTGAGACATCTTTCACTAATGTCTTCAACACTACACTTCTTAGAAGAAAGAAAAGAACCATCAACAACAGGACTTCAGT
The DNA here is from genome assembly GCA_910596185.1 of Chrysanthemum makinoi. Lineage (NCBI taxonomy): Eukaryota > Viridiplantae > Streptophyta > Magnoliopsida > Asterales > Asteraceae > Chrysanthemum > Chrysanthemum makinoi. The sequence continues at coordinate 268,767,774 of OU343224.1, forward strand.
AGTCTTGATGATGAGGAAGCATGGCAACTCATGGACTTGAGCTTGCTTGACTTCAAAGGTGGTGATCTCGCCTTTAAGAGGAACCTAGAGAATCACACAAAAACAAAACTACAAACATAGATCTCTTGGATCTGGGGTTAGAGAGTTTTTAACTCAAAGGGAAAGTATGTTGGAAAGGGGTGAGAAACAATGAAGAAATGGCTCACTATTTATAGAGGAAAATATCTACTGTTCACCGGATCCCACGGATCCCTCCTAGAAGGGATCCGTCTAGTGTAAACCTAGGGATCCGTGGACGCTCCTCTTTGCCCATGGGTATTTTGGTCATGGGTTGATCCATGGGTCTTATACTAGATACAATGTATCTTATGAGTGCAATGCACCTAGTTAAATGGGTATGGGTCAATACCATGGGTTATGGATATTATCCATATATGATATAAGCATGATGTCATGCAAATGGGTTATGGGTCAAGCTCCATGGATATGGGTCATGGACTTTGGGTTGTACCCAACTACATTCAATGTATTTGGTCAATGGGTTATGATACTTAAGTTTCTACCCATTTATATTACCCAATATACTACATACTAGTTATGTGTATATTTTACCCAAATATGTAAACACTAGTTGTTGTACATATGTAATACTAAATCATAAAATCACTTATACTTGTTTTAGTGTTTTATGTGAGAACGTAAGTGTGTTAGAAACTATTAGTTCAAAATATTTACATATTTTATTTGTTTCATTAAAATGATTTTACGTTTTTTATCGACAAAACATTAGAAGATTGTAAAATATAAATAAACGTTTTTACGGTTTATTTGTATTAACAGAACAGAATCCACCCCTTAGGAAATTGCCTCGAGCCACTGTGTATCCTCCAAATACACCAATGCAGTTAGTGCCTAGAAATCTTCCCACTCAAAGTAAAACCTTAATCAGCTTATACGTAGTTTACCAACTATTTGTTGATTTTGAGAAAACATGTAAGAAGAGAATCACACCAACATGAATTACTGAAGGGGAAAGGGGTTTTGAGCAAACTAAAGAATATTATCTAACTGAGGTCATTCCTTTCTTTCAACAACTAAAAGAACAATTCGAGGGTATTAAAAAGGCCATAGATACAGAAGTTAACGAAATGAAAAAGATGTTTAATGAAATGGAAAACGAGGTTAAAGAATATGAATGTGAGCTTAAAAGTAATGAGATTGAGAGGAAGAATATTCACATCCTTAATGAGAATTTGATTTCTAGATATATTGCTCAAGATGTGTTTTACACTGTCACGAATTATTCTATTACTGCTTCTCAATTTCATGATTTATCGATTACTTTGAAGATCTCACAAGATCGTGTCAATGAGCTTGAAACCAAAAATTCAAAATTGCATGACAAGATCGAAAAGGATGATCATGATAACATGGTCAGGCATTTTTCTAAACTAGAAGTTGAATATCTTGATTTACAATTAAAATATCAACATCTTAAAGAAAGTGTTAAAACCTCAAATGCCAAGACATCTTCGGATGCTCCTGAGTTTGATGCAGTTTGTGAAATAAACAAACGTGATGAACAGATTCGAGCTCATTGTAACACGATCAGAAAGTTGAAAGCTCAAATTTCCCAATTGAAGGGTAAAATGAGTGAAGTGAATGGCTCCCACATGCCTCCTCCTTTAGATTCTCAGAGTTCTCAAAATTTCCATCTTCAAAACCTCATTGATGTATTACAACATGAAAATGAGTGTTTTCTAGCAGAAAATGAAAAGGTTAAATTGCATTTCAAAGAGCTACATGAATCAATTAAGGTCACTCGTGACAAGAATAATGAAAAGATAACATCTTTGCAAAAATAAATTGAGAATCTAAAGAATCGGGTAAAAGGGAAAATGTCAATCACCAGTGGTGAGAATGTTGCACCAAAGGTGCCTGCTTGTTCTAAATATGCTGTAACTGTGAAGTATATTCCTCCTCATCTTAGGAATAATGAATTGGCATTTCAAACATATCTTTCGTACCTTAAGGATAGTCTAGAAAATCTCTGTGAGATTGTAGAAGAGGATAAGATAGAGAAACCACTTGATAATGCGGTTGGGCATGCATGCTTATATGTCAAATGATCTCAGGAAATCTTAGAATGTATAATTGCAACATGTCCTAAATCTAGTACTAGGAAAGATAGTGTAGTTACGCCCAGTTCTATGCCTAAAGTCAAGCATTGTCATTTGATGTGCCTCATAGATTCTCAAAACCCAGCACATCAAAACCAGAAAATCAAATGGTAGTAAAGGATGAGTCAGAGATTTACTGTGGCTGATGATCTCAAAGCTGGCTCAAAGAAACTCGCCATCACGTGGATCAGTTAAAGACCTCCACTTGAATGAACAAAACATGCAAAACATGAAGAATCAACGACTACGAGCTACCGAGCAAAGAACTTATCAAGAATCCAAGAACACCAAAATGTAATATCTGTTTGTAATTGAGGTGACCTCCCTTAGGGGGAGATTGTTAGGATTTAGAAAATCCAGTGGTTAAAGAGTCGGTCAGCTCAAGTATATGTATTCATTAGAAAGCTTGTAGTCGTAGTCATTTAATAATAATCAGTAGTTAATTAAGTAACACCGTGGAGGACGAACGGGTCTTTACCCACTGTATGCCTGATCCACAGCCCGTAGAAGGCGTTTCATGTAAGAACTATAAATACCCTTTGCCTAGCAAGGCAAAGGGTTGGAGCTTCATAATATACTTTTGTTTCTCTCTCTAGAAGTTCCCAACTCTCTTCACTTTCTCTTTCTAACTCAAGTCTCATTCGAATCCTTGTATGCTTGATTATGTGTTTGTAAAAACCAATATGCTACATTTGTCATAGATATGGCATCTTGGATCATCTCGTTGATCCACCCGCGTCCTCATCTACTACACCTCCTCCACCCCCGACTAAGGATGCGGAATGGCTCAAGGTTGACTTCATCATTAGGTCTTGGATCTTCTCTACACTTGCCTCGAATCTTCAAAAACGGTTGGTTGCTCTTAATCCCAAATCTGTCAAAGAGGCATGGGTGTCTTGAGGGGATTTTTCAAGATAATAAACGCCCTCGAGCTATGGCTCTGAAGGTGGAGTTACGTAATCTAAAGCTTGGGGACTTAACAATTGATGCATACTTTCAGAAAATTGAGTCAATTGCATTGGTTTTGAATGGTCTTGGTTCTCCTCTTAGTAACGATGATATTGTTACATTTGTACTTGAAGGCTTACCTAACACGTATGATGTGATTTTAACCATTATTGCTAGTTGCGAACCCTTTCCCGATCTCAAGATGGTTCGTTCTTTGCTGACCACGCAAGAGATGCACATGCAGTCTAAAGTTCAAGACTCGCTTGTGGATGCTACACCCGCTTCTCCTATGGTCTTGTTGGAAAATAATACTCCTCGGCGTCCGTCTAATCCGTTGGAAAAAGTAAACAAACCTTGTTTTTTGTTTGCTAAAGGTCATTGTAGGCATGTTGGCATCTTCACAATGGCGTTCATGGTAAGTCTACACTACTTCCTCGCACTTCCGGTTCTGTGGATATGGATACCTTGCAAAAATTATTGGTTAAAGTGGGTTTTACTACTTCACAAAATACCACTTCTGCTACTGTTCCTGTTGCATACCATGCAGCAGCCTACCCAACACCGGACCAACCTCCTAGCTATCTCACGCAGCCATTCCACCCGGACCATTTGTATCCAAGCCCATAGTCGGCCCAGGTGTATCCAACGCAATAGCAGCAGTTCACCGTTTCACCATGGGGGTTCAATACCTATGGCCTATCACCAGAGGAGGTTCATACGTTCTAGGTTCATCGCAACAGTAGGTTCAATATGCTACTAGTCCATAACAGGGGTTCTCTTTTGCGCAGGGGATTCACCAGCAGGTCCACCAACGACCGGTTCACCACAACAGCTTGGGGTTCTGCAAGGGACTTCGACAGGTCCAGCTTTTGGTTCAGGTTTTAACCCGGGTCAACTACTTGCTTGAGGTTCACAGGGTTCGAGTCAAGCAACTCTCTTGCCACATGCTTTTGCTACTAACTGTAACAACCGTGATTTTAGCAGCTTAGTTTAACTGTTAGTTTCGACCCATATATCTTTTGCTTGGTGTGACTTAAGTGTTTTGTGTGTCATATGTGTGTTACACGTGTGTTTTGGTACTAAATTCTTTGTGTAACCTTTATTGATGTAATTTGAGCAGTGTTGGTTTTGGTTAATTTTATTTCGTTCACCTTGGTGACGTGGAAATGACTTGTATGGTTTTGTGTTTCGCGATTATTGCGTAGCAAGTTTCGTTCAAGTTCTTGAGCGTTAATAAGTTACGTGGTGTTTGGTTTTATGGGTTATAATAATAATAAGTGTGAAAATTCTATTTTTGGAAACTTAGGTTTTGAAATAATTTTTATTCTAGTTGTCGTAAAACGAAGGTTTATCACGTAAGACGTTCGGTTTCGATATAGGCTTTTATAAAATAGCAAAACACAAGGTTTTAAGTGTAATAATTAATATTTTTTTTTAATTTTATATATCTATATATATGGACGAATTTTGAGATTTTAGGGGGAAAAGGACACAAATTTGAGTCCTAATATAACTCTTAATTAAGGATAGTATAAATACAAAACCAAAACACCCTCACTTATTTTTTTGAGAATAGTCGACTAACAAAGAGGAGAGAAAAAGAGAAAAGTTAGGGTTTCACTATTTTGAAGAAAAACAAGCTTAAGGTATGTCTAGTTATTACTAATTCATTTAATTAACGATTTGATTCATGTAATACAAGTTATGGTGGATTAGGGTTTACCTTAAAATCTGTAGTTTAATATTGTAAGACATGTTAAGGTCATTAGTTAGTGATGTTATGATGATTGGTGTAAGAGTTAGGGTTTAAAAACGCGTGAGTTAATGAGTTAAGTGCTGACAGTTTTTAGGGCTGTAGTAAACGACGATTTTCTAATAGATGATAAAGAGTTAACTGATGGTTTTAGATTCTAAACTGTAGTTCAGAGATCTGGCTTTCCGAAAAGTTCGGCCTCGACTGATTTCGAGTCTGGGAAGCATGTCAAACTATTTTTGTAAGAAAAAGTGTCAAAGCTGTTAAACCGGGACAGGTTTAGGTCTGAGCAAACGAAGGAGGACATGGGTCTAAAAGTGTAATTAAGGATAGCCCTTCTGGGGAAGTTGAGTTTTATGTATTCTTTGACTTCCACACGAAGGATAGCCGTTAATAAGTTGTGCAAGTATGATTTTCTGGTCAAAATATTTTGGTGTGAGTGCAGATCCGAATCTGGATAGTTTTGGTGTTTGGTTTTCTAGAAGACACTTGTGTGTGTGTTTTAGTTCATGGACTTTTGGGAGTGGCTTGTACACTCGTGAGGGAACATGGTAAATATTTGGTGTAAGTTTTGGAGTTCTTTTGGTCGTGATTTTATGTGGTTGAAAGTACCCCAAAAATCTGCGTTTGTTGGTAAAAAGTGAGCAAGGGGTTTAGTGAGTGTAAGCAATTAGTAGTGTTGGGTATGGAGTCGAGGTGACCCATGGTGGTTAATATAACCCTTAGACATCCATCATGTGTGTGTTACATGGACTTAAGCTTTTGGCTTGGTCGCGTGTAACGTGGTTTTATTTTTGTTTGTTTAGATTTGTGTTAGACTTTTGTTGAAGCTGCGGAGTTTTCAGGTGAGTTTCATAGTCCCATTTTTCTTTGTTTTGAACTTAAGATGGAAATGATGCTTGTGTTGAAATAAGTTTTAAGTTTTTGTGATTACGTGGTTTAATTAGTGCATGGACTTGTAAGTGGTTATTGTATGCATACTGCATGTTATGTTTCTTTCTGAGTGGTTGTTCTGTGTGATTCCAATTGGAGGGTAGCTTTGTTACCCACTATTCGTCTGTGTGGTTCCAATTGGAGGGTGGTGACTCTACCCAATATTGTTCTATGTGATTCCGATCGGAAGGTAATGATTACCCAATTATGTTGAATTTGGATCGTGGTCACGTTCCGTCCCGTTGATGGTTATTGTTGAGATTGCATGTTAGTACATTGATAGCTATCTTACTGTCCTGCCATGTTTTGTTATCACAGCGAACTTGTTGGAAAGGATTAGATTTTGTGTCTTAAACCTATGAACGTCACCAACTTTATGTTGACGTTTTTAAGCATCATTTTTAGGTGAGCGTCATAAGGATAAGATAGAAGGAAGCGAATAGGCGAGACCATAGTTGCATTTGAAGATGTTTATCTTTGATGATTTTGATTATGACTTTATCTTGGATTTTGGGTGCGAGGCATTGTTTGTTTACGTTTAGTAACTTATGTCTTAATAAAGATACCTTTGGAGTTTAATTTCGTTTATTTTGGGTATTGTTGTGGCACTTTGTGTCTACACAATGCTTTATTATTATGCATGTAGAAATTCTTTATTTAGACACCAAGTGTTGTGATGATATCCATGAAGTTACACTCGCGTTTCCGCCTTGGCGAGGTGTGACACTAACACTCTTCAGGACCCGTCCGCTGGAAATTGGAATATGGATACAGGTGCGAGCTCTCATCTTAATGATTCGGTGCATTGTCTTAGTGATATTCTTAATGAGTGCATTTATCCGTCTGTCGCGGTTGGTGATGGGCGTTTCATTCCCGTTACCAACTCCGGCCATAGTATCTTGTCTACACCTTTTCGTCCCCTTTGTTTAAATAATGTTTTAATTACCCCTCATATCGTCAAAAATATTATTTCTGTGCGTCAATTTGTTCGTGATAATTATTGCCTGTTGAATTTTATCCTTTTGGTTTTTCTGTGAAGGACTTCATAACTCCACGGGTACTCCTCCATTGTGATAGCACGGGTGATCTTTACCCTGTTACGAAGCCTTCTCCAATTCCTCAAGCATATCTTACCAGTCAGTATACGTAGCATCAACGACTTGGATATCTAGGAAGTGAAGTGTTGCGGCGTCTTGTGTCTAGTGATTCTATTTCTTGTAATAAAGAGAAGCTTCCCGTTCTTTGCCATGCTTTTCAGCTTGGTAAACACATGAAGATTCCGTTTGTTAGTTCGTCTAGTACTGTTACTTCTTGTTTTGACATTGTTCACTCGGATTTGTGGACTTCCCCAATTCCGAGTCTTTCTGGTTTTAAGTATTATGTTTTGTTTCTTGATCATTATTCTCAGTATGTTTGGGTTTATCCATTAATGAATAAATCTGATGTTTTGTCTAAATTTTAGTTGTTTCGTAGTTATGTTCGTACTCAGTTTAAGTGTGAAATTAAGTTGTTTCAGTGTGATCATGGTGATGAGTTTGATAATACTACCTTTCATAAATTATTTTCAACCCATGGCATCCAATTTAGATTTTCTTGCCCCCGCACCTCTCAACAAAATGGAAAATCTGAACGCATGATTCGTACCATCAATAACCTTATTCGTACTTTATTGTTTCAAGCACATTTACCACCCAACTATTGGACTGAAGCTCTTAATATGGTTGTTTATTTATTGAATATCCTACCTTCCCGTGCCATTTTTGGTGCTACTCCTGATTATAGTGTCCTTCGTGTTTTTGGATGCCTTTGTTACCCACATATTGATACCAACCATAAATTAGGACCTCGCGCTACACCTTCCATATTTTTGGGACATGCTGCCAATCATTTTGGCTATCGTTGTCTTGATCTAAATACTAACAAAATTATTATCTCGTCATGTTACCTTTGATGAAACGGTTTTTCCGTTTCAAACCCATCCGTCCAAACCCACCCCCTCCTATGATTTTTTGGAAGATTCTTCCAATCTCATTTCAACCATTATCAACAGCACCCCAATTGGTCCTTCTTTCAACCCGATTCCTATACCACTAGTTGATTTATCTACACCTCACGAACCAGTCAACATACCTACCTCCCATGCCCCACCTACACCAACTGTCCCTAACGCACCTGTCTCTGACCCACCAACGCGACCACCTGTTGTATCTATTCATCCCATGGTCACACGTTCTCGTGTCGGGACTACTCGTCCTAATCTTAAGTATGGTGGTCATGTGTCCATTGTTTCTCCGTCACCTAGGTCGTATAAGGTTGCTCTTGATGATCCAAATTGGTGAAATGCTATGTTTGATGAATATAATGCGCTTATTAAGAATAAAACTTGGACTTGTGTACCTCGTCCTGCGGGTGTCAATGTTGTTAGGTGTATGTGGTTATTTCGCCATAAGTATTGGCTGATGACACTCTTAGTCGGTATAAGGCACGTCTTGTTGCCAATGGTAGCACACAGGTGGAGGGAGTAGATGTTGATGAGGCTTTTAGTCCGGTTGTTAAGCCGGGCACCATTCGGACTGTTCTTAGTTTAGCTATTTCTCGACATTGGCCTGTTCATCAGCTTGATGTCAAGAATGCATTTTTGCATGGTGATTTGGCTGAAACTATTTATATGCATCAACCACCTGGTTTTCGGGATCCTGAGCGTCCGGATTATGTTTGTTTATTACAACGTTCTCTTTATGGTCTTAAGCAGGTGCCTCGGGCATGGTTTCAGCGGTTTGCTGCTTATATTCTTACTATTGGGTTTACTTCGAGTCGGTGTGATTCTTCTTTATTTATTTACCGACAAGGTGATGACACTGATTTTCTGCTACTATATGTGGATGCTATTGTGCTTACTGCTTCCTCTGATAGTTTATTACGGCGTATTATTGCTTCTTTGCATAAGGAGTTCTCTATGACAGATTTGGGTGCTCTTAATTATTTTTTGGGTGTGTCAGTTACGCGTGGGATGTTTTTGTCACAACGTAAGTATGCTATGGAGAATTTGGAGTGTGCACATATGGTTGGTTGTAACCCTTCTCGGACTCCTGTTGACGCTGAGTCTAAGTTGGGTGCTGATGGTGATCCGGTTTCTGATCCTACGTTATATCGAGTCTTGCGGGTTCTCTTCAGATCTCACTTTCACTAGACCGATATTGTTGTGCGCAGGTTTGTTTATATATGCATGATCCTCGTGAGCCTCATTTCACTGCTCTCAAGCGGATCTTACGGTATCTTCAGGGGACTTTGGCTTATGGTTTACAGTTATTTTCTTCTACTACTGAGTCATTGGTTGCTTATTCGGATGCTGATTGGCTTGGCTGCCCTACTACTCGCCGGTCTTCATCAGGTTATTGTGTTTTTCTTGGCAACAAGTTACTTTCATGGTCCTCTAAACGTCAGCCGACGATTTCTCGTTCCAGTGCTGAGGCTGAGTATCGGGGTGTTGCCAATGTTATTTCTGAGACATGTTGGCTTCGGAATTTACTACGTGAGCTTCATACACCATTGTCATATGCTACTATTGTTTATTGTGATAATGTGAGTGCAGTGTACTTCTCTTCTAACCCTGTTCAGCATCAGTGTACCAAGCATATTGAGATTGATATTCATTTTGTTCGTGATTTGGTTACTACTGGTCAAGTTTGAGTTCTGCATGTTCCTTCGCGGTTTCAGTATGCTGATATTTTTACCAAGGGGTTACCATCTGCCTTGTTTACTGATTTTCGTGACAGCTTGAGTATTCGTTCTCCTCCCGCTCAAACTGCGTGGGAGTGTTAGTCTATTAGTATTAGTATAAGTATTGGCCCATTGTATATTCGGCCCATTATACATCATATATAATCTTGATGTACCAAACATTATTATTCATTCAATATACACAAACTTACGTATATCGGGGGAAACTGCAATAGACGTCGAATTAACGTTTTTAGTTTACTTGTCCAAGTTGTATTTAGTCGGTATTTTTAAGTGATGTCTTTCATAAGACTAAACAATATTAGTGATATTTTAATTTCAGTTAAATCTCGTTTTGTGTTTTCGTTTTGTTTTAGTATTTCATTTGTCTCGTTGCATGTAGTTCAATCGTTTCGCTGTATAAACTGAGTATTACCTGAAGTGCATAGCTTTGGGTAAAGGTCTTCAAAATGGATCTTGGGTTAGGGTTGCTTGTTGAACTAATTTTGTTTGTGAAAAATGGTATCAGCCGAATAACAGGTACCAGGAATGTACTATGCACCTAGTGTTATTGGGTCTCGGTTAGTGAAATGAGCTATGTCCCGTAAAATATGGTTAAAACAATTCGACTGCCCAAACGGTTTTTTAGAAATTCCCTTTAGATTTTAGAATTCTTAGGGTTACGAGTATTAAAGATGTATTTACTTTCCGTAAAGAATGTTAAACACTAATGAGTAGCAGCACGTACGGATAAAGTATCATAAGTATGAAGTTTTATAACTCAAGTTTGTAAATTCAAATAAATGTGTACGAATATAATTGATGAACTTGACCGGTTCAACTCGTTCAAATTCAACTAAACGCGTTCAATATATTAATGATCTACTCTTTCTTGGGTCAAATTTGAATTTTGATATGGCAGTAACATATCACAGTTTAACTTGAATTTGTTTTCAAATTTAAGTACAGTTTAGCTTAAGATTTTTTAGGTTACTTAAAATTGTTTGTACCGGCTTGTTGGACAAAAGTAAAAATCATCGCAAACTGTCCTTCAATTTTCCCAACAGAAATACTATCATATGTGTACAAAGAAAATTTGGTTTGGATTCCAGTCTATATTTTCACAACTCATAAGTAGCAGTCACCTTTCAATATAGTAACAGTTTTCGCATGTAACTTGCATAAAATGTCACAGGTCGTCAGCCTTAGACATGCTAGATAAACGACTAGGTCTGGGCTCAAACACAGACCTTCTTCGTTGCTGATGTGACGAAGGTCTGATTAAGGCAGCGAGTGCTCTTTTCTCCAAATCACCTCTTTCAGCCCTTTTCACAAGTGAGTTTGCCATCGCAGATTTACGAGCATTCAGTCTATTAGGAGAGTACTGCATCATCTTGTGTAAATTACACCTAAATGATCCTGGATGCGTTGTAGGCGAACACATACATGTCTTCTTGTTGAGTTGCTTCCGTACAAGTTGATCTCGATGAGCCTCGGACATCGTACGCTTCTTCGGAGATACCGCCATTGATCAGTTGTGGTTGTGTGTTTTGGTTTTACTATAGGGGCCCTCAGGCCTTCATTTGGGCAAACATATCTCAGGTTCAATGTGGAATTTATAGGATGTTAGAAAGGACATGTTTTGTAATTTGTTGGAAGTTTATGGGTTGTGAATATGTGTGATAGGCGGAGGTTACATTGGTTGACTAATATATTACTATATGTGTGAGTTTGTGTGTGTAGGGACACTTGGCAGGTGGGAGCAGCGACTTCAGATTTGTTGTTTGCGTTGTGTGGGATGGGTACGTTAAGGTTTCTTGTTTTGGATTATGATCCAACGGTACAAGGGGTTACAAATGGATTGGATTGAAGATTTATAAATATTGTATGTGCAACTTATTCCAGCTAAGCAGGTTAACATGGGTCCCATTGGCGTTAATATCTTAAACTGCAATCAAATGTAGCGTTTTTTTAGTTTAAATTATCCTAAAATAATTGTCAATTTATAAAGTTTTCAAATGGTAGTGATGATATTTCATAGGATCATATTGTATTCTTCTAAAACTGTGTATATTTTCTATATAGCAAGGAAAATAAGCTTACCGAGCGATTTGGTTCGAGTAACTGGAAAATTTTAACAGTCTTTCACGAGTGGTAGCTCATTTATCAATCCGAAACTCAACTCTATTAGGTGGTGTTAGGATTTTAGATCTAGTTAACCAAGTAACGCAAAGAGTACGCAGCGGAATATGAATTTAGTTTATGCAATTAGGTAAACACGTAATTAATAAACAATAATAAATAAAAGGGATAAAGAAAACTAACCCTCGTAGTCAACTGCACGCTATAAAACGAACAAGAAACCAAATATCTAATATAGACACCTCTACGAGCCACACATAACCACTTTAACACAAGTACGTTCGATTAAGCTAGTCGATAACGTTTAACCAATCAACCCCTTGAATACTTGAATACTTGAATACTACGAACAAAGAAAACCCAAGAACACCTTCTTTCTTCCTGCCCGAGATCACAAAAACTGTCCGAGAACCTTGCTGCCTTATACCCGATATCGGACAAAACGTGTCCGATATCATCTACCCTTTTCTGTCCGAGAAAACCAACGAGTAGAAAAACCAAAGCCCTTGTTGCTACAATTCGAATACCAGGAACTCTTCTTGGATCAAAACGATGCAAGTGTTGCGAATTTAATAAACCAAACAAACCCTAATCGGATTTGTTGAAAATCCGATCGGGTCAAACCCTTAGAGTGGGAATCGACTATTTGCAGAAGTCTTAGGGATATTTTGGTCGTGAATTATGGATAGAAAATCTTAAGATTGAATGCATGACGTGTTTGTTTATATGAGGCACTTTATTTTGCTTACCCATAAATTCATGCTTACCAAGGGACAAATCTCCACCATCCATCTAGTTTGATCTAATGGTGGGGATTAACCTAAGATTTAAAAGGTAAACATAAGTCCATGTTTTTTTTATTGTCTTTTTGTCTTTCTTTTTTATTCACATATTTTTTTTGTCTTTTTTTTTTTTTTAAATTCACGTTTTTTATATTTAATTCACATTTTTTCCTTTTTTTTAAATTCGCTTTTTTTTTTTCTTTTTTTTAGATTCGCGTTTTTTTTTAAATTCGCGTTTTTTTTATTAATTCACGTTTTTTTTCATTCGCGTTTTTTCTTCGTTTTCGTTTATTTTCATATGTTTTCGTCCGTTTTCATATGCTTTCGTCCGTTTTCATACGTTTTCATATGTTTTCGTCCGTTTTCATCAGTTTTCTTTCGTTTTCGTCAATTTTTCATACGTTTTCATCCATTTTCAAACGTGTTTTTACGCTTTCATACGTTTTCATCCGTTTTCATATGTTTTCTTCCGTTTTCATTCTTTTTCATATGTTTTCGTCCGTTTTCAAACGTTTTCGTCCGTTTTCATCAGTTTTCTTTCGTTTTCGTCAATTTTTCATACGTTTTCATCCATTTTCAAACGTGTTTTTACGCTTTCATATGTTTTCGTCCGTTTTCATACGTATTCATCCATTTTCTTACGTTTTCGTCCGTCTTCTTACGTTTTCATACGTTTCTGACTATCATAAGTGATATTCTGTGATATTCAGAATATCACTTGTGATTTTCTGAATATCACTTTGTGATTTCTGAATATCACTTGTGATTTTCTGGATATTACTTTGTGGTATTCTGAATATCACTTGTGATTTTCATGTTACAAAACATTAGTTGAAAATCACTTGTAATATTCAGAAAATCACTTGGTGATATTCTGAATAGAATATTACAAGTGATTTTCTGAATATCACAGAATATCACTTGTGATCATCTGAATATCACAAAATATCACTTGTGATATTCAGAATATTATTTTTGATACTCAGAATATCAGAGAATGTCACTTGTGATATTCATAAACATATGAAAACGGCCGAAAATATTTAAAAACGGACAAAAACGTATGAAAACGGACGAATATGTATGAACTCTAAACCAAAATTTGACTATTTTGACTTTATACATGGTAAATATAAATTTACATATTTTTATATGTTTCAAAATAAGCAAATTAAGCTTGTGAAACATAAACCGAAATCACATAAGCTCATAAACAAATAAAATAAGATTAAATAAATACCCCCAAACTATGTAGCTGCTATTCAAATTATATATTTGTGATATTCTGAATATCACTTTGTGATTTTCTGAATATCACTTTGTGATATTCTGAATATCACTTTGTGATATTCTGAATATCACTTGTGATTTTCTGGATATCACTTTGTGATATCCTGAATATCAATTGTGATTTTGATGTTACAAAACATTAGTTGAAAATCACTTGTGATATTTAGAATATCACAAGTTATATTCTGAATATCACAGAATATCACTTGTGATCAACTGAATATCACATAATATCACTTGTGATATTCAGAAACGTATGAAAACGTCTGAAAACGGCCGAAAACATTTAAAAACGAACGAAAACGTAAGAAAATGGACGAATATGTATGAAAACGGACGAAAACGTAAGAAAATGGACGAATATGTATGAAAATGGACGAAAACGTATGGAAGCATAAAAACAAGTATGAAAACAGACGAAGACGTATGAAAACGAACAAAAATGGACGAAAACGTATGAATAATGAACAAAAACGTACGAAAACGGGCGAAAACGAAAGAAAATGGACGAATATGTATGAAAATGGACGAAAACGAATGAAAGCGTGAAAACAAGTATGAAAACGGACAAAAACGGGAGAAAACGTATGAAAACAGAAGAAAACGTATGAAAGCGAAAAAAAAACGCAGATTAAAAAAAACGTGAATAACGTGAATTAAAAAAAAAAAAGAAAAAAAAAACGTGAGATTAAAAAAAAACGTGAATTAAAAGAAAAAGACAAAAAAAAATGAATAAAAAAGAAAGACAAAAAGACAAGAAAAAAAACATGGACTTAGGTTTATCTATTAAATCTTATGTTAATCCCCACCATTAGATTAAACTAGATGGATGGTGGGAATTTATCCCTTTATAAATACCAAAATAAATGTAAGCAAATGAAAATTCCTCTTGTTTATATATAACTAGAAACTTAATGATACTTGGACTCAAAAATTGAGCTCCAAGTCACAAACCCAAACACCACCCAATTACATGTTGTCTAGGCCCAAGGCTCAACATGAACCGACCCAAGTTGACAGAAAAAGAACCAACGGGTCGTGTAGTATAGTCGGGCTGCATGCATGCAAAATGGATCGAGTATATATTCAAGTAGTAAACGTTTATACGTACTCTTGTGTTTAACGTGTGTGCCCCCATAGGCTCACACACTTCTAGTCGTTTCGTGTGTTTTAACTCCCACAAACCAACATGTGTGTACATTTAATGCGAGTACTCAAAATAATCAGTTACCGATGGTTCAATGCTTAAGTAAATTGCAAAAATCGTCCCTAAAGTTTGGCCAAATTGCACGTTTCGTCCCAAACGTTTGGAAAGTGCAAGGATCGTCCCTGTGGGAAAGTTTTGGGGCAAAAATCGTCCCTGGCCTAGATCAAATGACTAAAATACCCTTGTCTTTATATTACCTTTCAGTTTCTTGCGCAAATGGTCCCTGTACTTCGCTGGGTTCTGCAAATTTAGTTTTTTTTTTTTTTTTTTTTTTAATTTAGCTATTTATATTAGTAATATTTTCTTATACGTTTTCATCTGTTATTTTACATTTTTGTCCGTTTTTCTTACACTTTTGTCCGTTTTTCTCATGTTTTTTCCGTTTTCATACGTTTTTGTCCGTTTTTCTTACGTTTTTGTCCGTTTTGTCTGTTTTCCTCACGTTTTTGTCAGTTTTTTCCGTTTTTGTACGTTTTTGTCCGTTTTTCTTACGTTTTTGTCCGTTTTTCTTACGTTTTTGTCAGTTTTTTCCGTTTTCGTACGTTATAGTCCGTTTTTCTTACGTTTTTTTCAGTTTTTTCCGTTTTCGAACGTTTTTGTCCGTTTTTCTTACGTTTTTGTCAGTTTTTTCCGTTTTCGTACGTTTTAGTCCGTTTTTCTTACGTTTTTGTCCGTTTTGTCCGTTTTCCTTACGTTTTTGTCCGTTTTTCTTACGTTTTTGTCAGTTTTTTCCGTTTTCGTACGTTTTTGTCCCTTTTTCTTACGTTTTTGTCAGTTTTTTCCGTTTTCGTACGTTATAGTCCGTTTTTCTTACGTTTTTTTCAGTTTTTTCCGTTTTCGTACGTTTTTGTCCGTTTTTCTTACGTTTTTTCCGTTTTATACGTTTTCCGTTTTTATGCGTTATAGTCCGCTTTTGTCCGCTTTTCTTACGTTTTTTTCGTTTTTTCCGTTTTACGCGAGTCCGTTTTCTTATGCGTTTTGTCCGTTTTTCTTACGTTTTTGTCCGTTTTTCTTACGTTTTTGTCAGTTTTTTCCGTTTTCGTACGTTTTAGTCCGTTTTTCTTACGTTTTTGTCCGTTTTGTCCGTTTTCCTTACGTTTTTGTCCGTTTTTCTTACGTTTTTGTCAGTTTTTTCCGTTTTCGTACGTTTTTGTCCGTTTTTCTTACGTTTTTTTCAGTTTTTTCCGTTTTCGTACTTTATAGTCCGTTTTTCATACGTTTTTTTTTCAGTTTTTGTCCGTTTTTCTTACGTTTTTGTCCGTTTTTCTTACGTTTTTTCCCGTTTTGTCTGTTTTCCTCACGTTTTTCTTACGTTTTTGTCAGTTTTTCTTACGTTTTTATCCGTTTTTCTTACGTTTTTGTCAGTTTTTGTACGTTTTTGTCCGTTTTTCTTACATTTTTGTCTTTTTTGTCAGTTTTTTCCGTTTTTGTCCGTTTTGTCTAGTTTTCTCACATTTTTGTATGTTTTCTCACGTTTTTCCGTACGAAAACGGAAAAACGTGAGAAAACCAGACAAAACGTAAAAAAAAAAGGACAAAAACATATAAAAAACGGACAAAAACGTACGAAAACGGAAAAAACTGACAAAAAAGTAAGAAAAACGGACAAAAACGTAAGAAAAACGGACAAAAACAGACAAAACGGAAAAAAAACGTTAGCAAAACGGACAAAAACGTACGAAAACTGACAAAAACGTACGAAAACGGAAAAAACGTAAAAAACTGACAAAAACGGACAAAAACGAAAGAAAACCGGACAAAAACGTGAGGAAAACAGACAAAACGGACAAAAACGTACCAAAACGTAAAACGGAAAAAACTGACAAAAACGTAAGAAAAACGGACAAAAACGTAAGAAAAACGGACAAAAACGTACGAAAACGGAAAAAACTGACAAAAACGTAAGAAAAACGGACAAAAACGTAAGAAAAACGGACAAAAACGTACGAAAACGGAAAAAACTGAAAAAAAAACGTGAGGAAAACGTATGAAAACGGAAAAAACATGAGAAAACCGGACAAAAGTGTAAGAAAAACGGACAAAAACGTAAAATAACAGATGAAAACGTATAAAAAAATATTACTAATATAAATAGCTAAAAAAAAAAAAAGACTAAATTTGCAGAACCCAGCGAAGTACAGGGACCATTTGCGCAAGAAACTGAAAGGTAATATAGAGACAAGGGTATTTTAGTCCTTTGATCTAGGCCAGGGACGATTTTTGCCCCAAAACTTTCCCACAGGGACGATCCTTGCACTTTCCAAACGTTTGAGACGAAACGTGCAATTTGGCCAAACTTTAGGGACGATTTTTGCAATTTACTCATCATTTTTAAATTTTAATCGAGTCGAACTGAATCAACAATGACATAATCACTCCAAAATGTAAATTGCAATCATACTAATATAGAATAACTTAATTTTTTAAAGGTTAAAGAAGTCTACAAATTCAGTTTTGTGAAACAAATCGGTTACAAATATAGTTATTTTTTCTTACATACAAAACTAGAGTTACGCTAAATATAACCCCAAAGGGTTATGTTTAAGAAATCAAAACACGCATAGCTGTTAGTACATAGAGTTGGCCGAGAGAAATTAAATTGAGAGGGATGACAATTATTATTGAAGATAGAAAAAGTTAATGTGTGTTTGAATATCTTTAAGAGTTAATTGCATTTTTGGTCCCTGTGGTATGACCAAATTGCAGATTTGGTCCCTAAAACTTTAAAAGTGCACCAGAGGTCCCCATTTTCAAGTTTTCGTTGCATGTTTAGTCCCTGATCAACATCAAATGTCTAAAATACCCTTGTCTTCTTCTTTCCTATTTTCTTTTCAGTCCATCTTTTCAGTTTCTTACATAAATGGTCCTTGTGTCTTGCCATGTTTTACAGATTTAGTCTAATTTTCTTTTTATTATTTATTTAACTATTAATATTAGTATTATATTTTTTATAAGTTTTCGCCTATTTTTATACGTCCGTTTTTCTTACATTTTTGTCCGTTTTCGTCCTTATTTATACGTTTTCGTCCATTTTTATACGTTTTCGTCCGTTTTTATACGTTTTCGGCCGTTTATATACGTTTTTGTCCGTTTTTATATGTTTTCTTCCGTTTTTATACGTTTTCTTACGTTTTCATACGTGTTTATCCGTTTTTATACGTTTTCATTCGTTTATATCCGTTTTTATACATTTCCGTCTGTTTATATACGTTTTCGTCAATTTTTATACGTTTTTCTTACGTTTTTATTAGTTTTTCTTACGTTACCATACGTTTTTATTCATTTTAATACGTTTTAGTTCGTTATTATCTGTTTTCATCCGTTTTTATACGTTTTTATTCGTTTTAATACGTTTTAGTTGAAAACGTAAAAAAATGGATGAAAACAGATAAAAACGAACTAAAACGTATTAAAACGAATAAAAACGTATGGTAACGTAAGAAAAACTAATAAAAACGTATAAAAATTGACGAAAACGTATATAAACAGACGAAAATGTATAAAAACGGATGAAAACGGATAAAAACGAATGAAAACGTATAAAAACGGATAAACACGTATGAAAACGTAAGAAAACGTATAAAAACGGAAGAAAACGTATAAAAACGGACAAAAACGTATATAAAAGGCCGAAAACGTATAAGAACGGATGAAAACGGACGAAAACGTATATAAATGGACGAAAACGTATAAATAAGGACGAAAACGGACAAAATGTAAGAAAAACGGACGTATAAAAATAGGCGAAAACTTATAAAAAATATAATACTAATATTAATGGTTAAATAAATAATAAAAAGAAAATTAGACTAAATATGTGAAACATGGCAAGACACAAGGACCATTTATGTAAGAAACTGAAAAGATGGACTGAAAAGAAAATAGGAAAGAACAAGACAAGGGTATTTTAGACATTTGATGTTGATCAGGGACTAAACATGCAACGAAAACTTGAAAATGGGGACCTCTGTTGCACTTTCAAAGTTTTAGGGACCAAATCTGCAATTTGTTCATACCACAGGGACCAAAAATGCAATTAACTCTATCTTTAATATAGCCTTGAGAGACACATTTAGAAATTTCCATAAAACTAATATACCAAAAAAAAATATTATGTTCGTGTCCATTATATAAAATTGAAAGCCGTGGCAGAGTGCCCAAAAAAAAAAAAAAAAAAAAAAAAAAACTTGTAATAGTTTCCAACAATGGCCCAAGTGAGGCTCGAGCTTGGTCCTTAACAAAAATGCGCGCTAACTCTTAACAATTCCATGTTGTAATCAGAGTATCAGACTAGGTTCACTATACTTTGACCAACTCGCAACCTTCAGGTCCTAAGGACTATCATTAGTTCATTACAACGTTGGAAATTAGCAGTGGGCTAGGCTCACAGCTGTGAAAATGTCCATGACTTTCATCTGCATAATCTGCGTTCATTTATAACAATGGTTGTGGTAGTAGTTTGTTTCACTTGTATAGTGTGTTTGATCACAAGTTTGAAAATTACCTGTCTAACGACTACATTGCCGACAAACAAGTCTGTGCATCATGAAGACTCTTCATGTTAACCTAACAATGAGCACAAGCTCATGTCACCCTACTTCACAATGTCTCTCATAATCATTTAACCACTCCTTCGCACTTTCTAATTCTAACCGAATGCTAAAAAAACAAACATTCAAAATAGTTATATGCATCATCACCTAGGGTTTATATCATTAATATTAAAAATCATAATAAACATGACACTCATTGTATACATTACTGGCTATTCTAAGTTACACAAACAACAATAGCACAACCACATTCTCTCCATAGCCATCAAAACTATTCACAAACCTCTCCGATGTACTGCAACTTTCACATACCCTTGTCACCTTCTGTTCTTGCAATGAGCGTTTTTGTGTAGACACGATGCCTTCTTTCTCTTCCATAAATAACCCAAAACACAAGAGAAAGCAATACCGCCAACGAAACCAAAAGCAGTCCGACATATATCCAATTGCTGTATCGCCGCAGGCCTGGACAGTGGTCTCGTGTTATGTCGGTGAAAGTCTGTCTGACAAATGTGCAGTCTCGGAGTTCTACTAGAAAAGGTCCATACAGGTACAACCCGTAGCTTAGTTTTATTCCAGCCGACATTTGGCTGTAGAAATTAGGAGTTAGGCGGCCTGTGGTGATGCAGATCCCACTTGGTGAAACTTGACAGACAAATTGACTGTACACCTGCAGATCAATATGGGCAACTCTTTAGTATTGGTCATAACAGATGATCAGGTCAGGTTGGGTCAATCTGCAAATACTAACGAGTTTTTTTCTTTTTAAGTGTTATATATAACAGTTTAGAAGGTTTAATGCACTTTGAATATACACGTTTGACCCGGACGACCCATTTCAATTTTAGCCCATTACCCATTAGAAGTCGGTTAAACTTACAACTATAGTGTTATTTTCCAAACTAACCAACAAATGTGATATGCCAGCATTTCTATAACTAACTTAACTCACAACCTAAAAGATTACAGACTAATGTGATATCTTATATTTTTTTCAAACTTTTTCTAGAAGTCAATCAATCTATTTCCAACATTATCTCCCAAATTTTACTGCTTCATGAAGTAAGTGATGACCATGTTCAGCTATAAAAAATTACTAATAGCATTTGTTAATACTTAATATGCTGATTTTAAGCATACGGTATGCCTAGTTTTTGACTTGAAAATTCAAATTGTATAAAGGTAAAGAAAGATACAACGAAGGTAATACTCAAAAACATGACAAAATTAAGAATACAAAGTTTGTCCTTTAAGGTCAAACTTATCCGTTTTCATGTACAAGATTATTCCCATCTTCTAAATTTCTTAAGAAAAGACTAATTTTCATGGTAAACTTCGTAAAAATTTATTATGGGCACAAACATGTGAAATTACGAGTGCTTATTCATGATATGGATATACAAGAAATGAAGTCCAAAGACTTTGAGTGTTTTGGTAATACGTTATCAAGCAAAAATCTCAAACTACGAGACAAAAGACTATTTTTAACTTTAAAACCAATCCAATAATGTTAACTACTAAACTGTTACAAAGTTCTACATTTTCAATAGGTAATCATAAATGAACATTGAATTTTAGACGACTTCTACCAATACATTACTGATAATTGACTTTTTGAACATGGGAAAACAATAGCTCTAACCTCAAATGTCAACGTCAATACACATTATTGTGAAGGGGGGTCTATATGATACAAGATATTAAGAAGTCTTAATCACATTAAGATAAATTTACTAACAAAAAGGTGAAACTAGACAGTAGCATACGAACATGCATAATTATGAAACAAAATATGAAAGTTTGACTTTGAGGTCAAGTTCGATCATTTCTAGCATCAAAAACTCATTTAAACTTTTTCACATACGTAACAAACAATATGTAACCATGCTAAGCTGCATCACAAAAGATGCTAATAAAAGTGGTAGGCCTCCAGTTACTGAAACCACCTCGATATCATGATTATAAAAAGAAGGCTAGTTTAGACCTCAGAAGTTAAAATGAAACTTGCCATATTTGAATGAGTAAAATATGAATACCTGTGTGGCATTGTTCAATGGGACTTCTTTAGGGTCACAAACTCGATCACTTAAGTCCGGTTTGTATGGATTGCAAAGGAGCGGCATAAACGGTCCAGATTGATTGAAGAAGAGAGGCGTGAAATTTGGGGCGAAATTTATATTAGTGACATTTGTGATGACTTGATTGATCACATTAACAAGTTGAGAAGTGACTTCTCTGCTTCTCATTGAAGTTTCTTGAGCAGTGGCGTTGTCTACACATGGAAGAATATCGTCTAAAGCCGTGTGAGCAGTTGGATTCTCAACCCACTGATTCATTGACACACAAGTGTCTCCAGTTACACTATTACAACACAACAACATTGTTAGTCTTAAGAAAATCAACCACGTGCAAATATCATGAATCACGAAAGCACTGTATACAAAAGCAAGTGTTTTGGTGATGAATAAAGTTGTACATTTTAAATTTATTTTTTTGAATCCTTGTGCTCGTCTTTCCATAGGTTTCTAGTCATCATTTTCATGAGAATTCCAAACATATATAACACTATTATGATTAGCATAAGAGTTAAATGCATACAAATGTAACCAACGTTGGTCAAATCTTTATTTCAGGGTAGACATTTTTGTCTTCACCCATTGAACCCTCAAACTCTATACATTATGATGTAAGGTAATTTACGACCTTAAAGCGGGTAGCCAGTTTCTCAGCCACCCAAGGAAAACTGCATATTCAATGCTTTCCGACACATCATACTCTAAATTAGCAATTTTACCCATCACTTTTGGGGGATTACATCAAATTTAAAATTTCAAAACAGTTTGGGGTTTTCATGGGGGAAAAGAAAGTTGGTATCCTGATACATGAACTGAAACACAGTATACTTTTTGTGCAATCAAACCTTTGCAACCCGTGTGGTTATCCTGATACCTGGCAGTTTATGCCCAAAATTGCTCCATTTTTGAGAACGGTACAGCAGTAAAAGAACATAATTCAATCCACATTAAAAAGCCAAACTTACTTGTGCAGAACAAGGAACACACCACACAATACAAAAGTTCCCGTCACAAGAATCCATCCAAAAATCACCAACCTGCAATGATTTAAAGTTTAAACAATGCATTTTTATAAAAAAGAAGAACACAAATGATAATCGCAAGATAAACAAACATCAGTATCTCACTCACGTGTAAACCATACACTTCATGCCGAAGAGTGAAAACACTGCAAGGAAATGTTAGAATTAAAGAAGTTAGTAGGTGTGACAATTTCGACACATACAGTGCCCGGTTCTACTTATTTTTATCTTTTGTGGGTCAAACAGGTAAAAATAGCTTCGAATGAAACAGATCAAATAGGTCAAACAAGTAACATAACAAAAGACCTTTAAAGAAAAGGATCAAGAGGGTTAAATGGGTCAAACAAGTCAAAAGTTAGTGTATTTTTTAATACAAGGAACCTTCTGGATTATCTTATACCAAACAAACTAGATAATTACTGAAATAACAAGTCTTAAAACTTGCCAAAATCGATAAGTAAGTATTTATAAAATGATATATAAATATAACTATTTGAAGAAGTCTTGACCAATTACGCCCATACTTGATCCACCAAATTTTCTACCAGTAGAAATTAGTAAAGAATGTAAACCAACTCTATCAAGGGAAGAAAAGAAGCTTACAAAACCCGATGAATGTCAAGAAGAGCATCACTGCTGATATAATAATCAGAACTAACCTCCTGCAAAAACACAAGACTTTATCTATCTTATGATACTTTTGTCCATAAAATTTATTTGGTTTCAATAACTGAAGTCGGTTACTTACACGGTATCTAGGACTTGGTTTATGTCATCTTTATTATCTTCGGTTTTGTCAGAAAGAGTATAAGATGTTGAGTTCAGCTTTGTTTGTATCTCATCAATATCTGATTGGACTTGAACTGGTAAAAACACTTGGGCTACCCCTATTTTCTTTGCAGACGCAAGATCATCAGACAAATTCCTAAGTTTCTCTGCTGTTGTGTTTGCCTGATTTACAACGTATTTTAATGTTTCTGTTGTACTATGATGGAATTTCGCTTGACCCGTGTATAAAACAGCACATCCAACACTGGAATGATACAGCCAGAGCCGTTAGTTGACTTTTTGTTGACCATACACACATATATCATAGAGAGGAAGAGGGAAAGTGGCATACATTGCAACGACGGTAAAGAAGATGAGGAGAATAAGAGAGAGGGCATAAGCTAGTCTGGAATAGCCATACGGTTCGCGTGGACAACAGCAATAGCAGAGGCAAATCAGTGATAAGCAAAGTCCAAAGAGCACAAACCAGGCAGCAGCCAAAGCAAAGAATGGTACAGCAGTAAACGCCACAGACTGCATTCAGTACATTCAGCCATTACAAAACTAACTTTAGTCAATAAAAAAACATAAACACATATAAATCCAATGGCGAGACTGGCCAAAAAGTCAGCAATCCATATATCCATTCAAAGCAATTTCCATTTCGCGTATAATTTGTACCATACCCAATTTACATATATGGCCCATAAAAATCACTACAAATGTACGATTGAAGTCAAAACCTAGTAAATCCCAAATCAAAGATTGCATAGGTGTTTATAGCTTTTTAACTCAAATTGTTTTCTATTGACATCTCTTGACAGTTGGTTAGTGTTGTCACTTAATTCTCTATAACCAAAATAGTTCATAAGAGTTTTGAAATCAAAGCAGATGGGTCTAAATTAGAAAAGCTTAAATAATGGTCAAATTTTCTCGAATGTAAGAGCAAAAGGCTGAATTTAGTTTCTGTTAATATTTTAAAAATATTAAGGCACAAGATTAAAAACTAATTAAACTTTCTTCTGAGTCCCACTCTTTTCCTTTCCATCAAATATGCTCAAAACGCGGATTATGAACCGAAAAACGAGAATAATTGCTTCTTTTCCAATAAATATGTAATACCTGAATTTCTAAAATTCACAAAAAGACCAAAATACCCTTATGATCAAAAGTAAGAATAATTAAATAAACACAATACCAAATGAGCTAAGTAAATTCAGAAAACTTATAAGAAAATCACATATGATCCAAATAAATCTTGAATGACTATGAAAAGTTAATTTTATAGTTTATGATTTTAAAAAAATTCATTTTGTATTTTTACTTAAATAACCGAATATAATAAATAGTTTTATAAAAGAAATTAATTAATAAAAGCCCAATATAATTTATATTATTTAGAGTCCATTTATTTTAAGTCCAATACATTATAAAGCCCACAAGAAAAATAGTAAAGCCTATATAAATACATTATTCGGTTCACATAAATCCCTAATTGCCAATTTAACATAAACCGACTCCAAAACCCTCCATAATTCGATTTCCAGTTTCCAGGGCTTAAAGCCATTTTTATTGGACAAGTTTGAAGGTAAAGAAGGGGAGAAAAATAGTGTTCGAAGTTCTAAGTTGTTGTTTTGATCGTGGTGAGTTTTTGGATCGATTAGGGTTTCGGCGAGTGGTAGTCTTTGTGTTTTCTTGTTCTAACGACCAAAGCTCATCAAGGGTAAGTTCCTAATGTTGCTTTCAGTCCTATAAGTCATATATAACACATAAAAATTGGCCATGCATGTTTTATAAGTCGTATGGAATTAATTTGATTTAAAACCCTAGAAAGCGTATAAATATAACGAATGAGCTTATGATAATTTTTAAGACCATGATTTGATTTTTCCAGAAGCTCTTACATGTTATACAACCTGAATAAAATACATGTCCATGAATTCGAAGCTTGTGTGATTTGTTTGGGGTTTTATTTGTCGATCGTATATAAAAAAAAGGAAAGGATTTAAAAAGGAACGATTAGGGTTTATAAAAATTAGGGTTTGCTTGTTATGATTAAGGGTCATTAATACAGTAGTAATGAGGAATTAATGATTGGTTTAACCTAGGTTTAGGGCTTGTACTTGAATTATGCAAAATTCGGTTTTACATAAAAGTTTTGGGTTGGTTTTGTAAATTATGAAACTTAAAGGTTATTTTTGTGAACAGTAAAATAATGGTACTAAACGTATAAAAATAAGTATGGGGGTTAAACGTGTAATTTTGGATATTTAGAGGGCCATTCGAATTGTATTTAACTTAAAGGGTATGTTTTGTAAATTCTAAAACCTTTGGGTTAAAAGTGTAAAATCTGATAAAGTAAGGTGAGATTGTGAACTTAAAGATGTCAAGGGTGTAATTTGTAATTCTGAGTAATTATGGGTTCAACAAGTGTAAATTGATTTTGTAGAGAGACGCGTAAGGTTGAGTTAATTTCGGTTTGTTATCATTGACGTTCTAGGTTAAATTGGGAAATCATTAAAAGAAGTAATATGTGAATTTAATGCGTATTTAGTAATATTTAAAGAGTATGGGAAACCCTAGAACCTAAATAGGAAGTTGGCTAATTAATGAGGAATACCCTAAAATGTTGTAATTTCGTCTGTCACTAAAATAAGAATATTCTGACAACTCTAAAAGTATTAATGCGATAAATCCGTTATAATATTAATGATTCTAATAAGTATTAAATAAATCATAATCCGTGTAGATTCGTTGGAGGAGACGCGACGTTACATCTTCGTATTCGTTCATTCGTTACTTTTCTCTCAATTGCTTTAAGGTACGGATATTCTGTCTTACTTTAAGACACTTACGTTATCGTACAGATATTCTGACCTTCTTAGTAAAGGTTCCTTATGATGTTCTTTCGTTAGTCTTTCCATTTTACTTATTAGGGTTTCCAATGCCATTGCTATGAACCCTTTCCTGATTGTGTGATTTGTTGTTTATCTGGACTTATGTTTTATTGAACCATGTGTTATCTGATTTGAACATTTCGTTAGGAAGACTTTGATATGTGTAATTGATGAACCTTATTATATTTGAATGTGAACCTTATGATATGAGTTATCTGATATGTTATTTGCTATGAACATTAATGTGTCTTTTGAAAGCATTGTTTATCTGAACTTTGATTTCTGAATTATGAAACATCTGATTTTGAACTATATGATATGAAGACTTTGATTTTGAAAACATGATTAAACATTTGATAAAACATGATCTATGTCAGTTATGACATTCTGATTTGATCTAAGTTAGTTTGACACCCGAGCCAAATAATAACTAGTCATGGGGGTTCCATGTCCGTATCAGTGATGCACCTCTGATATGACTCTAGGTCAGTAGAGTGATGTTCGCCACGTCCCTTCTTTTATCGTTATGAGCTCAAGTATATGTTATGGCCAATATCTGCGTGGGGCGTATGGATGCATCCTAGATCTGATCTGTTATCCGATATGATTTGTCTGGTGAATGATGTCGTGTGCAATACGCGTCTTCACAACTTCTGGGAGCTAGCTACTCCAAATTATTTTCTGAGATTATTTCTGTATAAGTATGAAGTTTCGGATATGATATGTTCTGGGCTCGAGGTAGTTAACTAAATCTGTATTTGTTATTTATATGATAAGTATTCTGATTATGTTTTGGTATGTTGATGCTTATGATCATGTCTTCGGCTTGTTATATGCTATTATATGTGCTTATGCTTTTGTATGTTTATGTGACTACCGATCGCTATGCTAAGATATGATTAATATGCTTAAATACGATTTATATGCTGTCATCTGATGTCACGTTAGTTTATTGTTATATGAATTCTTTGGACTGTGGGATGAATGTGTTAGTGTAATAGTGAGTATTCTATCAGTTTAATATGTATAGTTTGATCAGTTAATTTTGGGAGCTTTGCTTATATGTTAGTGTTTTATTGCTTATGAGACCTGCCATGTCTGAACTTTGCTGATGTTAGGATTTGATCTTAGAACTGGTTTAGCTGATGATATCTGTTTTGATAATTGCTAATGGTTATGCTATCTTTTGTTTGGTTTATTTAATTATAGTTTGTCTGCTATGTTTCTATTTGTTTGTGAGACTGCCATGATTTGGACTGCTATTTTCCGCTGCTGCTTTAATGTTTTAAATGTGTTAAGTGAAGGTTAATTAATCTGTTGAATGCCATGTTTATTTGTTGGTAAGTGTTTTGTTAGTTTAGACTCTTCGTTTGGTTTATATGTAATCTATTTGCTCTTGATATGCTAAGTGTTTGGTTGTTCTGATGTGTTTGTGTTTGTGTCATTTATGGGCTATGAGATGTCTAGTTGTTATGTGGTTGTGCGATTTCGTATATTTGTGCTTCCGCAGAATCCTAAAAGATCCCTTATCATTATTTCATTTTGATTTCGTCATCTGTATATTTTGTTTTGTTTAGCTTTTGTTTCGTTATATCTGTTCACTGGGCTTTGTAAGCTCAGCCGCACTTTTCTTTTCCTGCGGCAGGTATTAAGCATTCAAGATAAGCTTATGGGATAGCTGATCTGGGTTGAGAGTAGAGCTGAGAGCAAGACTTTGACCATAGAGATCTTAGATTTATTTTGAATATAAGTTATTTATTTTATCTTTTGTAAGATTTTGTAAAGGCTTCCGCTATTGTATAGTTATTAAAGTTCTGATATGAAACCGTATTGTGATATCTTTACCCTTGTCGGGTCGGGGTGTTACAATTTATGGTATCAGAGATCTAGGTTTTAGGACCCTTAGAGCTTAGGCTATGACCTGTGAGGATTGGGTAGATTTAGGATTTCCCTTCTGCATACTTTCTTTGCGTCCCCTACCGCACTTAGACTTTGCTAATAGTTGATTGTCCTTTTAGATGGTTATTCCCCGTCGCTCTAGTTCGTCTGATAGGAGCAATCAAGGACCTGCTAGACAACCTAAGGAGAAGACGAGGTGGGCTGTTGTTGTTGCTAAGGGCTGTACGAGGTTTGGTAGGGTGAAGCGAACCAATAAGAGGGTACGAGTTCCGGCATATATGTGGCCATGCACGATCGAGAGAAGTGACCTTGAAGGGAAGTGGACGGAAAAGTGGTAGAGGATTATGAAACTAAGGTTGTGGACAACCAAGGTTTCACCACTACATATCATGATAGGTGTCCCAAGTTCGTTGAGGATGAAGGAGTAGGACAGGCTGAGAGTCACGATTTATATGCTTTTGTGGATCGTGTGCCGGAGGAGGAAGAGAGGAAGCGGAAAGGTGGCTTTGCTAGTGGCTTACTACCACAGCATGAAGGAAACAAGAACGGATGGATAAGCGAGGAGGAAGAGGAAGAAGAGGAACCCGAGGAAGAGTACGAAGTGGAGTCGGAACTGGAGTCTACGGCTACTAGTAGGTTCAATCCGACACAAGAATAGGAATTTTGCTCCTGATTAGATGCTCTCGTTATGAGAAGTTTTTGACATTGATTTTGGGTTAGGTCCTTTTTGTTTCGTTCGACGATTGAATCTTAGGTTATTGAATTTTTATTTTGGGAATACATCTTTTGACGATTTTGAAAATTTTGTTTGATTAATGGAATAAACAAAATTTGATAATATAGTTCCTGTTCGTTGTTTTCTTTCTGATAGATTCGTTGAGTTTCCGTTAGTCCTCATCAGTTTCGTCTGCTATTTATTTTCTTTATGATGTTGTTTTGTTGCCGCTTGATTATGTATTACCATTATGATGGTATACTCATGTGGTTTTGGCCTGTTGTAGTAGGATTACTTGTTATCCGTATATTTTCTCTATATGGTATGTTTTGTTATGATATTAGTTATGTGTTTTGTCATGACCCGAGACCGAATATAGTGACAATAAGAACTTGTTATGTGATGCAAGTATTATGACGCCTGATCAACGTAATAATACCGAGATCACATAATCTGAACTTATTGAAGGTATACGAAGTCTGGGAAATGCCTGTAGTTGATGTGTGAAGGGACTTTGACTTTTATCTGTTATTTGTCACCCCTCATGTTTGATTGGAATTCTGTACTAAATTGTTATGATCTGTACGAACCTATAGATTGCTATGACCACCTTAACCTTATATGTCTCCACATATTTCTGCGACTATTGAGGCCGATAGGTTTATTTCGTCTATGCATATGATGTCCTCATCATTAGATATCTGAATAAGTCAGAATTTGTCATTTGATCTTCTGCGTCGCATCTGTTCTCCGCCATTACTTGATAAGTATATAATTATCTATTATAAGTATTTGACTATTGATTTTATTTCTGAATAAGTTTGAGATTTAATATTCTGATAAGAAATTCATTTGTTCCGAGATAAGATTAACGTTCGTTATATTCCTAGAAATTCTGAAATCCGATTCGTTTTCTGTTCTGTTCCGCCTAGTTCAATTTCGAGGACGAAATTTTCTTTTAGAGGGGAAGAATTGTAATACCTGAATTTCTAAAATTCACAAAAAGACCAAAATACCCTTATGATCAAAAGTAAGAATAATTAAATAAACACAATACCAAATGAGCTAAGTAAATTCAGAAAACTTATAAGAAAATCACATATGATCCAAATAAATCTTGAATGACTATGAAAAGTTAATTTTATAGTTTATGATTTTAAAAAAATTCATTTTGTATTTTTACTTAAATAACCGAATATAATAAATAGTTTTATAAAAGAAATTAATTAATAAAAGCCCAATATAATTTATATTATTTAGAGTCCATTTATTTTAAGTCCAATACATTATAAAGCCCACAAGAAAAATAGTAAAGCCTATATAAATACATTATTCGGTTCACATAAATCCCTAATTGCCAATTTAACATAAACCGACTCCAAAACCCTCCATAATTCGATTTCCAGTTTCCAGGGCTTAAAGCCATTTTTATTGGACAAGTTTGAAGGTAAAGAAGGGGAGAAAAATAGTGTTCGAAGTTCTAAGTTGTTGTTTTGATCGTGGTGAGTTTTTGGATCGATTAGGGTTTCGGCGAGTGGTAGTCTTTGTGTTTTCTTGTTCTAACGACCAAAGCTCATCAAGGGTAAGTTCCTAATGTTGCTTTCAGTCCTATAAGTCATATATAACACATAAAAATTGGCCATGCATGTTTTATAAGTCGTATGGAATTAATTTGATTTAAAACCCTAGAAAGCGTATAAATATAACGAATGAGCTTATGATAATTTTTAAGACCATGATTTGATTTTTCCAGAAGCTCTTACATGTTATACAACCTGAATAAAATACATGTCCATGAATTCGAAGCTTGTGTGATTTGTTTGGGGTTTTATTTTTAGATCGCGTATGAAAAAGGAAAGGATTTAAAAAGGAACGATTAGGGTTTATAAAAATTAGGGTTTGCTTGTTATGATTAAGGGTCATTAATACAGTAGTAATGAGGAATTAATGATTGGTTTAACCTAGGTTTAGGGCTTGTACTTGAATTATGCAAAATTCGGTTTTACATAAAAGTTTTGGGTTGGTTTTGTAAATTATGAAACTTAAAGGTTATTTTTGTGAACAGTAAAATAATGGTACTAAACGTATAAAAATAAGTATGGGGGTTAAACGTGTAATTTTGGATATTTAAAGGGCCATTCGAATTGTTATCAACTTAAAAGGGTATGTTTTGTAAATTCTAAAACCTTTGGGTTAAAAGTGTAAAATCTGATAAAGTAAGGTGAGATTGTGAACTTAAAGATGTCAAGGGTGTAATTTGTAATTCTGAGTAATTATGGGTTCAACAAGTGTAAATTGATTTTGTAGAGAGACGCGTAAGGTTGAGTTAATTTCGGTTTGTTATCATTGACGTTCTAGGTTAAATTGGGAAATCATTAAAAGAAGTAATATGTGAATTTAATGCGTATTTAGTAATATTTAAAGAGTATGGGAAACCCTAGAACCTAAATAGGAAGTTGGCTAATTAATGAGGAATATCCTAAAATGTTGTAATTTCGTCTGTCACTAAAATAAGAATATTCTGACAACTCTAAAAGTATTAATGCGATAAATCCGTTATAATATTAATGATTCTAATAAGTATTAAATAAATCATAATCCGTGTAGATTCGTTGGAGGAGACGCGACGTTACATCTTCGTATTCGTTCATTCGTTACTTTTCTCTCAATTGCTTTAAGGTACGGATATTCTGTCTTACTTTAAGACACTTACGTTATCGTACAGATATTCTGACCTTCTTAGTAAAGGTTCCTTATGATGTTCTTTCGTTAGTCTTTCCATTTTACTTATTAGGGTTTCCAATGCCATTGCTATGAACCCTTTCCTGATTGTGTGATTTGTTGTTTATCTGGACTTATGTTTTATTGAACCATGTGTTATCTGATTTGAACATTTCGTTAGGAAGACTTTGATATGTGTAATTGATGAACCTTATTATATTTGAATGTGAACCTTATGATATGAGTTATCTGATATGTTATTTGCTATGAACACTAATGTGTCTTTTGAGCTGTTGTTTATCTGAACTTTGATTTCTGAATTATGAAACATCTGATTTTGAACTATATGATATGAAGACTTTGATTTTGAAAACATGATTAAACATTTGATAAAACATGATCTATGTCAGTTATGACATTCTGATTTGATCTAAGTTAGTTTGACACCCGAGCCAAATAATAACTAGTCATGGGGGTTCCATGTCCGTATCATGATGCACCTCGATATGACTCTAGGGCAGCGTTAGAGTGATGTTCGCCACGTCCCTTTCTGTTATCTGTTATGAGCTCAAGTATATGTTATGGCCAATATCGTCGTGGGGGTATGGATGCATCCTAGATCGATCGGTTATCCGATATGATTTGTCTGGTGAATGATGTCGGTGTGCAATCTGCGTCTTCACAACTTCGGGGAGCTAGCTACTCCAAATTATTTTCTGAGATTATTTCTGTATAAGTATGAAGTTTCGGATATGATATGTTCTGGGCTCGAGGTAGTTAACTAAATCTGTATTTGTTATTTATATGATAAGTATTCTGATTATGTTTTGGTATGTTGATGCTTATGATCATGTCTTCGGCTTGTTATATGCTATTATATGTGCTTATGCTTTTGTATGTTTATGTGACTACCGTCTGCTATGCTAAGATATGATTAATATGCATAAATACGATTTATATGCTGTCATCTGATGTCACGTTAGTTTATTGTTATATGAATTCTTTGGACTGTGGGATGAATGTGTTAGTGTAATAGTGAGTATTCTATCAGTTTAATATGTATAGTTTGATCAGTTAATTTTGGGAGCTTTGCTTATATGTTAGTGTTTTATTGCTTATGAGACCTGCCATGTCTGAACTTTGCTGATGTTAGGATTTGATCTTAGAACGGTTTAGTGATGATATCTGTTTTGATAATTGCTAATGGTTATGCTATCTTTTGTTTGGTTTATTTAATTATAGTTTGTCTGCTATGTTTCTATTTGTTTGTGAGACTG
Organism: Chrysanthemum makinoi; assembly: GCA_910596185.1. NCBI lineage: Eukaryota > Viridiplantae > Streptophyta > Magnoliopsida > Asterales > Asteraceae > Chrysanthemum > Chrysanthemum makinoi. The sequence goes on from OU343224.1 coordinate 268,800,655, forward strand.
CCATGATTTGGACTGCTATTTTCCGCTGCTGCTTTAATGTTTTAAATGTGTTAAGTGAAGGTTAATTAATCTGTTGAATGCCATGTTTATTTGTTGGTAAGTGTTTTGTTAGTTTAGACTCTTCGTTTGGTTTATATGTAATCTATTTGCTCTTGATATGCTAAGTGTTTGGTTGTTCTGATGTGTTTGTGTTTGTGTCATTTATGGGCTATGAGATGTCTAGTTGTTATGTGGTTGTCTGGATTTCTGTATATTTGTGCTTCCGCAGAATCCTAAAAGATCCCTTATCATTATTTCATTTTGATTTCGTCATCTGTATATTTTGTTTTGTTTAGCTTTTGTTTCGTTATATCTGTTCACTGGGCTTTGTAAGCTCAGCCGCACTTTTCTTTTCCTGCGGCAGGTATTAAGCATTCAAGATAAGCTTATGGGATAGCTGATCTGGGTTGAGAGTAGAGCTGAGAGCAAGACTTTGACCATAGAGATCTTAGATTTATTTTGAATATAAGTTATTTATTTTATCTTTTGTAAGATTTTGTAAAGGCTTCCGCTATTGTATAGTTATTAAAGTTCTGATATGAAACCGTATTGTGATATCTTTACCCTTGTCGGGTCGGGGTGTTACAAAATATATATGGTAGCTAGTAGAATATATTCATGTGATTTCGAACAAAAATATCATTATTCAAATGATACACTATCATAATTTAACATTATAATAAGAAACAAAGATTCTCAAGTAAACTTGATTATGTCCACATGTTGGCTTAAAAAAAATTATTAGTTAAATACATATCAAATCAAAGATATGGACAAAAGTTTCAAATCTCCCTTTACTCAAAGCCGCTTTTCAGAAATGCCAGCTAAAAAAGAATTCAATAATACTGGTAATTTTTTACCAACATCAAATGCAAAACTTATAATTGTTGAACTTTAGGGGGGAGGGAGTGGTACCCTACTACCCGAAGTGCCACGTCACCTCTATCCAATAAAAACCCTCCAACTCAAAACTACTCAATTCTACCCTAACACTACCCTATTTGGAGGGAGTGGTACCCGATCCTACCCAATTCTACCCTAACCCCATAAAAACAAATACACTCACACACACAACCTCAACAAAGATCGGCTTGGGAAACCGATTTTGGTACCCGATCACCACTACCCGATGTAGTGGGAATGGTGTTACCGATCGGGTTAGGGTACCCGCCCCCTACCCGATCACCACTCCCTCCCCCCTTAATAGTTATTGAATACCATTTTATATTATAGACTTCTTGTATATTTGTATGCAGGTGACCGTAATTTATCAGAAAATATTTATATCCATGAAGATTTGAAACGATCAAATGCATCAACCTTCTTTTGTTTTTATTTGAATGCTGACTTCTAAGATGTAAAAGGTTCTCCGCTTCACATGCACATGCAATACAAATATTATTATTTTTGTAACAGCGGACAGCACAGCAATAGCCCACTTAATTCTAGTTTTTCCCCTTCAAAAATTCAGTTTACTATTTATTTTGAAATTAACTTAGGTTTTTGATCAGTGCCGTTATATCCAATATTCCAATGCAACATTATTAGCTCCAAAATACAAAAGCAAACTAACCTATTTGGTTCTGACATGTGTTTAAATAATGTCGGCAAGATTGTAAGGTTAGGTTTGGTTGACATTGACAAGCTAACTTTTTTTTGTCACTTATTTTATAATCACATATAATTATAAAGTCATGACTCATGACTATATTTATACAAGAAACCGGTAAATTTGAGTGACTTATAACCCGTTATCAATAAAATACAACGTAAACTAAGATTTCACATGACATAACATAAACTATAACATACATGTGGTCCTTCTCTAAAATCAAAAACTCCTGAATCCAAACAAATGTACAACTTGTGACTCGTGAAATGCAAGCGACCAATTTTGAATGACCCTCCAACTTCAAGATTGATTTATTTTTGCATATAATTTCTGGCTTCTTATTACTACTCTTTTTCTACATATTTTCATAAAATAAAAAAAGGGATTTTTTAGCCTTGCAAATTCAAATTTCTTTTTACTTTTAACTACCTTTTTCTTTTTACCAATAATTAACTTATTTCAATAAGTGAAAAAACATAAAAATAACAACAACAAAAAAACTTACAGCCCAATAATGGCGTTCACTAATATTCCACCCTCCTCTATACTTCTTAAAATCATCTAATGGATCTTTTCTTGTTGTTCTTTTCTGAGCCAACACAAGTGATGTTGAATTCACTTCATCCTCTTCTTCATCAAGTAGTTTCCTTTTAGCCCCCCAACTTTCCAAAACACCATCTTTCACCCCTTCACTTTCCCCTGCATAAAAACCACCATAACACAAGATTCAAACCACTAGAACAAATTTCCTTCAAAACCCATAAATCATTTCACATAATAAACAAAACCCATAATTTGTTTTAAGATCAAAGGGTATACCTGAAGTGGGTGTTGTGTAGGATTCACCCTCAGAAACAATGACAAGCAAAGAAACAATTAAAACAAGTGACAAAACAAATGGTGTTATGATTTTGTTAATTTGCATTGTGATTTCAGTGTTTTGAAAAAACAATTTGTGACATGAAAATTCAAAAATAAAGTGGAGAACAGAGAGTGTTTTTGAGAGAGAGAAATAAAACCGTTTGAGATTATAGTACAAAAAGTGAAAGGGTTTTTTTTAAAAAAAGTATTTGATGTGTTGTGTTTTTTTAGTTAAATAAAGATGGAACTGGAACAATTGTTCCTAAAATCAAGCACTTGTTCCTAAAAAACAATGCGATTAATCAAGTTTTGTTAGTTCATATGTGTAATGATTTTGTTCATACACCTCTTTGACGTATATACTTTGTCTTTTTCTACTTAATTATTTTCCAATATAAGGCTGCCGGGGATTCAATCCCGCTACTTTTTCCTGCCACGTCAGCTTTCTCTCTCCAGCAACCTGCAGGCGATTAGGTGCCCCAGTAAGGGCGATTGGTTCATTTTTTTTTTAATTTAAAAAAAAAAAAACATTTTTAACACAAAATAAAATTTCATTAATAATTAAAACGTTACAGTTATAATTCAAATAAAATTAAAACATTACGAAACTTATTAAAACATTACAACACTTATTCAAAATCTAGGTTGTGGCGTGCCTTGATCGCCTCTTTGAGTTTCTGCATTGTTTGGCGTTCTATTGCGAGCAAAGATGGGTCGATTGGCGTCAATAGAACATGAATCTATCATATTTCTTTTGAGCCTCAATTCAACTTTTCGTTCTTCTAGTACAATTTTTGTCTTCCCTGCTTCTCTTTGTCGCTGTAGCTCCAACTCGATTTGCGTTGTTCAGCTCTTTCTTCTTCAAACCATAGTGCAAGTCTGCCAGCTCCTTCTTCTGCCCGAATGCCTTGGACTTGATCTTGCCCCATGTCTCTGCAACACCTTCCATAGAAAACTCCGAAGATTTCTTTTTATTCTTCTTTGCGGTATCACGACCAATTGGTCTATTAGGCACAGACGAAGGCACATCCGACTGCACATCCGAGTCAGTTGAAGTCCTTGCTTTTATGCGACCATCCTCTTGGGTTAAAAAAGCCGGCATCTCATTATCCTTCCAAGCAGAATGCTCCCTCAAAATCTGCCAACAATGCTCCAAAACAAACGGATGACCACACACTAGTTGGTATTCATCACAAGCTCGTGTATAAACAGTGAGGTCATTCTCACCACTTCCGTAATTCTTGAAAGCATTGTTGTAAATGGCACAAAAATGACCAACTCTAGGACGTACCCTATTTTTCCACTTTGTAATGATAGAGTTGTACGTTCTTTCTGCACCAACCTCCTTCTCGAAGTATTCAATGACTTTCTGCCAAAATCCTCTAGCAGTTTGGTTGTTTCCGGTTACACTATTCTCGGATACATCACACCAAGCGTTGCACAAGGCGATCTCTTCTACTTTGGTCCAAGGCAACGAATCATTCTTGCCTTCTTTCTCGACAGCCTTCTTCTTTCCCTTTATAGCTCGTTTCTTTGGTTTGACCGGTGACGTCTCTTCTCGACATTCTTCTTCTTCTACGTCATCAAGGTCGATCGAATCGTGATACGATCCATGAGCCGAACCGTACCCGAACGTGATACTCTTGAGCGGATAACCCGATCCGGTTCCAGCATAAAAATTAGGATTGTTGTATAGTTGGTCATCAAAATCAAAACCCTCAAGATTGATACGGCTAACCGGAGAATATTCTTGATAATTTGAAAATGAAGACGTTGATGAATCCATTGTTGGACGGTACGCAGATTCGTATGACCCATACATAGATTGGTTGCTTCGACGGGAGTAGCTTTGTTGTTGTTGTTGGTAGTGGATGTTTTGTTGCGGTGGAACAAATGGACGATTCATAGTAAATGGATTGTTAGCTTGTTGTTGTGGAGCTTGTTGGGATTGATATTGAAAGAAGGGGTTGGAAATTGATTCTTGGTGAGACACCGGTTAACCGGAAATTCGGATCCGGTGTTAAAATATGCAGCACGTTTTGTGCCAAACGGGATTTTCGGCTTTTGGTTGGTGGTGTTTTCTTAGACATTTTTGCTTGAGAGGATTGTGAGATTTTTGATAGAGAGGATTGTAAGATTTGTGAGTTTAGTATGTAAATAAGTTGTGTATTTATAGGATGGTTTTAGTAGTTTTTTTTTTTTGTTTTTTGTTTTTGTTTTTTTTTGTTTTTTTTTAAACCAAACGGTACAAACTTTTGCAACGGTTATATATTTTTTTTTGTTTGGATTCAACGGCTAGCAAGAAAAGGGACTAAAATTTGCTTTGTTAGTATCGATCGAGTAGACGAACGAGAGGCCAAGTTTTTTGGGCGATCGATAGCTTCCACACTAGGACGATCGACAAGCGATCGATCGCTTGGAGCCAAGATCGACACACGATTGGTTCTACTGTGGGCAGCCTAATTCGTGGGCTCGTGGCTCTTTCTATTTAGTTTTAATTGGATTTTAAGATTAGAATAATGACTACTGTCATAAGCATGTTTTACATTTTATTTTTTGTCTACACATTTTTTTATTCATGTAAAAAAAAGTAACTCCCAATGCCGTCTTCCACGGGTTATGGGTACCCAATACCGTTTCCGGTGTTTGGGGGAGGTTAAGATGTAGACAGCCTTACCCCTACCTAAGGTAGAGAAGCTGCTTGGGTTTTCCAACTGATCCAACCCTACTTGTTACATTTTTTTTATTCATGTGAAAACATAAAATGTAATTTTCGTCGGTTTTTTTACATGTCAAGATGATTTAAATAGCATAATATTCAAAAGTAATAGATGATCCAACCGAAACTAAAACCAAAGCATCAAATAATTAAAACCGATAACTTAACATTAACCGGACTTTGGTCGGTTTGGTGCGGGTGTGTTAGTTCGGTTCATTTTTTCGTTTCAATTCGATTTTATCCTATCTTTTTGTCTCATTTGAGCAAATCCTTTAAGGCTTTTCACTTCTCACTTTTTCTATGAGTGAGTTGACTTTCGACCACACATGGTCATAGAGATCTACTAATAACATTAGGCAAATTTATAAATGTAGTTGATGTTTGGATTTTAAAAGCTAAAATCTCTTTTGTCATTATCCGTCTCTAATGTCACACCGTGTTTTCAAAGAAAAAAGAAAGTGAAAGTAAAAAAAAAATGAAGAAAATTTGACTTTCACCCTAAAAGTGGGGTGAAAGTTTTAAAAGCAAAATCCTCTCACTTTCATCCATTTACTTTCACTTTCTTTCTTAAAAATAAATAAATAAAATTAAATATATATATATATATATATATATATATATATATATATATATACACACACACACACATATATATATATATTCTTGAAAATACAACTTTTATCACTTTTTTTCTTTTCTTTCCTCCTTTTTACTCATCTTGAGAAGATAGTATAGTAATTTAGCGCAATCAAGGTATTTGGACATACAAGGCAAGGAGATTGTTAAATGCCCATAATATTATTTATATTTATTCAACCAAACGAATTTAATCGACGGTTGGGAAAACCCTGACCGACGATTGGGAAAACCCTGACCGACGATTGTGGCTCCGCGGTTAAACCACTTTGACGTGCAACTTGTAGATTTTTGGAAAATACACTTATACTTATCGACAAAACGTGAAATTCTGGACATACATTAGACTAGTTTTAATAGGGGTGACCCCTCACCATTATCACCCCCTCACCACTCCTTCATGTATGACCACCATTAAAAACACCCATATTACCTCTATTTTTTGCACATAATGGTGACCAGTCTCACCATTTTTTTTGAATGTGTGTGGGGTGTGTTTGTATAAAGTGAATGTTTTAATGGTGATGACCATAAAAGGTAAAAGGTGATGATAGTGGTAATGTGTTGAATAGTGATGTCCCGCTAACGTGAAAGTGATGGTAATTGTTACCATTAAAACCAACCTTGTATACATGTAAAACATCATATTTGCACTTGGGATTTACATAAATATGTGCGTAAGCTTCCTTTTACAAAATAAGGAGTAATCCCACACTCCCATTTAAACCAACATTTTCCCAATTTGGAGGTTATAATCCTGGACATTGACATAAAACCGTACACAACTGACATAAAACATAACCAAACTAATACATAGTAGTTTCAAACATGTTTTGACCCATTACTAATAAAATTAGGTCATTTTGGCCTTATGCCAAACACCCATTTTTCTGCATTTACATTACAACATAACACATGACCAGGCACAATTTATGGAAAACAATTTCTTGATCATAAAAGACCCTTTGGGCATTACGAGTTGTATCAAAGGAGACATGAAGAGAGCTCATTTACCATTTTTGAGCTTCACCGTTAGTTACCCTATAAACCCATTGCCTTTAGCCTTATAATCATTACTTGATGTACCTATATAAAACATTGAATGAAGCAACATAAGTTATAAGCTTATTGAGTAAATGAAGGCATAAAACTGAATATGAAACATAAAACATGTACTAAGGTTGCTTCGTTCGAACATGGGTCGTAACTTGATCATGCGTGTTGTTTAAGCACGGGTACTCCACGTAGGATGTAATGAATGCATTAACACGTTATCCACGAAGGATCATGAGTGATATTCAAGCACGGGTACTCCACTCCACATAGGATGTCATGAGTTCCATTTACGAATAATAAGTGTCATTTAAGCACGAGTACTAAACATAGGATGTTAGGAGCGTGTTGGATATTGGATTTCACATACACATCAAACCATAACACAAAGTGGGCGTATAACGGTGAGTTATAGAGAGAGAAAGTTAGAGGTTTAGGGAACTTAGTGAGAGAAAGAAAAACTATTATTATGAGCTCCAACTCTCTACCTTGGGAGGTAGAGAGTATTTATAGTCTTACAATAAATGCCACACAACGGGCTGTGGATCAGGCATACAGTGGGTAAAGACCCGTCCGTCCTCCACGGTGTTACTTAACAAAATACTACTTAACTAAATATATCTATGACTACGAGCATTCTAACGATTACATATACTTGAGGTGACCGACTCTTTAATACTGGGAATTTCTAATTCCTAACAATCTCCCCTAAGGGAGGTCACCTCAAACATATACTAAAATGACATTGAATACAATCGGATATTACATTAACAATTGATCTTGCATTCTTGATGTAGTACTTTGCTCGAAGCTCGTAGTCATTGATTCCACTCATTGCATGTTTGGTTAATCCAAGTGGAGGTCTTTTCCTGATCCACGTGATAATAATGTTGAGCCGACTTTTGAGATCATCGGCTAATAGAAAATCTCGATACATCCATTGTGGTGTTGGTATTATGTGATGTTGTGACTTTCGGACCGACATGCTCACATTCTGATCATGATATCTTCTCATCAGAGTAGCGGAAGCATTCGTTGATTCATGATATTGGCGGCGTAGCGAAGCATGGAGTTAGAATATCCGAGTCATTGATGCACCAATCATGATATCTTTTGATATGAATGTGTTGTGTGAGCATGCGGTTATTGATTGACCGCTCCATTACGATCGGTACAAGCGTCGGGGTGTACACGCATACAACGAGTTAGCAATAAATCGCCGCGAAAGTGTCTTTGATCACTTTCGTTGAATTGAGGTACACGGCCCACGGTTCCCGTTGATCGATACAAATCTTGCATGTGATCGGGGAATAATTATGAAGAATTTCCTTGGCGAGGGTTTCGCATTTGCTCTAGGCGTTCTCAAACCGGAGCGTCTCAAAGAAGACAACACGGAGTGAGTGAACCAGCGAATTTAAGTCCACTGATTGATGAAAAGAGAAAAAAAACAATCGTGTATTGCTCAATAGAAATTGTTTTTGCAATATAACGAAGGTTTTAATGAAAATCAATTATCAATCATAAAACACCTTTTGATTTGAAAAATTAGTACACGGTCGACGTGCTAATGAAAAGAGTTTTAAAGCACAAAGTCGGTTTTTCAAAGGTATCCGTCAATCCATAACCTGAACCGGGATTGATTCAAAAGATTGAATAAGCCCATTGTTTACGTTAAGTTGTCACATGGTTGATCTGTATAATAGATCTCACATGCCACCTACTGGGAGCTTGTTAGATGTTGGCTCCAGAAGGCTTTCCATCTTCACAGTGAATATGTAAACACATCACTTTCGGATGTTACGGCAATACCACAAGGATAATGCGTAGGACTCAAGATATAATCTCTCTTTCCACATTGTGTGAAAAAGAGAGTCTTCATTGAAAGTGTCCTAATGAGATTTATTGATGATCTCGTGGCACTAGACTCAATTTGTGCATATTTGGATCCTATATCGGAGACTAGGGAGAGGGTCTCCTCCTTCAATATCAACAATCTCTAAGAGAAAGTTGATAGATAATGTCGGTTCCCGTGAGAATGAAACAAGTCCTTTTAAGAGGAACTTGAGTGGTTTTGGGAAGTTGAAGTGCGGCGTCCTTTGGGTCCATGGACGTCTTGTCTTCAATACCGATGTTACCATCGGTAGCATATGAATTGAACCGGTTTACGCCCTAAGGTTGAATAAATGGAGGGCTATTTGTTTTCACCCTTTTCTCATTCAATTCTTTTTAATTCTTCAACCCTTCAGTGCTTACCGAGACTTCATAGCTAGAACCTTGTTGGGTTTATTCGATTACTAGCTCGGTCTCGGTCCGCACTCTTCCCATATCTCATTTTCTCCTTTTATCATCATACCTAAGAACTCTACACTAACTAGTGGATAGTCCACAGGTAGATCCCTCGGTTCTGGCGGATCATGGGAACACATACCTAACCTTATCATCCTTATATCACCATACATAATGTAAAGTTGGTCGGTCTTTTTGGTATTGTTCATCTGCCATAGGAACCAATTGAAAACCATTTGAAAATCAATCCGGATACTTATGATATTTTATCAAAGCATTTTGTACCTGAATTGTTTTTGATATTTTTAGAAGAAGAACTCCCCTCAACATGTGAATCAAGTATTTGAAATAGTTTTCCCCACGGAGGCAAGAGAAAGAATTAACTTCTTTGATTACCATTTTCTAAAAAATATCAACATCACTTTCCTAATCGAATCAAGTAGATAAAGCATTTTGGGGAAGGATGAGGTTTTCATGATTTTGCTCCCCCTCAATATGTGCCTCGAGATTTGAAAAGAGTTTTGCACATACTAGAGGGAACCTGCACCATGAGATAAGTTATCACGTTTCAAATCATAGGTTTAAGATAGATGCTCCCCCTCAACATGTGCATGGAAAATTTGAAATCGTTTGTCACATGTGGGAAGGAGAGCTTGTACATCCTTATAAAACCATTTACCGAATTATCGGTTTAAATCCAATTTAAATCACACATTCTCCCCGATCACAATTATCAAATCATTTGAGATTTGTGATCTCTTATAGATTTAAATTGATTTTGAAAGCTTTTAAGGAGAATTGTGACTTGATTATGAAAGCGTTTTAAGTGATAATGATCGGATTTTAAGACTTTAAACTCCATTGATAAAACATGCATGAATATCTTTTGAAAACAATTGAATGCCAAATAACTTTTTAATTTAATTGAAATCATTCTCCCCTCAATCAATGACATAGGTTGTTGATTGAGAGATTGATATTTTGACAAATAAGTCGAGATGATTATCAAAAATAGAGAGGTTATTTTTCAAAGCGATTAGTTTTCAGCGAGATAAATGTTTAAAGAATCCGAGCATGGAATTTTGAAAACATGATAAAGTATGGCTCTGTTCTTTCTTTGAAAAGCGGTTGCACGAAATGACAATAAACCATTGTTTCTCTTTCTCCCAAAAATAATAATTTTTTTTTTTTTTTTTTTTTTTTTTTTTTTGGAATTTGAACAACATCTAAAGTCCCGTGTCATTCTTTGAATGACAGCACAAAAACCGTAGATATTATCGAACCGAGAAAAACATGACAAATTGACAATATTTTTTTAAGATTTTTGAATTTTTGATTTTTATGGTTTTGAAGGTTTTATAATTTTGTATTTTGATTTTCGAATAGATATATACAAGAGATAGATGAAGATAGACCTTTACTCCTCGTCTTCCTCCTGAAGGCGTTTGAGTGTTACGGTTGAAGACTTTTCAAGCCAAGGCGTGGAAGAATAAACTCAAAACGTTCTCTTGGAAGAGCTTTGGTGAAGATGTCGCTAGCGATATTGAGATCTCACAAAATAGAGTTCCACCACACCTTTTCCCACTTGTTCCCTGATGAAATGATGTCGAATGTCGATATGCTTTGCTCTTGAGTGTTGAGCGTTGTTGCATGAGAGAGCAATAGCACTTTTATTATCCGATCTGAGAGGATTTTGTTGAATTCAAAGCCATAGTCGGATAATTGAGATCTCATCCATAAGACTTGAGCACAACAAGATGACATGGCTATGTATTCACCTCTGTAGAGGAAATAGAAGTACTCATTTGCTTCTTTGACGACCAGCTCACTAGTTTATCACCCAAAAGCGAGCACCTCGGGCGTACTTCGGCGAGTATCTTGACATCCTGCATGATCGGCATCTGCATAGGCATTAGTGACATACCGGTGTCCTCCGGGTACCAAAGTCCCATATTGATGGTTCCTTGGAGATACCGAAAGACCCGTTTAACCGCTTCAAGGTGCTATTTAGTAGGCTTAGCACGGTATCTAGCACACATGCAAACAGCGAACAAGATGTGCGGTCTACTAGCTGTGAGGTACATCGGGGATCCAATCATACTACGATATTTTGTTTGGTCAATCATGATCCTGAGTGGTCCTCATCTAGTTTGGTTCGATCAATCATGGGAGTGTCAACAGGTCACTTGAATCAAATCCAAATTTCTTTAAGATCTCAGTTGCATATTTAGATTGATTTATGAAAATGCCTCGGGACTTTGTGAAATTTGTAATCCCAAGAAAAATGACATTTGTCCCATCATTGACATTTGAAATTTTGAACTCATTTCATTAGAAAAGCGATCACATTCCATTGGGTCAGTCGAGGCAAAAATAATATCATCAACATAAATTTGAACTTGAGTTAAATGTTTGCACGACTTCGGTGAACAATGTTGGATCAACTGCTCCTTTGCTAAATCCGGTTGATAGAAGAAACTTTGACAGCGTATCATACCATGCCCTTGGAGCTTGCTTTAAACCATAAAGGGCCTTCTTCAAACGATAAGCGTGAGTAGGATGCTCTTGATTTACAAATCCTTGGGTTGGTGCGTAGGCGACTTCTTTAAGATCTCCGTTCGGGAATGCCGTCTTTACGTCCATTTGATAGACTACCATGTTCTTACTTGCGGCATTAGCCAAAAAGATTCTAATTGCCTCGATTCGAGCCACGGGAGCAAAAGATTCTTCAAAGTCTATACCCTCCTCTTGACGGTATCCTTTAGCAACTAATCGAGCCTTGTTCTTCAACACATCACCATGCTCATCAAGTTTCACTTTGAAGATCCATTTTAGAGCATTGATCATAGCACAATCACGGAGCGGTACTAACTCCCATACATCTAGTCGATCGAACTCATGAATTTCATCTTGCATAGCATTGAACCCGCTATCTTCATTCATGGCGGTTTTAACATCTTTTGGTTCGATCTTAGAGAGTACGGAGTTGAAGAAGCACCATAAGGCATCGGTTGCTAGTTGTTTCCGTGTGGATCTGGGCGAGAGGATTTCCAATGATGTTGTCTAATGGATGATCGTGAGTCCATTTTCCGAGGTGTTCATGTGGTAGTTGTTGAGGGACTGAAGTAGCAGAGTCGATGTCTTCTGAAGAGGATGGTTCTGAAGAAGATTCAGGAGCAAATATGTTTTCAAATGGAGCATCTTCGGGATTAGCAAAGGGATTAACTTCATCATTGATGCCCGAAACAGTTCCATGATGTACATTTGAAGAATGATGATTTGTTGATGAGACGGAAGGATCGTGAGGCACTTCTTGACTTAAAGATATTGAGGCTGAGGGATTGACTTCATTCACTGGAATATGAGCAGCCTCTGTTGTAGGGATCAACACCTCATTAGTATTCGGATCATAAAGTTCATCAAACATAGGATCAAACAATTTCTTTAAATCATCTTCGGATGGAGGTACATATGGAGTTTCTTGAGAAGAGTTTGGAACAAGGGATGAACCAAGTGGACTGATTTGAAGTCGGGTCGAGGCTGAATTGTTCAGGAGCCGTTTGACCGTCGCTCATCAAGCGTAGCGTGAATTGTTTCCATGATGTTTTGGGTTCTTTTGTTGTAGATTCGGTATCCCTTTTTGTTTGGTGCATACCCTACAAATACTCCAATGTCTGCTTTAGCTCTAAGTTTGCCTAAGTCTTGACCCTCATTAGTTGGATAGCACAATGCTCCAAACACACGAAGGAAAGAGATTAGGTTTTCTGTTGTGGACAAGTTCATATGGTGTCTTTCCATGAACAGTGTGAATCAGGGAACGATTTTGTGTGTAGCATACAGTGGCAATAGCTTGACCGGAGAAACATTGGAACTTTTGAGTAAATCAGCATTGTTCTAGCGGCTTCTACAAGAGTTCGATTTCGCCTTTCAACTACACCGTTTTGTTGAGGAGTTCGTGGAACACTTCTTTGATGGTTGATTCCAATGCTTTCATAAAATTCACTAAGTTGTTTGTTAACAAACTTAGTTCCATTGTCTGTCCGGATAATTACGGGGTTTTGTTAAGTCGAACCTGCGGTTGTTTGATGAGTTTGATGATGATATTCGGAGTTTCATCCTTTGTCCTTAAGAACTTGACCCAGGTGAATCTAGAGTAATCATCAACTATAACTAACACATATTTCTTCCCAAAGATATTCCGCACTCTCATTGGTCCACATAAATCCATATGAATTGTATGAAGAACTTCGTGAGAGTTAGTAGGTTTGGGTTTATGGGCATACTTCTTGCTTTTTCCCAATTGACATCTTGAACAAAGATGATCCTTTTCATACTTTAGTCGAGGTAAACCTACAACTAAGTCCTTTCTGGAGAGATCATTGATGGTGCCGAAGTTCAAGTGATTGAGGCGTCGATGCCATAACCATGACTTTGGTTTTGAAGCCTTTGACAACAAGCAAATTGGAGAAGACTTCATCATATCTTCTATAGAGATGGTGTAAAGATTTGAACCACGAGTTCCTCTTAAAAGTTCCTTACCATCAAGTTCTCTAACAAAACAAGTATGTTTTCTGAAAGCTACTTCTAGATCGAGTCACGAATTGACCGACAGAGAAGCAGTTATGACCAAGACCTTCCACATAGTATACTCTAGAGATAACACTATCACCAACAACATAATCACCATAACCCATAATTGCACCGAAATGATCATTACCGAATCTAAGTGTCCCGATGAATTTGCTCACGAAGTTCATGAGCCGCGACCGGTCTCAGTCATATGCTTGGAGCGGCTGAGTCCAGGTACCACGAAGCGATTTGAATGATCTGCGGTTGAACACAGACAAGAATGGATAACTGGATAATTGGGATCCCCATGCAAGAATGGGTTCCACTTGGTTAGTAACAGTAATTGGAACACCCACATCCGAAATAGAAACATCCATATCAGAAGTAGAAGCAATGGAATCATTGGGAATAGATGCAATTTTGGTGTCTGTATTTGACCTATTCAAAGTATGTTCACTTCTTAAGGGAATAGTTCTACCAGTAGGCATCCATTTTCTAGTGGGCATAATCTTAGCAGTTTGAGAGCAAAGCTGATTATTCTTATGGCCAAAAGGTATCCAATAATAACCTATCTTTATAAAAGTTCTTCTGTGGGTTTCCCTTTGTTTTCTAACAATCTTTCATTTTTGCCTTATTTGCACGATTATTAGCATTAACAATTTTAGCTGGGCATTTGATAGCATTAGACAAAGCATTCACACCACATTCATGATTAGCAACAGAATTCAAGCGGACATCATTACAAGGTTTGCAAATAGTATCGAATGAATTAATTCTGATGCGCCTAAGGCTAATACTAGAATCAACACGATTCGTTTTATTCAACTCAAGCTTAAAGTTCCTAGATTGGTCTTCTACTCTCTTCCAATGCACATTCTTAGCTTGCAAGGTCCTATCATTCCTTGTATTGTCTTGAGACTTTGACTTGTTCGCTTTAAAGTCACGATTACTCTGTAGAGGGAATGGAAACATTAGTTGGTTGATCTAATTTTGCATTCCGAACTTGATGTGCAAGGATCTGAAGTACTAGAAGGCACATTAGTGTATACTTTCTTAAGACTGAGATTTGAGCTTTTTGCGCACACTAAACGTTCACTTTCTTAGCACTAACATATCACGGAATCTGAACTACTTGAAGACACATTAGTGTTTCCTTTCTTAAGACTGGGCATAGAACGGATTTCTGCTTGGCACTAGGCATAGAACAAGGCATCACAGCTTTGCCTTTTGCACCTAAGGTTAAGGATTTGGGACATGTTGCAATTACACATTCTAGCAACTCTTGAGATCGTTTGGCCCGGAGGCAAGCAAACCTAATTTCACTATCAAGAGGTTTGTTAATGAAATCCTCTTTGACAATCTCACGGAGACATTCTAGACTATCCTTAAGGTGAGCACAGTATTCATGAAAAGCATGTTCATTATTCCTATGATGAGGAGGAATATATTTAAGTCACAGTGTATTTTTGCAGTCTAAGGGTGATTTTGAGACAACATTCTTATTGAAAACAAGTGTCAGTTTCCCATTTCCCGACTTCTCGATTCTCAATTTCCTTTTGTAAAGACGTTATTTTTTCGTTGTTTTGGTCACGGGTGACTTTTATTGAATCATATAACTCTTTAAAATGTCGTTTAACTTTTTCATTTTCTTCTAGAAAACTCTTGTTTTCCTTTTGTAAGGCATCAACTAAGTTTTGAAGATGAAAAGTTTGAGAATTCTGAGAATCTAAAGGAGGAGGCATTTGGGAGCTGTCATATTGTTCGTTTGACCCTTTAATTGAGAGATTTGGGCTTTCAATTTTCTGATCGTGTTGCACTTGAGCTTGAATCATTCATCACGTTTGTTAATTTGAAAAGCGCATCAAACTCTGGAGCATCCGAGGATGTCTTGATATTTGAAGTTTTGACATTTTCTTTAAGATGTTGATATTTTAGTTGTAAATTAAAATGCTCAACTTTCAGTTTAGAAAAATGTTTAACCAAATTGTCGTGATCATCCAGTTCAATTTTCTCGTTTAGTTTAGAATTAGTTTTTCAAGCTCAATGACACGATCATGGGAGACTTTCAGGGCAACCGATAATTCATGAAATTTGGAAGCATTAATGGAACAATTTGTAGCAGTGAAAAACACATCTTGAGCAATACATTCAGAAATCAGGTTCTCATTTAGTGTATGCAAGTTCTTCCTCTCAATCTCATTATATTTTAGTGCTCGCTCATAGTCACTAACTTCAACTATCATTGCATCAAATTCCTTTTCCATTCCCTTAATATCAGTTTCTATCCCCTTTTTAAGACTCTCAAAGTGATCTTTTAGAAGTTTAAAGAAAGGCATGACCTCAGTTAAATAACATTCTTTCATTTGCTCAAAACCTCTTTCTCCTTCCGTAATACCAGTGGGTGTGATCCTTTTCTTGCAAGTTTTCTCAAAATCAACAAATAGTTGAAGTATAACATATTGGCTAATTAAGGTCTTGCTTTTAGTGGCAATTGTTCTAGGAACAAGATGCATTGGTGTATTAGGAGGATACACAGTCGCTCTAGGCATTTTCCAAAGAGGAGGGTTTGTTTCAACAATATTTTCAGCTTTCCGCTTATCTAAATCCATTTTCCAGAAAACTTGTTCGGGAGTCAACAATGTCCGAGGTTTAAACATGTTCAAGGAAATCCAGTTTTCCTTCTTGTAATCATGGGGTGTGATCTTTATTTTCTTCTCTCTACATTTAGGATCATCTAATTTCTTGTTCATCTTTTCCCTAGTGACTTCATCTGATTTCTTATCTTCCTCGGTGCACTCAACGCAACTAGGTTTCTGTCTAGGTTTTAGGATTTCATTGCCATCATAAAGAACCTTATGAGCATTTCTAGCCCTTTTAATGACCTCTGGATTTGGTTCCTCAACAAGGGGAATGCTATGCTTATCGCTTAGGACCCTATGCTTAGTGATCATGTGAGCAGTCTGAATGGTGTTCCCTTGTATGTACAACTTGTTTTCAAGTTTGTTTTTCAAAGTTTTCAGATTAGAAAAATCTTTCAAGAGTTTTGATTCCTTTGCATTAAATTCTTGCTTAAGCATTTTCACATTTTCTTGAAGTTCTTGTTTTTGCTTAGCAGTTTTAGAAAGTTTTTCTTGCAAGGAATTTAACTCTTGTTTTAATACTTCTTCTCGAAAAGTACTTTTTCTAATAATGTATGCGCACTTGGTCATCCATTTCCTGCTCACGAGTGGTCAACTCAAATTTAGCACGTTGTTCATAAATAGCAACACGTTCTTTATAGGCATTTAGTTCAGAGATTACAGAATCATCAGGGGCACATGCAGTGTATTCATAAAAAATATAGTCATTGTTGACTGCGGGAGATGCATCACTTGGTACAACTTCACTTTCACTTTGTTTCACATATTGATCATATGGGACAACATTGATATTACCCATATTTTCAATATTTGATACAAAAGTTTCAGTTGATAGTACTTTGTCATGCATCTTTTGCACATCAGCATCATCGTATAGTTTTAGTACCTCTGAGATGAGTGTGTCTTTGGATGGGCCAGACTGTGTTGAAGAGGAGACCTTGGGAGAAACCATTGGAGAAATGCTAGCCATAAAGATTGTGTGTGCAGTAGGTCCATCATCCACATCAGAATCGTATGCATCACAATCAGCGACTTGAAAGGCATTCTGATGATTGTGACCTATCTTCTGAATAGGCTGCTCATCCACATCTGCATCATAGGTCTTGGCATTGCCCTCGGCAAGAAACAACAATTCCTCTTCATCCAAAGTAGCACCATTATCACGAGCTTGCACAAGCGGCATCTTATCTCTGAAGTAATCAGCATTCTGTGGGCGCTTTGGAGATGTGCAGTTCCTTGCAATGTGTCCCTCACCACCACAATTATAACATTTGATCAGCTTAGCTTGACCTTGATTACCATTCCTTCCTCGATTCTGATTACCAACATAACCTCTACCGGCTCCACCTCTTCCCTGATCATACTGTCTTTTCCTGAACTGGTTGCACCACGATCCTCCCATCTTTAACAGTAGCTTGATTTTGTGGGTTAGATGTTGTTCGAGGTTGTTATTGGTTTGTGGGAGAGAATTCATGTTTTGACTGATCAGAAGAGCTAGTTGATTAATGAAATTACCCACGTGTGCATCAGCATCAGCTTGTTTGAACATGGGATCAGGAATTAGTTTGTGATTACCATTTCCCATGGGTATGACTTGTGAGGCTTTGGTTGTGATTCCGATGTTTGAATAGAAGGCAGTTGAGTCATTAGACGAGCTTGTCTCTCCCTGGTTGGTTTTGAACTGATTAAGAACCAATTTTTCAAACATAGCATGTCTCTCATTCTGAAGGAGGAAGGCATAGAGTTGCTCATAGTTTGTATTCTTCAATCCTTTAGTGAGCTTCACAGAGGTGACAAACTTGTGCCATTCGGGATTCATGTTGTTCACAAATTTTGAGTTTAGCTGAATGTTAGGCATAGTCATTCTGATGTTCCTCATGTCATTCACCAACTTATGAAATCTCACATAGTACTCATAGACACTCTCATCTGGTTTCATCTTGAAGTGTTCAAATTCGTCATAGAGTTGTGATTCTCTGTCTTCCATAGTTAATTCTGAAACTGAGAGAAGCATCTTGACATTATCCCATACTGCCTTTGCTTCGGTGTTGTGATTGATCGGCTTGTAGATGTCTTTAGGAAGACCTTGAAGAACAATGTTAGAAGCCACGATATCGAGCATCGAATCTCTTTTTCTCCTTATCATCAAGCTCATCATACATCTTTGGTCTGTCCATTCCGTAAATCCGAGTTCCATCTTCAGCAGTATCAAGTACATCTCTAGTCGTCTCAACTCGATACACGGTCCTTCATCAATGGATTTGAGAATGTTGACACCATTTTCCTTTCCAAGGCAGTACAATCTGATTCGTTGAGCCCAAGAATCGTAGTCGGTTCTGTCAAGCATGGGTGGACGAGTATCTGAACCAGCTGCTTGAACATCCTCGGCAACATTGGAGATGATAGTAGGAACGTTGGTAGACATGTTAACAGATTATACGGGATTTTATAACTCTATGATTAAACCGGAAATAGATTCTTTCACGGGATTTTACTAAATCAAGAGAAAACCGTAAACAATCACCCAAGTCGCTAGAAGATAATGCACCAAGTCGCTAACACCTAATTCGCTACACCCCCAAGTCGCTAAAGTCCAAGTCGCTAGACAAATGCAAGTCGCTAAGTAGTAACTCGCTAACCCTCAAGTCGATAGCAAAATTTTGGCGACAATTAAGCTACTCAAGTCGCTAAAACTTCAAGTCGCTAAAGAGCAACTCGCTAGAGACCAAGTCGCTACCACCAAGTCGCTACCCGTAGTGGAGAGTCCACTACTTGTACTGTGAATCGCTAGGTCTAAGTCGCTAGCTCCAAAACTGTAACTCTCGCTACAAAATGTGAAGCAAGTCGCTACGAAGAAAGAGATCCGTATATCAAGTCGCTAGCAAGAAAAACCACATAAACATCACTTTTCAATCCAAAAACAACCCAACCAAGATGATTCAAGCTTACCAAATGAAAACCTAAACACTTGTGATGATTCTAAACATAAAAGTACTAACAAAATCCAAGCTTTAACACAAGAAATCAACCAAATGATGCACAAACCACTAAACTTTTTCAAGCTAAAAAACCACCTAAAAACCACTAGAAATCCAAAGATGTGCAAGATATGATCTAACCATGGCTCTTGATACCAATTGTTGGATATTGGATTTCACATACACATCAAACCATAACACAAAGTGGGCGTATAACGATGAGTTCTAGAGAGAGAAAGTTAGAGGTTTAGGGAACTTAGTGAGAGAAAGAAAAACTATTATTATGAGCTCCAACTCTATACCTTGGGAGGTAGAGAGTATTTATTGTCTTACATAAATCGCCACACAACGGGCTGTGGATCAGGCATACAGTGGGTAAAGACCCGTCCGTCCTCCACGGTGTTACTTAACAAAATACTACTTAACTAAATATATCTATGACTACGAGCATTCTAACGATTACATATACTTGAGGTGACCGACTCTTTAATACCGGGAATTTCTAATTCCTAACAGAGCGCATTAAGCACATAACATGAAATATCACCTCATGGGTCAACATGAACACTTGACATGATAATATGGCTGCACGGGTTGCAACACCCCGTAAATTTCAACGTAGTAGCGAAAGGCTAATCGGGGTATTACTTCATAGATCACAATCATAATCATATAAAACGACTCTAAAGGTTACAATTTTATAAAAAGCGTTGTCATTCAATGGAAGTCAACTGTTACAGTTACAAAAGCGACACCATATTGTTCACGTTACACAAAAGAAAATCTTGAGTTTGTAGTAAATGACAACTTTATTTTACACCGATTTATAGGTCTTGGTGCCCACTCCGTGCCCATGGTATTCTTCCTTAGTTATCTGAGATAAACATGCTAAAAATTCAACAAATATGTTGAGTGAATCCATAGGTTTAAAGTTAATCAGCTTGAACACAAGATATATAGTGATAATTGCTTTGAAGATAATTAATCACTAAAACAGTTATTATTGCCCTAAGCTCATGACACCAAGACGTTAATTGTTACATCAACATAATGTTGTAAGTGGTTTTTGCTCCCCAAGGAGGTAATTTCCAGTTACCTATAGTAATTCAAATATAGTGCTCCTTGTTATTTCAATAACATAGACATGTTCGTCAACCCCAAATAGATATATCCACAATATTCACGTTCACTCGCGGTGACTAATGGTTCATGATAGGGAGGAGTGACATTTTGGCAGTAAAGGTACTTAGGCAATAATATCAGGAATAACACACGTTAGAAAAAAGGCTTGTGTTCAGGTTTATAACATGTATCTCCCCCACGGGAATTGTAAACCAAGTAAAGGTGGGGCTATGAACTCACCTCAGTGATACAATAGGGAAGTATAGCAAAGTCAAGTATGTAATGGCAACGGCTCCAACACGAAACCTAAATATAATATGGCAAGTTTTAGGTTTCGATGTTTTCAGTTTATGACTCCAATAGCAGTGTTTGGAAAAACACCATTTGTAAGTCACTTGTATCGTATCTACTTGTGTGGTAATGCGTAAAGTTCAAAAACAAAAGGTTTTTGTTAGGATTACTAAAATCCTTATTAAAGATTCGGTCACCCCGCGGTCATCCCGAGTATCATCTAGCTCTAGTTAAGTCGTAGTCTTATTAGAAAACGCTAATATCACCGTGGAGTCGGGTCGGGTCTTTACCCACTGTAAGCCCGCTCTACAGCCCGTAGGGGTTTATCTGCGTGAAAAGTTACCAAGATTGCACTGCACTATCAACCGCTGAAGCTGAGTATGTGTCTCTATCTGCGTGTTGTGCTCAAGTTCTATGGATGAGAACACAACTCACAGATTATGGCTTTACTTTCGATAAAATACCTATGTATTGTGACTTGAAAAGTGCCATAGCCATATCATGCAATCCTGTTCATCACTCAAAGACTAAGCATATCCGTGTCCGCTATCACTTCATCAAAGAGTACGTCGAAAATAGTACTGTTGAATTATTCTTCGTGAAGACAGATTACCAACTCGCCGATCTATTAACTAAAGCCCTTCCAAAAGAAAGGTTTGAGTATTTAGTTCGACGAATTGGAATGCGAAGCCTAACCCCTGAGGAGTTAGAACGTCTTCTCGAATCTTCTTGAAAATGATTTTCCAAAAAGCTTCGCTGTAAATATTTTTGAAAAACAAAATACAAAATTTGAAAAACCAACAAAAGCAAAATATAAAAATATAAAACTTTCAAAAAATACAAAAACAATATAAAATCAAAAATCCAAAAATATTCTTCTCACGACATGTCTCTCGTATAATCGATATTCTGTACGTATCTAGAAATGTCATTCAACAATGATACGGGCATGTACAGATGCTTGAGCGAGAGTTCTTTAATTTGTTTTCTAAAACATGTCGTTTCTCAAAATTTCTTCAATAATGGCTTTCGTATACATCAGTACGAAACCCGGACTAAAATGATGACTTTTGATTATTTTCAAATCAAAACTCGTGCTTTGATCGAAAAATGAGGTGTACGCTTCAGTGCACTACATTTAAAAATGGTGAGAAATCATCATCATCTTGAGCACCTTTTCAAGATTGTTCAAAAAGATTTTCAAAATCTTTCAAATAGTTTGTGCTTAAGATAACTCCCTCTAAAACCCGTTAATTGATTATGCTTTATTAAAGGGGGAGTATAAAACAAAATGTTCCAAACTCATGCTTAAATCAAATCCGTTTGTCTCCCCAAAAGATTCTAAAATGTTGTTTAATCCGTTGATATAAAAAATATCACGAACATGCTATTTTTGAGGGGGAGGAGACGTGATTAAAATGTGATCAAAAATGTTTAATGATCGGTGTTTGAATCTCAAAATGAGCTCGACTCAGACGAAACCAATGAATTGACGGGAATCAAAGTCAGTAAATGTACCATCTCGAGAAACTTGTGATAGATATGCACCTTCATGGGTCTAACCTCCTTTTCAAGGAGTGTTTACAACTTCAAGTTAGTTATTAGAGCTAGTTGTCACCTAAAACCTGACAATGGAACTCTTTAACTAGGCAACGTAACCGTGTCTCGTAGGGAATTGTCTATCATGAGCCGATCAATTCAAAAAGTGCGAACTCTACCCTCTATGTGCAGATTTCTGTCAAAACTTATAAGCACATGTGAAGGGGGAGTGTTTCTGAAAATATAAAACTCGCGGAGTGTCTCAAACATGTTTTCTATCATAAACACTCTGTGAGATTTTCAAGGAAAATGGTTTAATGGCAACAATAGGACAGTCATGGAGTCATAAGGTGACTAAGGATAGGAAACTCGTCCTATGATCCGCCAGAGCCGGAGGGATCTACCCAAGGACATCACCAATAGTTTAGTATTAGAAGTCCTTAGGTATGATTGAAAAAAAAGGAGTAATGTGAGAAAGGAGAAAGAAGGGGTTGAAGAATTAAAAAGAAATGTAATGAAAAAGGGTGAAAAGAAATAGCCCTCCATATTCAACCTTAGGGCAGAAACCGGGTTCAATACATATGCTTCTGGTTGTCACTAGATGACACTGGTATTGAAGACAAAGACGTCATGGACCCAGTGACGCACTGCACTAAACCTTCTAGCCACTCAATTCCTCTCAAAAGGATTTGTTTCATTCTCACTGGGAACCCTGCATAATCTATCGGCTTTCTCTTAGAGATTGCTGATATTGAAGAAGGAGACCCTCTCCCTAGTCTCCGCTCAAGAAAACCAAAATGCACTTATTGAGTCTAGAGCCACGAGATTCATCAAAAGATCTCATAGGAACACATGTCATGACATCGCTTGTTGTTCATCAATAAGGACACAAGTGATATATTCTAGAGTCCTACGCAGATCTTAGCAATCTGGCAGAACATTTATGAGAAGTTTCACATCTGTGATCTTCAGTGATTGAATGGAAACTCCTGCCAGGGTCAACATCAAGCAGCCCTGACAGCAGGTCACTTCGGTAATTCTCCGTGGATTACGCTTAGTGTGTCTCAAACGGTCTACAGTCGTGAAGTGATGCTTCGGTGTACTTCAGCGACTCATCTGAACTGTAGATGTACTTCGGTATATCGCGTTATCTCACTTGTGGGACTCCAGTTCAGGAACGGCCTTTGTGAGAATTAGAGATGTGTTTTCACACTATGCTGTTAACACCCTCGAAATTCAAACTTATAAGTGCCGGAATCCGCTTATTACTAACCTGTTTTATGTTTTCTTCTTATGGAAGCTCTGGAGCGGATGGATCGTGCAGACTCGCCACATGCTCATACCAACGACACATGAAAGTTCTCATCACAATCAAAGGCTACACAAAGTTTAAAGACTCGAGAACTACATCATTGGTAACCAAAAGACAAATAGAAGTGTGAGCATGGTGGAGAAAGACGTGGAGACACCTAACCAACGAAGTTGACAACGGCAGACAACCACATTATCTGATCACAAAGCATGAAGGAACAAAGATTCAAGACTATTCTATATCTACACGCAAAGTTCAAGCTCAAGGAAAGTAAGGATCTTATCAAGTGGAGCATCATTTGAATGACCACCCCTTAGGGGGAGATTGTTAGCCTTAATAGTTTTTATTAGAAGTGATGGTCATTCACATTTAGGAACTTTGTAACGTGTGTTAGATATCGTGATAGAATAGTCAACGGGCTCGTGGACTGGGTTAAGCTAAATGGCTAATAGTTATGTTAAGCTAGCCTTCTATTACATGTAATCCAATCCAAGTCCACGAAGCCCAAGCCAAGCCTATGGAAAGCCTTTAGGGCAACATGTGTCTTGTACTATAAATACCCCTCAAATGGTCATTTGAGGGGTGTGCTTGAAAGTGTGTGTGTGTGTGTATTTTCTCTCTCAAGGAATATACAACTTATTGTTTGCATATCTTATCATCACATACACGATTTTTATATCATTCAAGTCACCATCTTCCTTTCTTTATTTCATCTTCTTATACATATATGTGTTTGGTTTAACGTGTTTATAAGCATAACGTGGGTATTGGTTTGTGATAAGGTTGATAGATATAAGGTCCTACAGTGTAACTATAAATACCCTCTTCCCACCAAGGGAGAGGGTTGGAACTTCATTTGCTTACAAGCTAATCATATTTACTTTCTCTCTCTAAGAAGTCTCCCATCTCTTTATTTCTCTCTCTACAAAACGGCCAAATATCAAGAATCACAAGAGTTTATGTTAGTTGGTATCCTACAATTGGTATCAAAAGCCATGGTTTGATCTTTTAGATTGTGGGTGTTCGGATTTGTAGCTTGGTTCTTGTAGTTTTGTTTGGTTTGACTAGTTAGGGTTCTAAACACCTTGGTTTGATCTTGTTTATGGTTAGAATTGTTATATGGTTGTACTTTCATGTATAGGGTTGATGTATGAGTCTTCCTCAGTGATTAGTTAGTGTACTTCATAAGCTTAGTGGAAGTTTTAGGAAGTTTTAGGCGTATTTGTGTGTTTTTGAAGTTTATTCTTCCTTGTGGTTTGAGCCACGGTAAGGATTTCTTCGTTGCGGTTTGAGATGGTTAAGGAAATATCTTGTTGCGATTTGGAGTGGTTCAGCGTTGCGGTTTGGTTTGTAGCTAAAAAGGGAAAAGGATAAAAGCTTTGAAAACGACCATTTGTCCTCTTGCGGTTTGTCTTTTTGCTTCTGCGGTTTGCCAATAGCTGTGGTTTGCTTTCTGCGGTTTGAGGGCTGCGAGTTGAGGGTTGTGATTTAAAGATTGTGATTTGAAGTTGCGGTTTGAGCTCTTGCATTTTGAAATACTACTTTTTGGTCTTGCGGTTTGACATCTGCGGTTTGTGCTAAGTTGCGGTTTAATCTTGTTGTGGTTTGATCAAGAAGCTGAGTTTTGCCAGTTGCGGTTTGACATTGCGTTTTGCTCAAGTCTGTTGCGGTTTGATAGTTGGGGTTTGCCAAGTTGCGGTTTGAGTGTTGCGATTTGCCAGTTGAGAGTAGTTGTGGGTTGAGTTTTGCGATTTGGGGTTGCGGTTTGTCATCTGAAGACCATTTTTCTAGATTAACTAAACGTTGTGCTGCCAAAATTCTGTCTCACGGTTTATCTTTGATTTTTTAAAATCCCGCGAAAGATTCTATTTCTTTGTTTAAATCATAGATTTGTAAAATCTCGTGTAAAGTTCACATCATGTCTACAGTTTCTGATGACATTCAAGCTGCTGGGTCCGATACCTGCCCTCCTATGCTAGATAGGACAGGTTATGAATCATGGGCACAACGAATTCGATTGTATTGTTTGGGTAAGGAAAATGGCATCAACATTCTTCGATCTATTGATGAAGGACCGTTTCAGTTGGGCACTAGCAGAGACACAATCTCTACTCTGATGATGGAACTGTCACTCTTGGAATGGACAGACCACGTACCTACAATGATCTCGATGAGAAGGAAAAGAAGCGGTATGATGCAGATATATGAGCTTCAAAAATTGTGCTTCAAGGGCTTCCCAAGGACATTTACAAACTTATTAACAACAACACTGCAGCCAAAGCAGTTTGGGACAATGTTAAAATGCTTCTTGCTGGATCTGAATTGACTAAGGAAGATCGAGAATTACAGTTGTATGATGAGTTTGAACACTTCCAGATGAAACCGGGTGAGAACAACAATGAATACTATGTCAGGTTTCACAAACTCGTCAATGACATGAGAATCATCAAGATGACAATGCCAAACATTCAACTTAACTCCAAGTTTGTGAACAACATGACACCCGAGTGGGATAGGTTTGTAACAATAGTGAAGCTTAACAAAGGTTTGAGAAACACAAATTATGAATAAATATTTACATACTACAACAACATAAAAAACATGCATGATCATGGAAAGGTTCAATCCAACAACAATGAATGATCCTCTTGCACTGGTTTCGAATGTTAAGCCTGTCACCCAATAATCACAAACTCAAGGTTACCAGTAGCCATCCCCTTCACAGAATCAGACACTTTTTCCTGATTCAGGATACACTCCAACTAATAAGATGATTGAAAATCTTTCCAACCAAGTTGCCTTGCTTGCTCAACAATTCAGAGCAGCCCTACCTCAAACCAACAACCAACTTTGAACTTCATCAAATCCACGCAATCAAGCAACTATGGAGGATGGAAGGGTTGTGGTTCAAAATGTTTAAGGGCGACATAACATGATCCAAAGAAATGTTGTTATGGGAAATGGTGCGGCTGGTGTTGGTGGTGCACAGAACAAAGGTGGGAATGCTATGTCATGACAAGCAAAGAAAATCAAGTGCTACAACTGTGGTGGTGTAAGGCACATTGCAAGAAACTGCACTCAACCAAAGCGTCCACAGAACTCAGATTACTTCAAGGATGTGATGTTGTTGATGCAAGCTCAAGAGAATGGTGTTGCATTGGATGAAAAAGAGCTCTTGTTTTTGGCTGGACAAGGGGCAAATACTTTTGATGCGGATGTTGATGACCAACCAGTCTATGATATGGCCCAGAATGATCCCAATATCTTTCAAGTTGATGTGGTAGATGCCTTCGACTCACATGTTGATGATGAACCCACTACTCAAACAATATTCATGGAAAACATATCTCCAATGGTCTCTTCACCTCAACAAGTTGGTCCCTCCAATGCATCAGTTATCTCTAAGGTACTCAAACTGTACGATATGGCTGAAGAAAAAAAGATTCCCAACGAAGTACAACATACAAAAGTTGTTGAGTCAGATACTGTGAATATGGGAAATAGCAATGTTATCCCATATGAGCAGTATGTGAAACACAACGAAGGTCAGGTTGTACCTAGTAGTGCATCTTCTATTCTTTATGATGATTATATGTTGCATGAGTACACTGCATTCATCCCTGATGACTCATTGACCTCTACACTTAACATATATAAGGAACAAGTTGCCATATATGAACAGCGTGCGAAATTTGAACTGACTGAACGTGAGCAGAAAATGGATTGTCAAATGCGTATACTGATCACTGAACGTAATTCAAGGGAAGAAAAATTAAAACAGGAGTTATAATCTTTACAAATAAAACTTAATCAAACTGTTAAGCAAAAACAAGAAATACAAAATAATGTAACAATACTTAAACAAAATTTCAAAGAAAAGGAAACAAAAAATGAAAACTTAATCAAACTGTTAAGCAAAAAAAAAGAAATACAAAAAAATGTAACAATGCCTTAAACAATAATTATCAAAAGATAAAAGGAAATCAAAACTCTTGAAGTGACTTCTTAGCTACTTTCAAGCCTCAACACAGCTGACCCCCGAACAAGTATTTTGAAGTTAGACATGGAAAAGAAAAGGCCAAAGAAACTAATGAGATTTGCAACGGTGTGAAATCTTCCTATAGAATGTAAAACGTTTGTTAGCATTTGTGTAATCTATGAACTATTTGCTGATTTCGATAAAACGAATTATTCCATTAGCTATTATTGAAGGGAAAGGGGTTTGAGGAAACGATGGCTCTAAAAACCTTGTACGCATTCCAAACGATGATCATGATAACATGGTCAGGCAGTCTAAAGTTGAGGTTGATAATGACAATGTCAACATCTAAAACTTTAAATGCCAAGACAATCAGAATTTGATGCATATTTTGAAATGCAATTGAGATGAACTTCACTGTAACACGATCCGTTGAAATCTCAAATTTCTCAATTGAAGGGAAATAGGAGTGAAGTAGTTGGCTCTCATAACCACCATCTCTAGATTCTCATAATTTTCAATACCAAAAACATCGATAAATAATGTTTTCAAGAAAATGAATGTTTTGAAAGAAATGGAGTGACGAGATTGAGAATCTAAAACTCATAGTGAGAAAACCATAGACAATAGATTGGCCCAAATAGTAGATAGTCTTTGTGAGATCGTAGAAGATATAGAAGAAGAAACCACTAGATAGTGTTGTTGCCTATGCTTGCATGTACGCTAAACGATCTCAGGAACTCCATTGGCACATGTCTTAAACCAATACCAGCGAGATAGATTTGTTGAAAGCTAAGAGCTAGAGTGGCCCAACTGCCTTATGATGGAAGTGAAATCATTAAGCTTGGTCATATCCCTGCTAGTGAACCACTATCAGAAGAGGATAGAGAGTTAGAAGAAATATCTAGAGATAAAATGGCTAAGAAGATGAATGGCCCTGTAAGTGTGAGAAGTCGGGTCAATTAAAAACCTCACAATTATTCTAAGGAGAACTTCTTAGCTACTTTCAAGCCTCAGACACAGCTGACCCCCGAACAAGTATTTTTGAAGTTAGACATGGAAAAGAAAAAGGCCAAAGAACTTGTAATAAAAAATCCTCCCTAATGAGATTACCAGCTGCAACGGTGTACCCATCGAAACCCCCATGCATTTAGTTCCCAGAAATCTTCCTATAGAATGTAAAACGTTTGTTAGCATTTGTGTAATCTATGAACTATTTGCTGATTTCGATAAAACATGTAAGAAGAGAATTATTCCATTAGCTATTATTGAAGGGGAAAGGGGGTTTGAGGAAACAAAAATGTGTTATCTAAGGTTATTCCATTCTTTGAACTAGTCAAAGAACATTTTGAGAGCACTCAAAAGGCTCTAGAAACTGAAGTTAAAGAAATGAAAGATGTGTTCAAAGACATGGAAAATATGGTAAAACAAAATGCAATAACACTTAAAACTTATGAGATTGAGAGGAAGAATATTCACATCACCAATGAAAAGTTGATTGCTAGATGTATTGCCCAGGATGTGTATTATACTGCTACTGATTCTGCTTTAACTGCCTCTCAATTTCATGATATGTCACTTGCATTTAAGGTTGTTCTGACTCGTGTTAATGAGCTTGAAGCCGAGATTTAAGATTGCTTGAGAAATTCCAAAACGATGATCATGATAACATGGTCAGGCATTTGTCTAAAGTTGAGGTTGATAATGTTAATTTACAATTACAATGTCAACATCTAGAAGAAAGAATTAAAACTTTAAATGCCAAGACATTTCTGGATGCTCCTGAATTTGATGCATATTTTGAAATAAGCAATCGAGATGAACGAATTCAAGCTCACTGTAACACGATCCGAAAATTGAAAGCTCAAATTTCTCAATTGAAGGGAAATAGGAGTGAAGTGGTAGGCTCTCATATACCACCATCTCTAGATTCTCATAATTTTCAATACCAAAACATCATCGATAAATTGCAACAAGAAAATGAATGTTTTCAAGCTGAAAATTCAAAAGTTAAATCGCAACACAAAGAGTTATATGATTCAATTAAGGTCACTTATGACAAACACAAGGAAAAGATAACTTCTTTGCTTAACGAGATTGAGAATCTAAAAACTCAGGTGAAAGGGAAAATGACAATCCCCTCGTGTAAATATGTTGTTCCAAAGATTTCTGCTTGTAATAATTATGCTATTGAAGTGATGTATATTTCCCATCCTCTTAGGGACAATAAGATTGCGTATCAAGCATATCTCACTTACCTTAAGGATAGCTTAGATAGTCTTTGTGAGATCGTAGAAGATGATAGAATAGAGAAACCACTAGATAGTGTTGTTGCCTATGCTTGCATGTACGCTAAACGATCTCAGGAACTCTTAGAATATGTCATTGGCACATGTCTTAAAACCAATACCAAGCGAGATAGATTTGTTGCACCCTCTTCAATGCCTAAGATCAAGCATGTTACCTTTGATGTACCCATGACAACATCTGAACCCAACACATCAAAACCAAAAAAGAAAATAGTAGTGAAACAAGCTAATGTTCCCTGCTATGATGGAAGTGAAATCATTAAGCTTGGTCATATCCCTGCTAGTGAACCACTATCAGAAGAGGATAGAGAGTTAGAAGAAATATCTAGAGATAAAATGGCTAAGAAGATGAATGGCCCTGTAAGTGTGAGAAGTCGGGTCAATCACAAACCTACCAATTATTCTAAGAGAACTTTTTAGCTACTTTCAAACCTCAGACACAGTTGACCCCCGAACAAGTATTTTGGAAGTTAGACATGGAAATGAAAAAGGACAAAGAACTTGTAATAAAAAATCCTCCTCTAATGAGTTTATCGGCTACAACGGTGTACCCATCGAAACCCCCATGCATTTAGTTCCCAGAAATCTTCCTATAGAATGTAAAACGTTTGTTAGCATTTGTGTAATCTATGAACTATTTGCTGATTTCGATAAAACATGTAAGAAGAGAATTATTCCATTAACTATTATTGAAGGGGAAAGGGGGTTTGAGGAAACAAAAATGTGTTATCTAAGGTTATTCCATTCTTTGAACTAGTCAAAGAACATTTTGAGAGCACTCAAAAGGCTCTAGAAACTGAAGTTAAAGAAATGAAAGATGTGTTCAAAGACATGGAAAATATGGTAAAACAAAATGCAATAACACTTAAAACTTATGAGATTGAGAGGAAGAATATTCACATCACCAATGAAAAGTTGATTGCTAGATGTATTGCCCAGGATGTGTATTATACTGCTACTGATTCTGCTTTAACTGCCTCTCAATTTCATGATATGTCACTTGCATTTAAGGTTGTTCTGACTCGTGTTAATGAGCTTGAAGCCGAGATTTAAGATTGCTTGAGAAATTCCAAAACGATGATCATGATAACATGGTCAGGCATTTGTCTAAAGTTGAGGTTGATAATGTTAATTTACAATTACAATGTCAACATCTAGAAGAAAGAATTAAAACTTTAAATGCCAAGACATTTCTGGATGCTCCTGAATTGGATGCATATTTTGAAATAAGCAATCGAGATGAACGAATTCAAGCTTACTGTAACACGATCCGAAAATTGAAAGTTCAAATTTCTCAATTGAAGGGAAATAGGAGTGAAGTGGTAGGCTCTCATATACCACCATCTCTAGATTCTCATAATTTTCAATACCAAAACATCATCGATAAATTGCAACAAGAAAATGAATGTTTTCAAGCTGAAAATTCAAAAGTTAAATCGCAACACAAAGAGTTATATGATTCAATTAAGGTCACTTATGACAAACACAAGGAAAAGATAACTTCTTTGCTTAACGAGATTGAGAATCTAAAAACTCAGGTGAAAGGGAAAATGACAATCCCCTCGTGTAAATATGTTGTTCCAAAGATTTCTGCTTGTAATAATTATGCTATTGAAGTGATGTATATTTCCCATCCTCTTAGGGACAATAAGATTGCGTATCAAGCATATCTCACTTACCTTAAGGATAGCTTAGATAGTCTTTGTGAGATCGTAGAAGATGATAGAATAGAGAAACCACTAGATAGTGTTGTTGCCTATGCTTGCATGTACGCTAAACGATCTCAGGAACTCTTAGAATATGTCATTGGCACATGTCTTAAAACCAATACCAAGCGAGATAGATTTGTTGCACCCTCTTCAATGCCTAAGATCAAGCATGTTACCTTTGATGTACCCATGACAACATCTGAACCCAACACATCAAAACCAGAAAAGAAAATAGTAGTGAAACAAGCTAATGTTCCCTGCTATGATGGAAGTGAAATCATTAAGCTTGGTCATATCCCTGCTAGTGAACCACTATCAGAAGAGGATAGAGAGTTAGAAGAAATATCTAGAGATAAAATGGCTAAGAAGATGAATGGCCCTGTAAGTGTGAGAAGTCGGGTCAATTAAAAACCTCACAATTATTCTAAGGAGAACTTCTTAGCTACTTTCAAGCCTCAGACACAGCTGACCCCCGAACAAGTATTTTTGAAGTTAGACATGGAAAAGAAAAAGGCCAAAGAACTTGTAATAAAAAATCCTCCCTAATGAGATTACCAGCTGCAACGGTGTACCCATCGAAACCCCCATGCATTTAGTTCCCAGAAATCTTCCTATAGAATGTAAAACGTTTGTTAGCATTTGTGTAATCTATGAACTATTTGCTGATTTCGATAAAACATGTAAGAAGAGAATTATTCCATTAGCTATTATTGAAGGGGAAAGGGGGTTTGAGGAAACAAAAATGTGTTATCTAAGGTTATTCCATTCTTTGAACTAGTCAAAGAACATTTTGAGAGCACTCAAAAGGCTCTAGAAACTGAAGTTAAAGAAATGAAAGATGTGTTCAAAGACATGGAAAATATGGTAAAACAAAATGCAATAACACTTAAAACTTATGAGATTGAGAGGAAGAATATTCACATCACCAATGAAAAGTTGATTGCTAGATGTATTGCCCAGGATGTGTATTATACTGCTACTGATTCTGCTTTAACTGCCTCTCAATTTCATGATATGTCACTTGCATTTAAGGTTGTTCTGACTCGTGTTAATGAGCTTGAAGCCGAGATTTAAGATTGCTTGAGAAATTCCAAAACGATGATCATGATAACATGGTCAGGCATTTGTCTAAAGTTGAGGTTGATAATGTTAATTTACAATTACAATGTCAACATCTAGAAGAAAGAATTAAAACTTTAAATGCCAAGACATTTCTGGATGCTCCTGAATTTGATGCATATTTTGAAATAAGCAATCGAGATGAACGAATTCAAGCTCACTGTAACACGATCCGAAAATTGAAAGCTCAAATTTCTCAATTGAAGGGAAATAGGAGTGAAGTGGTAGGCTCTCATATACCACCATCTCTAGATTCTCATAATTTTCAATACCAAAACATCATCGATAAATTGCAACAAGAAAATGAATGTTTTCAAGCTGAAAATTCAAAAGTTAAATCGCAACACAAAGAGTTATATGATTCAATTAAGGTCACTTATGACAAACACAAGGAAAAGATAACTTCTTTGCTTAACGAGATTGAGAATCTAAAAACTCAGGTGAAAGGGAAAATGACAATCCCCTCGTGTAAATATGTTGTTCCAAAGATTTCTGCTTGTAATAATTATGCTATTGAAGTGATGTATATTTCCCATCCTCTTAGGGACAATAAGATTGCGTATCAAGCATATCTCACTTACCTTAAGGATAGCGTAGATAGTCTTCGTGAGATCGTAGAAGATGATAGAATAGAGAAACCACTAGATAGTGTTGTTGCCTATGCTTGCATGTACGCTAAACGATCTCAGGAACTCTTAGAATATGTCATTGGCACATGTCCTAAAACCAGTACCAAGCGAGATAGATTTGTTGCATCATCTTCAATGCCTAAGATCAAGCATGTTACCTTTGATGTACCCATGACAACATCTGAACCCAACACATCAAAACCAGAAAAGAAAATAGTAGTGAAACAAGCTAATGTTCCCTGCTATGATGGAAGTGAAATCATTAAGCTTGGTCATATCCCTGCTAGTGAACCACTATCAGAAGAGGATAGAGAGTTAGAAGAAATATCTAGAGATAAAATGGCTAAGAAGATGAATGGCCCTGTAAGTGTGAGAAGTCGGGTCAATTAAAAACCTCACAATTATTCTAAGGAGAACTTCTTAGCTACTTTCAAGCCTCAGACACAGCTGACCCCCGAACAAGTATTTTTGAAGTTAGACATGGAAAAGAAAAAGGCCAAAGAACTTGTAATAAAAAATCCTCCCTAATGAGATTACCAGCTGCAACGGTGTACCCATCGAAACCCCCATGCATTTAGTTCCCAGAAATCTTCCTATAGAATGTAAAACGTTTGTTAGCATTTGTGTAATCTATGAACTATTTGCTGATTTCGATAAAACATGTAAGAAGAGAATTATTCCATTAGCTATTATTGAAGAGGAAAGGGGTTTTGAGGAAATGAAAATGTGTTATCTAACCGAGGTTATTCCATTCTTTGAACTAGTCAAAGAACATTTTGAGAGTACTCAAAAGGCTCTAGAACTGAAGTTAAAGAAATGAAAGATGTGTTCAAAGACATGGAAAATACGGTTAAACAAAATGCAATAGAGCTTAAAACTTATGAGATTGAGAGGAAGAATATTCACATCACCAATGAAAAGTTGATTGCTAGATGTATTGCCCAGGATGTGTATTATACTGCTACTGATTCTGCTTTAACTGCCTCTCAATTTCATGATATGTCACTTGCATTTAAGGTTGTTCTGACTCGTGTTAATGAGCTTGAAGCCGAGATTTAAGATTGCTTGAGAAATTCCAAAACGATGATCATGATAACATGGTCAGGCATTTGTCTAAAGTTGAGGTTGATAATGTTAATTTACAATTACAATGTCAACATCTAGAAGAAAGAATTAAAACTTTAAATGCCAAGACATTTCTGGATGCTCCTGAATTTGATGCATATTTTGAAATAAGCAATCGAGATGAACGAATTCAAGCTCACTGTAACACGATCCGAAAATTGAAAGCTCAAATTTCTCAATTGAAGGGAAATATGAGTGATGTGGTAGGCTCCCATAAACCACCATCTCTAGATTCTCATAATTTTCAATACCAAAACATCATCGATAAATTGCAACAAGAAAATGAATGTTTTCAAGCTGAAAATTCAAAAGTTAAATCGCAACACAAAGAGTTATATGATTCAATTAAGGTCACTTATGACAAACACAAGGAAAAGATAACTTCTTTGCTTAACGAGATTGAGAATCTAAAAACTCAGGTGAAAGGGAAAATGACAATCCCCTCGTGTAAATATGTTGTTCCAAAGATTTCTGCTTGTAATAATTATGCTATTGAAGTGATGTATATTTCCCATCCTCTTAGGGACAATAAGATTGCGTATCAAGCATATCTCACTTACCTTAAGGATAACCTTGATAGTCTTTGTGAGATCGTAGAAGATGATAGAATAGAGAAACCACTAGATAGTGTTGTTGCATATGCTTGTATGTATGCTAAACGATCTCAGGAACTCTTAGAATATGTCATTGGCACATGTCCTAAAACCGGTACCAAGCGAGATATATTTGTTGCACCCTCTTCAATGCCTAAGATCAAGCATGTTACCTTTGATGTACCCATGACAACATCTGAACCCAACACATCAAAACCAGAAAAGAAAATAGTAGTGAAACAAGCTAATGTTCCCTGCTATGATGGAAGTGAAATCATTAAGCTTGGTCATATCCCTGCTAGTGAACCACTATCAGAAGAGGATAGAGAGTTAGAAGAAATATCTAGAGATAAAATGGCTAAGAAGATGAATGGCCCTGTAAGTGTGAGAAGTCGGGTCAATTAAAAACCTCACAATTATTCTAAGGAGAACTTCTTAGCTACTTTCAAGCCTCAGACACAGTGACCCCGAACAAGTATTTTTGAAGTTAGACATGGAAAAGAAAAAGGCCAAAGAACTTGTAATAAAAAATCCTCCCTAATGAGATTACCAGCTGCAACGGTGTACCCATCGAAACCCCCATGCATTTAGTTCCCAGAAATCTTCCTATAGAATGTAAAACGTTTGTTAGCATTTGTGTAATCTATGAACTATTTGCTGATTTCGATAAAACATGTAAGAAGAGAATTATTCCATTAGCTATTATTGAAGGGGAAAGGGGGTTTGAGGAAACAAAAATGTGTTATCTAAGGTTATTCCATTCTTTGAACTAGTCAAAGAACATTTTGAGAGCACTCAAAAGGCTCTAGAAACTGAAGTTAAAGAAATGAAAGATGTGTTCAAAGACATGGAAAATATGGTAAAACAAAATGCAATAACACTTAAACTTATGAGATTGAGAGGAAGAATATTCACATCACCAATGAAAAGTTGATTGCTAGATGTATTGCCCAGGATGTGTATTATACTGCTACTGATTCTGCTTTAACTCCCTCTCAATTTCATGATATGTCACTTGCATTTAAGGTTGTTCTGACTCGTGTTAATGAGCTTGAAGCCGAGATTTAAGATTGCTTGAGAAATTCCAAAACGATGATCATGATAACATGGTCAGGCATTTGTCTAAAGTTGAGGTTGATAATGTTAATTTACAATTACAATGTCAACATCTAGAAGAAAGAATTAAAACTTTAAATGCCAAGACATTTCTGGATGCTCCTGAATTTGATGCATATTTTGAAATAAGCAATCGAGATGAACGAATTCAAGCTCACTGTAACACGATCCGAAAATTGAAAGCTCAAATTTCTCAATTGAAGGGAAATAGGAGTGAAGTGGTAGGCTCTCATATACCACCATCTCTAGATTCTCATAATTTTCAATACCAAAACATCATCGATAAATTGCAACAAGAAAATGAATGTTTTCAAGCTGAAAATTCAAAAGTTAAATCGCAACACAAAGAGTTATATGATTCAATTAAGGTCACTTATGACAAACACAAGGAAAAGATAACTTCTTTGCTTAACGAGATTGAGAATCTAAAAACTCAGGTGAAAGGGAAAATGACAATCCCCTCGTGTAAATATGTTGTTCCAAAGATTTCTGCTTGTAATAATTATGCTATTGAAGTGATGTATATTTCCCATCCTCTTAGGGACAATAAGATTGCGTATCAAAAATATCTCACTTACCTTAAGGATAGCCTAGATAGTCTTTGTGAGATCGTAGAAGATGATAGAATAGAGAAACCACTAGATAGTGTTGTTGCCTATGCTTGCATGTACGCTAAACGATCTCAGGAACTCTTAGAATATGTCATTGGCACATGTCTTAAAACCAATACCAAGCGAGATAGATTTGTTGCACCCTCTTCAATGCCTAAGATCAAGCATGTTACCTTTGATGTACCCATGACAACATCTGAACCCAACACATCAAAACCAGAAAAGAAAATAGTAGTGAAACAAGCTAATGTTCCCTGCTATGATGGAAGTGAAATCATTAAGTCTGGTCATATCCCTGCTAGTGAACCACTATCAGAAGAGGATAGAGAGTTAGAAGAAATATCTAGAGATAAAATGGCTAAGAAGATGAATGGCCCTGTAAGTGTGAGAAGTCGGGTCAATTAAAAACCTCACAATTATTCTAAGGAGAACTTCTTAGCTACTTTCAAGCCTCAGACACAGCTGACCCCCGAACAAGTATTTTTGAAGTTAGACATGGAAAAGAAAAAGGCCAAAGAACTTGTAATAAAAAATCCTCCCTAATGAGATTACCAGCTGCAACGGTGTACCCATCGAAACCCCCATGCATTTAGTTCCCAGAAATCTTCCTATAGAATGTAAAACGTTTGTTAGCATTTGTGTAATCTATGAACTATTTGCTGATTTCGATAAAACATGTAAGAAGAGAATTATTCCATTAGCTATTATTGAAGGGGAAAGGGGGTTTGAGGAAACAAAAATGTGTTATCTAAGGTTATTCCATTCTTTGAACTAGTCAAAGAACATTTTGAGAGCACTCAAAAGGCTCTAGAAACTGAAGTTAAA
Organism: Chrysanthemum makinoi; assembly: GCA_910596185.1. Classification (NCBI taxonomy): domain Eukaryota; kingdom Viridiplantae; phylum Streptophyta; class Magnoliopsida; order Asterales; family Asteraceae; genus Chrysanthemum; species Chrysanthemum makinoi. Next base: position 268,838,326 of record OU343224.1, read on the forward strand.
GAAATGAAAGATGTGTTCAAAGACATGGAAAATATGGTAAAACAAAATGCAATAACACTTAAAACTTATGAGATTGAGAGGAAGAATATTCACATCACCAATGAAAAGTTGATTGCTAGATGTATTGCCCAGGATGTGTATTATACTGCTACTGATTCTGCTTTAACTGCCTCTCAATTTCATGACATGTCACTTGCATTTAAAGTTGTCCAGACTCGTGTCAATGAGCTTGAAGTTGAGAATTTAAGATTGCATGAGAAATTCCAAAACGATGATCATGATAACATGGTCAGGCATTTGTCTAAAGTTGAGGTTGATAATGTTAATTTACAATTACAATGTCAACATCTAGAAGAAAGAATTAAAACTTTAAATGCCAAGACATCTTTGGATGCTCCTGAATTTGATGCGTATTTTGAAATAAGAAATCGAGATGAACGGATTCAAGCTCACTGTAACACGATCCAAAATTTGGAAGCTCAAATTTCTCAATTGAAGGGAAATAGGAGTGAAGTGGTAGGCTCTCATATACCACCATCTCTAGATTCTCATAATTTTCAATACCAAAACATCATCGATAAATTGCAACAAGAAAATGAATGTTTTCAAGCTGAAAATTCAAAATTTAAATTGCATTACAAAGAGTTATATGATTCAATTAAGGTTACTGATGACAAACATAATGAAAAGATAATTTCTTTGCTTAACAAGATTGAGAATCTAAAACTCGGTGAAAGGGAAAATGACAATCCCCTCGTGTAAATATGTTGTTCCAAAGATTTCTGCTTGTAATAATTATGCTATTGAAGTGATGTATATTTCCCATCCTCTTAGGGACAATAAGATTGCGTATCAAGCATATCTCACTTACCTTAAGGATAGCCTAGATAGTCTTTGTGAGATCGTAGAAGATGATAGAATAGAGAAACCACTAGATAGTGTTGTTGCCTATGCTTGCATGTATGCTAAACGATCTCAGGAACTCTTAGAATATGTCATTGGCACATGTCTTAAAACCAATACCAAGCGAGATAGATTTGTTGCACCCTCTTCAATGCCTAAGATCAAGCATGTTACCTTTGATGTACCCATGACAACATCTGAACCCAACACATCAAAACCAGAAAAGAAAATAGCAGTGAAACAAACTAATGTTCCCATCATTACTTCTACAGGAGTAAAAAGTGACACTAAAGCTAGTTGGTCAAAGCCTAGAGGTAATACAAAGAATGATAGGACTACGCAAGCTAAAAGTGTTCACCAGAAGGAAGTAGAAGACCATCATAAGAATCATAAGTTTGATTTGAACAAAAAGAATCGTGTTGATTCTAGTATTAGCTATAAGCGTACTGTAATTAATTCGAATTCTAATGCTGTGTGCAAAACATGTAATGAATGTTTAATTTCTGGTAATCATGATCAATGTGTTGTGTCATTTTTTATGTCATCGACACAATCCCCAGTTGAGATAATTGGAAAAGCAAAACAAATTAAGCAATCTTGAAAACCTACAGGGAAAATGTTTACTAATGTGGGCTTTTAGTGGAAGCCAACAGGTCAAATGTTCACTCTAGGCGAAATATGCCCTTTAGCTAGAACTACCATACCTAGAGTAGAGCCTGTTAAGGAATGGAAGCCAAATGGTAGAATTATCTCTTTAGTTACACAATGCCCACTAACTAGGTCTTGTGTATCTACTAGTGATGCCCCCATTGTTAATACCATAGCACCTAGAATTTCTGATAATACAAAGATTGTTTGCACTAACCAAAAGGACCCCATCTGCACGTGGGGATCCATTATTTCCAATTATCCATCTTCGTCTGTTTTTAAATGCAGGTCGTACAAATCGTCCTTGGGTATTTGGATTCAGGCTGCTCAAAACCTTTGACCGGAGATCGCTCACGGCACAAGAATTTTCAATTTTGTGAATAAGTTTATCGGGATAGTTAGATTTGAGAACGACCATTTTAAGGCAATTATGGGTTACAGAGATTATGCTTTTGGTGACAGTGTAATTTCCAGGGTATACTACGTGGAACGACTTGGTCACAACTTGTTCTCTGTTGGTCAATTTTGTGATTCCGATCTCAAAGTGGCCTTTAGAAAACACACATGCTTCATCAGAGAATTGGATGGTGCTGATCTTCTTAAAGGCTCTCGAGGCACCAATCTATACATCATCTCTATTGAAGACATGATGTGGTCCTCTCCTATTTGCTTGTTGTCAAAAGCCTCAAAGAACAAATCCTTGTAATGGCATCATCGTTTGAATCACTTGAACTTTGGCACCATCAATGATCTTGCTTGAAAAGACCTTGTGTGCAGTCTAAATAGATTAAAATTCAAAAAAGATCATCTTTGTTCGGAATGCCAACTGGGAAAAATCAAGAAGTATTCTCACAAACCCAAAACTATCAACACTATCATGGATCTATGCGGACCAATAAGAGTGCAGAGTATATATGGGAAGAAATATGCTCTCGTTGTGGTAGATGACTATTCTTGGTTTACATGGGTGAAGTTTTTGAGAACCAAGAACGAAACTCCAGAGGTTATCATTAAACTGATCAAGCAACTACAAGTCAGACTCAACAAAACCATCAGATTCATTCGAACAGACAATGAAACTGAGTCTGTGATCAAACAACTCATTCAATTTTATGAGAGCATTGGCATCAGTCACCAGAAAAGTGTTCCACGTACTCCTCAGCAGAACGGCATTGTTGAAAGACGTAATCATACTCATGTGGAAGTTGCATGAACCATGCTAATATTCTCTAAGGCTCCGATGTATCTTTGGGCGGAAGATATTTCCACTGCTTGTTACACTAAAAATCGATCCTTGATACATAGTCTGCAAAACAAACTCCCTATGAGCTGGTACATAACTGAAAACCAGTTCTATCTTTTCTATGTATGTTTGGTGCTCTATGCTACCCAACAAATGACAAGGAAGATCTGGGAAAGTTAAAGGCTAAAGCGGACATTGGATTCTTCGTTTGGTATGCACCAGATCATAAGGGATACCGAATCTACAACAGAAGAACCCGAAAAATTATTGAAACAATTCACGTGTTATTCGATGAGCTGACTGAGCAACCGGCTCCTGGTCACACCAGTTTCGGTTCCACGACTAATTTTTTGTCACCTGGGCCAATTATTTCAGGTCTTGTATAGCATCCCACTCCTGTAGTTCCTTATGTACCCCTTCAAATGAAGATTTGAAGCTCTTGTTTGATCCGATGTTTGATAAATATTTTGGGTCACCAACTGGTGATACTCCAACATTACCGGCTGCAGCTGCTCCTATTCCAAACAATGTCAATGGTCCATCCTTGTCTACCTCTATAGGTCAAGATGCTCCCTCTGCAAGTCAGTCACCATCATCATCATCAGATCTTCATTCTTCTTTGATACATCAAAGCACTGTAGCAGAAAATTCTTTGGAAGTAAATCCTTTTGCTCCTTCTGAAGATGCTCCGTTCAAAAATATATTTGCTCCTGAATCCCATTTTGAGACATCTTTTTCAGGGGATCTTAACACGGTTACCTCAGTTCCCTACCCTCAACCACATGAACATCTCAGAAAATGGACCAATGATCATTCTATTGATAACATTATTGGGAATCCTTCTCGTCCGGTATTCACTCAAAAGCAACTTGCCACTGATGCCTTGTGGTGCTTCTATAATTCCTTACTATCCAAAGTCGAACCGAAAGATTTCAAGACCGCTATTGATGAGGTATGTTGGTTCAATGCAATGCACGAAGAAATTCACGAGTTTGATCGACTTGAAGTATGGGAATTAGTACCACCTCCAGACTGTGCAATGATTATTGCCCTCAAGTGGATCTATAAGGTGAAGCTTGATGAGCATGGTGATGTTTTGAAAAATAAGGCTCGGCTTGTTGCTAAGGGATATCATCAAGAGGAGGGCATAGACTTTGAGGAGTCATTCACACCAGTTGCTTGAATATAGGCTATCATAATCTTTCTCGCTAATGTTGCCAGCAAGAACATGATAGTCTATCAAATGGATGTGAAGACTGCTTTTCTAAACGACGAGTTAAAAGAAGTAGTCTATGTGAGTCAATCAGAAGGATTTGTGGATCCCTGATTGGTGCAAAACCGTCAAGTTATCTCACGCAAGCCGGCCACTTGTGAATGGCTGACCGTAAGAAACTCAAAACAGTTCAAACACCAAATGCAATGAAGATCAGAGGAGTATAGTGTTTCCTCGAGTCGTTAAGTCCCAACGAGGTGTGTAAACTGTAGTACAACGACTGTGCGTGCTGAAATGATATTTAATATACAAAAACAGGAATCTGATTGACTAACACTAGGAATGTGAATAGTGATAGCTCTGTCACAGCTATGTCGTTAAAAATGTACAATCAGATACCTAAAAACGTAAAAGATATACAAATGTACGTTTAACTAAAATGTAAACGTATAAAAAAAAACAAAACGATTATAACTATAGTAGGGATTTGCATGTCTTAGCGACTTAAATGCAAATTAAGTAGAATTACAATATTTATCTATAATTTACAAATTTATGTAAAAGTTAAGAAACCCTAAAAAAAACTAAAACGCGTACGTGTACGTAGCAATTACGTAAACGTAACAAAATAAAAAGTGAATTCGGTCCAATACAACTCCCACAAATGTAAAAATCATATTTTTGGAATCCTAAAAAGATAAGAAAATTATTAGAAAATTAAAATAAATTTTTACACTATTAAATTAATTAATATAAATTAAAAATGAATTAAATGTATTTAAAAATGAATTAAATAATAAGAAAATCTAAAATTAACTTAAATAAATAAAATTAAGAATCTGAAAAATCTAAAATATTATAAAATAATTTTTAAAACTGAAATTGTATTTTTTTACACAATTATTCTATTTATTATTAATTATTTACTATTATTAATTACTAAAAACTATTATTATTTATTAAAAATAATAAATGAATAAAGAAAAATCTGAAACTTTTTACATAATTATTAAATAAATACAGGAACTTAAGAAAAATCTAAAAACTATATGTTATTAACAGAAATAAGCTAATAAGCAAATAAGCTTCTAGCTAGAAGCTATCACTTAGCTTAAAAAAAAGCTTTTTTGGTTTTTTTCTTTTTCTGGACTAATGTACTACTTATATTATACAAGTTAAATGAACACAAAACTTTACAAACCTAAAAAAAATAAGCAAATTGTGGGCTTATGAGTCCAACAGTTAAGCTTTTGGCTTGACTGTTGGAACTCAAGCTTAAAATAAGCTTGGAAAAAGCTATAAACAGGAAACAAAAGGCAAAATAAGATATATACAAGTCCAATGGATCAATATAAACAAGAAAATTGGACTATGATAGTGTGAGCTTATGGTTTAGTCAGTTAAGCTTTTGACTTAACTTGGATGGAGTGAAAGCTTGGTATAAGCTCCACACTGATAAGTAAAAGAAAAATAATATGCTATTAAATGATATAAACAAGTATGCACAAGCTTGTGTACTGGAAATCACTCATAAGCTTGCAATAAGCTAATAAGCAAATCCAATTCACACAGATCCAAACACCTCTTGCAACTATTTGAAATGACCATTTAAGCTGAGAGTATAAGCTAAAAATGGCAAATTAATAATTGAAGTAGCAAGATGGGCTGGTTGGCTTTCCAAAAAGCCAAAACTCAACCTGTGAAGTCCACAGATTAGCTTTTGAGGAGCTTATAAAAATCCTCCCAAATGACTGAGAGCTCAGTGTATGCTGATACACTCAGTATACACTGATTGGAATGGGACAAGTTATAAGCTGGTTGCAGCCCTAGCAAATAAGCTGCTAGGGGAAAATTAAGCACAGGATCTTTAAGTTGGGTGGATGAGCTTCACAAAAAGTTAAAACACACAAGCTCTAGATCACTAATGAGCTTTTTAGAGCTGTAGGTAATGGTGCAAGTTCAAAGAGTTGAACTGTTGGGAATGGGCAAACTACAAGCTCTTTATGACTTATCAAAGAAGCTCATGAGAGCTCAACCAACACTGAGGCATTGAGTATGACTGGATAGCCTCACAAGAAGCCAAAATTCACAAGCTCAAGCTTAGTAGGGAACTTTCCATAGGCTTGGGAAAACAACTCCACTTCCACTGTTTGCTTCAGTGGAAGGAGTTTGGTGGGACAAAATAAAGGGTTTGATTAAGCTACCTAAATAAGCAAATAAGGGACAAATAAGCATAAACATAACAACTAGGCCACAAAGGCTACACAAATAAGCCAAATTCACAAGCTAGGGCCAACTTCACAAGCTTTTGCAAGCTTGTGAACTTGACACCTAAACCTGTGCACAGGGCAAAACTGGGCACAAATAAGCTAAAAAATAAGCACTTAAACATGACATATAGAAATTAAAAAAATACAATAAGCTAGATTAGAAACAAATCTAAAATATCCTAAAAGCACAGAACATGAAATTAAATAACAAAAGCACAATAAAATTACTAAGTTTATTCAAAAACGACTTAAATGAAAATTTGACTTTTTACAAGAACATTAAAGTTTGACTAAACTGAGTTTAAAACTTAAACTACTGATTAACTATGATGTATTAAGCTATAATGAAACTAGATTAATCTAGATAACCTACTCATGAATCACTGTGATGAAATTTGTATCTTAAATCCTAACAGTGAACTGTCTAATGAAGATTAAAATCAATTTTGACTATTTAACAAATAAGAACAGGTTTATATGACTACACTGAGCTATTAGGTACTAATATGATATTAAACAATGATAAGCAACAACAAACAAACACTGGACTGCTCATTTATCAGCAAATCCAAACAGTCCTTTAAATGAGATTAGATTGGACTTTTCATAACATCTAGCTGTATAACGAATTTATCAAATCCATAAGCTTTAGTGTGTCAAACCAAACCTTTTTCAACCTAAACAAATAGTCACAAGAGTCTAGGTCTAGGATTATCCAAAGCAAGCATATTGGCAATTGAATGAAATTCCAAGCCACAATCCAATTTCAAAATATAACAACCTAGTATTAAGCTTTAATATCACTACATAATAACAAAGAAACACAGAATCATAAAAATCATAGCATTTAAAACATTAAAACAGTAAAGTACAAAAAATTATAAAAATGAAGCTTACAAGTGATCAATGCTAAAACTGAGTACCAAGGCTCAGAAACCACTCCTAGCTTGTTGTCAATAAGCTAGAGACCAAAGTCCATCCGATTAGCTTCTATACCCCGAATGCTTATGAGACCACAAGTTGATTTTTCATTGATTTTTCTTGATTTTTAGTATTTCCTGAATTTTAAAAACTATATCTGTTTAAATGAATCTAAAAGCTTCATGAGCTTTGTCAGGAGCCTACATGAGCTTAAAGAGTCCATTAAACAACCATAACAAGAAATTTAAATGACATAAAATTAAAGGAATTTTAAGCAAAACATGAAACTGAAATTAGACTGAAATTAAACTGAAATTTAAGTTCCATTACACTAATTTGAGGAAGCTTACAACATTAAAACATTAAAAGACATGAAATTTAAAGAAAGCTTTTAAAAATTACACTAACGACCAATGGCTAATCCAAAGGTGCTTCTTCTCTTGCCTCTCCTCTGCTTTTTATAATCATTTCAACTCCTTGTCGACCTCTGAGTAAATCCCACCTCATTTCAGCCTTTGGATCATTTGATTTCATCAAAACCATACACTTGGTGCTTTGGCGGGAAAAGTCTATTTGAGCAGGTAGCAGCAATTAATGCGTTTTGGTTAGATATGGAGGTGGAGGGGGGTTGGTATACAGCTGGGAGGATAAGGTGAGGTGGAGAGGTGGGCAAGTGGTGGTGAAACCACTGGTAATTGGGATGCAGTGGTGGGAGAGAGGAAGCTACAGTGTAGGCGGTTTTCTCATTTTTAAATATTGGGCCGGGTTTGGGTAATGGATTGGATTTGGGCTTGTTTAATTAAAATGGTGTCCGTTTGGTTTGTATTAAGCACAAGGACCAAAAATGTAATTCTGCCAAAGTGAGGGGCTGATCCTGAAACTTTTCCAATCTTATCATAAGGACTAAACCTATAAATTTTGAATAGTACAAGGACCATTAGTGATAAAATCCCATTTTTTATAATTCCAAGGACCAAAACTGCCATATTTATAACTCTAAGGACCAAACTTGTAATTTTCTCAAAATTTATCATAAGGACCAATTTTGTCATTTATGAATAGTACAAGGTTAATATTTGATAATTTTCACTTTTTAAATTAACCAAGGACTATATTTGACATTTTTCAAACTTTAGGGACTAAAGTTGTCATTTTGTAAACTTTAAACTTTAAAGGGTTTATTTTGACAACTTTTGAATCCCATGGACCTTAAATGACATTTTACAAGTTTTTGAATTACCAGGGACTAGTTTTGACAATTTTTGAAACTTGAGGGACTAAAACTGCCAATTATGCAAACTTGGTACGTTTTTCATCTGATTTTTGTATTTTTGCATTTAAAACACATAAAACACTTGTTTGTGATATTTTCATCATTTTGATACATTTATGAGTGTTTTCAGATGTTTTTGCAGTCTAGATGGTACAAAAATGATGAGTATTTAGACACTCATCAATCCCAATCATCCTAATCATGCCTATCATCTGAAGAAGGCTTTTTACGGCTTAAAGCAGGCACCTAGGGCATGGTACGACACGTTGTCAAAGTTCCTACTGGCAAAGGATTCTACAAAGGTGTTGTTGATCCCACGCTATTCACTCGAAAAACAGGAAAACATTTACTTCATGTTCAAATTTATGTTGATGATATCATATTTGCCTCAACCAATCAAATGGAATGTGACCATTTTTCAAGTGAGATGAGTTCAAAATTTCAAATGTCTATGATGGGACAAATGTCGTTTTTCTTAGAATTACAAATTTCTCAAAGTCCCGGAGGCATTTTTATAAATCAATCTAAATATGCTAATGAAATTTTAAAGAAATTTGGATTTGATTCTAGTGATCCTGTTGACACTCCCATGGTGGAGAGAACAAAACTGGATAAGGACCTCTATGGGATCCCGATTGATCAAACTAAGTACCGTAGTATGATTGGATCCTTGATGTATCTCACTATCACTATATATCCGATATTTTGTTCGCTGTATGCATGTATGCTCGGTATCAGGCTAAGCCTACCAAAAAGCACCTTGAAGCGGTTAAACAGGTCTTTCGGTATCTCCAAGGAACCATTAATATGGGACTCTGGTATATGAAGGACACCGCAATGGCACTAACATCCTATGCTGATGCTGACCATGCAGGGTGTCAAGATACACGTAGAAGTACGTCGGGAGGTGCTCAATTTCTGGGTGTTAAATTAGTGAGCTGGTCTTTGAAGAAGCAGATGAGAACATCCATATCTTCCACAGAGGCAGAGTACATTTCCATGTCTGCATGTTTTGCTCAAATCTTATGGATGAGATCCCAACTATCGGACTATGGCTTTGCATTCAACAAGATTCCTCTGTACTGTGACAATAAAAGTGCCATTGCTCTTTCCTGCAACAATGTCCAGCACTGTTTATCAAAGCACATCGATATCTGACATCACTTCATCAGGGAACAATTTGAGAATGGTGTGGCTGAACTTTACTTCGTAAGGACTGAGTACCAGCTGGCGGATATCTTCACTAAAGCTCTTCCAAAAGATGATTTTCAACTTATTCTCCCGCGACTTGGTATGAAGAGTTTGCAGCCAGAAACACTCAAACGTCTGCAGGAAGAGACTGAGGAGTAATGGAGTTGCTTCTATTGTACATATTTAAACCAAAGAGATCTCTCAAAACTATCATATCTGACACTAACATTCTCCCTCATTAATTGAGGGGGAGCTTTGTAATGTTCTTTTATCAGTATGTATTAAAACATACCACATTTTCTCCCAAAATTTCTAACTTATTTAAATCAATTGAGATCCTAAATCTCAAAAGCTTTGAAATTTTTGATCAAGGGAGAGAATGTGATTTAAATATTAAATCTGATAAAACTGCGATTGCTTAAGACTCAAGTAAGCACTCCTCCCTCCATGTGCTAAACGATTTTCAAATACCGATGCACATGTTGAGGGGGAGCATTTATGAAAGATCAAAAACACTTGAGGTACAAATGCTTTGTTATCAAATATCACAAGTACCTTGATTGATTTTCAATTGGTTTTAAGGCGGAAAGAACAATACCACATGACTGACCTTGCATTTACTTTATTGGAGTTATAAGGATGGTAAGGGTAGGTATTTGTTCCCACAATCACGCTAGAGCCGGAGGGATCTACCCAGGGACAATCCACTATTTAGTGTAGAAGTCCTTAGGTATGATTAAAAAAGGAGAAAAGTGAGAATAAGGAAGAGTTTCGACTAAGATGGAGCTAGTACTGAAACAAACCCAACAAGGTTCTAGTAATGAAGTCTTAGTAAGCGCTGAAGGGGTTGAAGAATGAAAAAGAAATGTAAAGTTAAAGGGTGAAAAGAAATAGCCCTCAAAATATTCAACCTTAGGGCAGAAACCGGGTTTAATTCATATGCTACTGGTGGTTACTAAGGTAACGTCGGTATTGAAGACAAGACGTCATGGACCCAGTGACGCACTGCACTAAACCTTCCAACCACTCAAATTCTCTTAAAAGGACTTGTTTCGTTCTCACTGGGAACCGATGTAATCTATCTACCTTTCTCTTAGAGATGGTTGATATTGAAGCAAGATACCCTCTCCCTAGTCTCCGCATAGGAAAACCAAAGTGCACTATTGAGTCTAGAGCCAAGAGATCATCTATAAATCTCATTAGGACACACTTACAATATGCATACTGTTTCATACATAGTGAAAAGTAAGAAAACACACATTAAGATTCCTATACATTATCCTTGTGGTATTGCCAGAACATCCAAGTAATACGTAAAGTATTCACGATGAAGATGGAAATCCTTCTAGAGCCAAGATCAAACAAGCTCTTGGTAGGTGACTTGTGAGATCCTTCATGGATCAAACTTTTAACAACTAGAAAACAATGATGGGGTGATTCGCATTTGATCCAATAATTTAGTTTAAGCAAGCATCATTGGTATATGAACTTGCTTACCATATTTACACATTTACTATGTGCTCACATTTCTCATTGCAACTTACTTTATTTAGTTCGCGTTAACCATCAACACATCTTTACTATTACCTCTTCTAGGCTACTCAATTCTTTTTTTTTCCACATCTAACCTTACATTGGTTAGTTTAATAACGTCTTCATTAGCATATATTTATCCTTTATATTCATTTTAAACATTAACATGATCTCTTCGTATTTAACTAAGCAACACATCATTGTATTCTTACTTACATTCTTAACTCACTCTTTTTAGTTATTAACACATTAGCCATATCATTTTTATCTCATCATTACTTGTCATCGTTTCTTAATCCCATTTTATACTTCTCGTTTAATAGACACTTGGCAATTAATACGTCAATTCTCATCTTGCTTTCGTACATTTTACCTTAGTACAATTATCATTACTATTTTCTATACTTTAAGCGTTAAATACTTTATTTCATCCTTAGCCCATCTCTAATACCACTTACCATTTCTATTCTCATTCCAACCACTACTCTTAAAACACGTTCTTATAATCACAAAGCGATCACCGGCGCTAATCAAGGTGTATAGCGATTCAATCAATTAAACATTTTCAAGTCCTTCATGGACATATATTACATACACATTAACACTATAGAACACGTTCATCGTTATCAACTTAGGTACATATAACCTATCTTACAATTCGCTTTAAAAAAACTTAAACGTTTACTTCCTTGCATTACCTATAATTACATTCAACATATCCAATAGTGGTTTAAGTCTAGGAAACCTAAAAATAGAAACCTAATTCACTTAAACCGAAGCTCTGATACCAATTTATAACATCCCATGAATGACACGACTTTAAATACTCAAATTTGAACCTTTTGCGCGAAAATGACTTAACCTTATCGGACATTCCATTACTCTTTCGACCATTGACAAACATTCCAAAAATGTTCATACCTTAAGACTATTTTTAAATGAAACTAGACTCATTTACCTTCGAAATGACAAGTGGCATGACCCGTGATGACTTACGGTTAGAAAGATATGATCGAAGATGACCAAAATCAGAAACCTTTTATAAAAATCCTGGTCTGAGCATAGATCTTAAGATATATGCTCAGGGAAGAACTTTTTGAAATCAATTTTCTGGTCTGAGCATAGATCTTAAGATTTATGCTTAGGAAAGAACCTTTTTAAACTAAAATTTCTGGGTTAAGATCTATGATCAAGGAAGAACTTTTGCATAATATCCGGAAAACTAACTTCCCGAACACGATACCACATGAAAACTTCCAGATTTCATTAATACATTATAAATACCATTTCCATGTAAAAATATTTACCATTTAATCTTCGAAAATGTGCATTACAAAATGACGGGTCTTGTCCGAAACCCGTTTCGACCCAATTTCACAATAAACCACCTTTACTATTTCATTTACACACTAAACTTAACCAAAACAATTAACATAACATATTAAACTAATTCCATAACCAATTGACCCATTTACAACAAAAACTGGGTATGCTTACACTTAATCCAAAATGCTCCTTTATCTTTGACCATAAACACTTAAACATACTTTAACACATCATTTGACCACCGATTCCTTATGACAAACGTGACATACGATTTGACACTCGACTACACTTTACATACCATTGTAGGACCAACAGGGGTACAACATTGATTGAGCTTGGTATTCTACCTAGCTCATACGTTCTTACCAAGACCTTCTAACATCCACACGCTTAGCCCTTAATCCTTAGCTCCAAGCATTACCTTTTCTTCATGTTTAAACCTACAAAACGTTTGACACTTAAATCATAAGCATAAAGCTTAGTAAGTAAAACAGATATAACTTAAAATCATAAAACATACCTTAAACCATCATTAAGCTTCACCATTCACACCCTAATCAAATCCACCCTATTCTATCATTCTTTTGCTAATTATACCACACTAGCCTTACGATCTATTTTCACATAAGCACATACAATCAAGTCATCCCATAACTTTAACATAAACAACATATAACACATAATGTAATGAATCCATATAACATTAACTTATAATCTGTTTACTTACCTTGATTCCAAGCTAATGATATAAACTAGAATCATCATCATCAACACCATCATTAGCCTCTTCTTCACATCCTAGGTCAATTATCATAATCATAAACATTTAATAATCATAATTAAATAACTATGACAATGGTTTATATAACCATAACCCATCCCTTACACAATCATATAATCACATCTTGATTATATGATGATCAATCCATAAATTACTAACTTTAACCCAATAAAACTTAATCCATAATCATCATAACTTCCTTAATTATCTTTTACCCAATTCCCAAATCAGGGTTCAAAAACACTAACCTCTTAATTCACTAATTAAGCACAATAGTTAAGTTACTTACTTGTAGGGACGATTGTTAGGCACAATACTTTGGATTGAAACACTTAAACACCATCAATTTATCATCAAGCTTCATCCCTTTTCGCTTATTTACATAACATTTAGTACCCTTAGTTTGACTAACCAATCCCGTAAGTCCTTAGAACTTATAAAAGTCATAGTCAACTATTCAATGACATTCTTGTAATAAGAGACTTAGGCCAGTTTTTAGGGTGTTATAATATGTTATTACTTATATAGATGATGCCTTTAGATTTTGTTATGTTCATCTATTGCATGCTAAAGATGAAGCCTTAGATAAATTTAAAATCTATAAAACCAAAGTAAAGTTACAACAAAATAGTTTAATTAAAACTTTACGCATGGATAGAGGTGGTGAATATTATGATCCTAGTTATTTCCAATATGTAGGAATCATTCATCAAACAACGGATCCTTATACACCATAACAAATTTGTGTGTCCGAAAGGAAAAATAGAGCTTTGAAGGAAATGGTTAATTCTATGTTATCCTACTCGGGATTGAGTGAAGGATTTTTGGGAGAGGCCATGTTAACGGCTTGTAATTTGCTAAATAGGGTTCGTAACAAAAATATCAAGATTACCCTATATGAACTTTGGTATAAGAAACAACCCAACTTGTCTTATTTGGGAGTTTGGGGTTGTAGGGTGGTCTTTAGACTTCCAGAACCCAAAAGGAAAAATGTGGGTGAAAAGGGTATTGATTGCATCTTTATTGGATATGTTGAGCATTCCAAAGCATATAGGTTGTATGTTATTAAACCTAATGATTCTGTATCAGTTAATTGAGTTATAGAATCAAGAGATGCAATATTTGATAAGAATCGTTTCTCTTCAATACCTAGACCAAAGGACATAGCATCTAGCTCAACTGGAACTCAAGGTGGAGACCTATTAGGTGAAACTCCAAATGAGATTCCTAAACCTTGAAGAAGTAACGGAGCTTGGGTAGCTAAATCAGATGGCTCTAATTTTCAACTATATTTAGTTGAGGGCTCAAGAGATGAGATTGGAACTCAATATTCTTACTCTTATAGTATAGAAGAGAATCCAAAGACCTTTGATGAAGCAATGAAATTCTAGGATGTTGCTTTCTGAAAAGAAGCAATTGATGATGAGATAAGATCAATAATGGAAAATAATACATGGGTCTTATCTGACCTACCACCTGGTTGTAAATCTTTAGGGTGCAAATGGATCTTGAAAAGGAAGATGAAAGTTGATGCAACTATTGATAAGTTTGAAACTCGATTGGTAATCCAAGGATTTAGACAAAAGGATGGGATCGATTACTTCGATACCTATGCACCAGTTGCTCATATCTCCACTATCAGATTGTTGATAGCTTTAGCAGCTACTCAAAATATAGTGATCCATCAAATGGATGTCAAATAGCATTTTTAAATGGTGATTTAGAAAAGGAGGTATCATGAAGCAAACAGAAGGATTTGTTATGCCAGGTAATGAGCATAAAGTGTAAGGGTGAGCATAGGGCGGGTGGGGCGTTTTTATGGTAAAACCAAAAACCGAACCATATATTTCGGTTTTTGGAAACTACAAACCGTTTGGTTTCGGTTTTTATCGGTTTCGGTTTTTGACATTGAATCGGTTCGGTTTCGGTTTTATTCGGTTTTTTCTTACTTGAAAACAAGCAAGTTTTAATCTTATATGAAGTTTACAATTCTAAGTTTTCAAGCAAAAATATTTAAACAAATATCAATAATAGCATATTATTGATGAGTGTCTAAATACTCATCATTTTTGTACAATATAAACTGCAAAATCATCTGAAAACACTCAGAAATGCTTTAAAATGATGAAAATATCACAAATCAGTGTTTTATGTGTTTTAAATACAAAAAAATCAAAATCAGATGAAAAACGTATAAAGTTTGCAAAAATGGCAGTTCTAGTCCCCCAAGTTTCAAAAGTTGTCAAAAACAGTCCCTGGTATATCAAAATCAAGAAAAATGTTATTTAAGGTCCATGGGATTCAAAAGTTGTTAAAACAAACCCTTTGAAATGTAAAATTTGCAAAATTACAACTTTGGTCCCACAAGTTTGAAAAATGTCAAAAATGGTCCTTGGAAAGTTTGAAAATGGCAAGTTTAGTCCTGCAATACTTTTGAAGATTGTCACTTTTAGTCCTTGGAGCAGCTTTTCAGAAATGGCAGCATAGGTCCCTCAATTTTTAGATTTTACACATATGGTCCCTATAGTTATTAAACCTTTAAACCCATTTTGGACCCTATCTAAACCCAAAGTGACCCCTGCCAACTCAATTTTGGACTCCCTGTCATATTGCATTTTGGACCCCGCAGCTTATTAATCTTGCCTTGGTCAAATGGCATCAAACAAACACCCACTGGCGCCTTTTTAGTCTTCCTTCTCAACCGCTTCTCTCGCAAGCTCAAGTTCCCCTCACTCCACCTCAACATATCCCTCCATGTCCCTCCACCTCATCTAAACAACAAAAACCATTAAATGCTCATTCTCCCATTTCACTCAACCCCTACACCTGGCTAACACGTTTTGGCGCCAAAATTCAATCGATGGCCAATATCAATCCAAGCTCATCCAAGGGTCAGGAATAATGGTGGGATTAATTCGTAGAGAGAGGAAGCTGTTGGGGTATAAAAGAAAAGAGATAGAAGCATGAAGAGAGTAGTTAGTTTTTATAAATTTTACTTATGTCGTTTTTTAGATTATTGTCCTAGTTTAAATTAAAATGGTGTAATTTCAGTTTCATTGTATCACTTTCAAGTTTACAAACCTTTGTAAGTTACTTTTGAGTGTCAATTAAAGTTTTTTATGTAAGTTTATATTTTCAAGTTTATCAAGTTACAGTTTTCATGTTCAAATTCTATGTTCCAAGTTGTTATTGGCTTATTTGAAGCCTTACTAAGTTTATCTAAGCTCCTTGTAAGCTTTGTATAAGCTCATATTACAGTTTCAAACAATTTTCCATTTTAGTCAACAAAAGTCAACAGGAGCTCAAATTAGAATGGAAGCTGATAATGGGTGCACAGAGGTTTATTTGGGTTGAATTTAGATTAGGTTAGCATAGGTTTGGATTTGGTTTTGGCCTGCAACATAGCTGGACTCTTGTGAGTTATTATCTCATTTTCAATTTTCTAGTCAATTTGCAATTTTATTTGTACTTATATCTGTGGTAATAAACTGCTTAAACTTGGTTATAAAGTTGCATTTAGGTCTTGTAATCTCACTTTGATCAATGGTGTTATCTGTTAAGTGATTGTGTCAATTTCAATTTGCAAAACATAAGTTAAAGGGGTGTTTGGATCTGTTGTTTCACTGGTCCATTTGGCTTGGTCAGTGCTTAGCTCTTGATGCTTTAAGCTTGGTCAACTCCATTCCCTCATATCGTCTTCAAATTGAGTCTGCAACTCATAAAAGTCAAGCTCACTTATAATCTGTCTCAATATACTTACTGTTGGAATTTTTACAATTCAAAAGCTTGTTTTATGTTCTAAATTCATAGATCTTACTTGCTTTAGTTTTATTTTATCTTATCACATCATTTTCAGTTCATAAATCATGATCAAAATCCATAAAAGTCAACTTTCCATGTTTTTATCAAAAGTCAAATGGTGCAAATTTCAGTTTTGAGCCAAATAGGAAGATTTTTCATGAGCTCAATTCTGAGTCAATTTCAATGAAATTTGTGGTTTTAAATAGTCCTCTTGGTCTAGTTACTTATCTATATTTTAGTACATTTTTGTGAATTTGGTAGAAGCTTCATTCAGGCTTGTCAATTTAGGCATAAGTGCCCTGTGCATCTGACTCAGCTAACACGAGTCTGCACGTGGATTTGGCAAGGTCCGCACAGAGTTCACTTGGGCTCATCATGGTCTGGTATTTGGATTAGTAGTAGCTGGCCAGGTCTAGGTGAGGCTCCAACATTTGCTTTTTACTTTCTAGCTTAATTAAGTGCTTATTTTGTGGCTGCAACTAAGGCCCCAAACTGCGTTTTAACTTAAACTTTCAATACATCAAAACTTGGTTATCAACATTCAAGAGGTTTAAAGCGTTGTTTTTGTTGTATTCTGGTTCTTCTTGCATATTATTGCTTCTGTTATCAGTTGGTGCTTATTGGTGCTCATTAGCTTATCTCAAGTGCTTATTTTTAAGCACTTATGCTATCAGTTCCTTATTCCTACAAACAAGCTCCTGTTTTTCCAATTTTCCTAGCTTCCTAATATTGTTTAGGACTTTTCCTGAAATTTTCAGATTTTTCCAAATTGGTTTGCTATTTTTCTTATTTTAAATTGATTTTTAGGCCTTTTTAATTAGCTTTAAATACAAATAATTAAGAAAAGTCTCAAAAAAAATAATTTTTCAATTTTCTTAAGTTTAGATAAATATAAAAAGACAAAAAAAATATTTTTCCATATTTTTCTTAGTTAAATTTGTATTTTTAAATAATTTAATTAGTTTTAAATAGTTTTTAATTCCTAGAAAATTCGAGAATAATCATAAAAATACAGAAATAGTTTTGAAAAGTCTATTTTGATATTTTAGAGTTTTCTAAGTCTTAATTTTATTTTTCTAGCTTTATTTCCTATTTTCTTGTATTTTAAGTAATTATTAAATAGTTAAAAATAGTTTTTAATTAATAATAATTAATTAAGTAGTTATAAAAATAATTTTCTTTTTCTATAAATTTTATTTTATCATTAGGTTTGTAAAAATGTATTTTTCATATTTTTAGGACTTTTATTTCTTAGATTTCACTTTTTATTTTGTACGTTTACGTAATTTTTATTTAAACGTAAGTTTTAAGTTTTAAACGTTCATCACTTTAAATATAGTGATAGCGTTTATTTAATATCTTTTATCTTTTTAATCTTCTTAATTTGTATTTAAGTCGCTTTATTTTATAAACTTTTTCAGTAGTGTAATTATCCATCCAAATCCTTTCCGATCACTATCCTTAGTGATCATTCTATCGTCTGAGTTTGTGTTTTGCACACCATTGAGTCTCCGTGGGACTAAACGACCCGGGAATTCACTATATTCTCCTGGACTTCATTGTATTTGTGTTTTAAGCGGTTTTAAGTTTCTTACGGTCGGCCATTCACAAGTGGCCGGCTTGTGTGAGGTAGCTTGATGTTTTCAAGACAGATCAAATTTTGCGCCACGCGGGAGGCTTTAGCGTGTGTTCAGCCTTTTTCAGACCCATTCTTGCACATATACCACCATTTGTAAAAAGTTTTTATCATTCTTTGTTTTTATCATAATGTTTTTCAAAAATACCAAAAATATTCCTCTTTACCCTCTTACCTTTTTGATTCTTCATTTCTTACCCTCTGTTAACCTTTGATTCTTTCTATGTCTTATCCTCACCCTCTTGGTTGTCAATGGTGTGGTGGTCCTTATAATGGTGGCAATTGCCCCAGTTGTAGCGTGGTGGAATCTGGAAACGGGTCTGTCTATAACCAAGATCCCTATTCTTACCATAACACACGGGTGATTTATTCCATCGGCTACCACACTGTCGCAGAGACTCAAAGCAGTTTTACTGTTGTGAGTACTGTGGTGATTCACATTCCAGTTCTGATTGTCAATCGTGAAACACGCTTGTCTATGAGCAGGTTCCTGATAACAATTATGACTACAACACATACCACTCACAGCCACATCAGCTTTACTGTAAGTGTAGTATTGTGGAGGTCCTCACTCTAGCTCTGATTGTCAAACAAGGAATCCATTTCCTTGTAACAATTACGACTCTTCATATCAAGACCAACCTCCACAGTACCAAATGATTCAAGCGACTACTCATGAAACTACGACGGACCTTCTCTAATGAAGAGTCTTGAGTTATTAAAAGAACTTAAGGAGGAGTCGGCTATGTCCTCCCAAGATAATCCAAATGAAAAATCCATGGAAGAATTGTTAGCTGAGGAACGGGTCGCTAAATTAGATTCCCAGATTGCCATTGAAAACACTGTTAGGGAATCAATTAGAATACAAAAAGCATTCAAATCCAGCTCTCGATTCCGTTTCATTCCTGATGATGATGATGATGTTACCCTTGATATTAGTGAATTATGTACGGGATTCATCAAGTTCATCAGTTGAGATTCCTTCCGTGGAAAATCAGGGAGAAAAGACTATGATGGAATTACTAGCAGAAGAACAAATGTTAAGTATAAAACATATGTATGCTAGTCCTTCTAAACTCCCTCGATCATTTGTTATCACACCCAAGCTCCACTCACTCTCTGAGCATGGGGGATGAGCATCTTGACACTGTTCCGAAAAGGAATCGACGAATTTATAAAGTCTAGTGTTGAGAACCTTGTCCCAATCCCAAGAGAGTCACAGGGAATTTCTGATCATATGTGTGATTCTTCTTTCCCTCTTGAGTGTTCTAATGATCATCTTGAGACTTTCTCCGATTTTAGCGATGATTGTAAATCTTATGGAGACATCGAGTATGTTAAGGCATCACTCCCACGTCGATCCTCTTCTTGAGGAGTTCACCGATGAACTCACTCACATCACTCCACTTTCATCGGAAAGTGACGATGATCTCTTTGATTTCGAAGCCGATCTTGGAGAAACCAGAAATCTCCTATATAATGATCATCCACTCATTTCTTATCCCATTTCCGGCTCTTCCATTCCTTCTCATCTCGATGAGGAAGATGACAACTTTTGGAAGGAGGTCGATGATTTTCTTAGTGATGAGTCGATTCCAACAGGAATTGACAATACTTACTTTGATTTGGAGGGAGACATCCTCTTTCTTGAAAATCTGTTGATTGAAGAACCGTTTCACTCTCTCCCTCCCGGAAATTTTGTTACCAATCACCATAAAAGCTTCAAGTTTAAGCTTAAAAATGTCAAAAATGGTGATTTGCTTCTTTATGATGAGGAATGGACATGCATTGTGATGCACATATTTATTCCATTCTTCACTAATGGTGTGGTTGCTCTTTCCCTTTTCTCCTTCGAGAATGAGGACACTATTTTTGATCCGGCATTTTCGGTTATCATTTTTGAGCCTAGGTTATGTATATCCATCTGTGGAACTTTCACGTGCTTCAAATGTTTGTCCAAACATCTTGAATGAAAGTCCGATGGAGATTGTCTATTCCACTTACTTCCCTATGAACAAATTAATTCGGGGTCGAGTCAAGCTAGCGACTTCTCGGAATCAAAACGTAGCATGCCATATGGGTTTTCACCCATATTTCTGACTTCTTTCTATCTTGCTACCACCCTAGTGGGGGGGCCCCACATGTTGTATATAAGTGTTCCAAAAAAAAAAAAAAAAAAATCTTTCCAAATAATGGCAGTAGTATTTCCCTTTTCTTTGTTTCTAAGCATAACCGCCGGTACTTTTGAATATTGAGGGCAATATTCATTTCTAAGGGGGAATTCTCACTAATTTTATTATATAATTATCTACCCAATTCCCCCGTTTTTGGCCAAAATTTTTTTTTGGAGTAAGTGTTTTACACTGACTCATTTGGTTATCGATCCGCCATGTCTATAAGACAAAAGGATTGGCTAATCCAGGAGCAAGCGGCTCTTGGTAAAGATTTCTCAAATCCGTTTATATGGCTTGCAATTTGCCCAAAATGTATGGTTTTCCTCACCATATCCTAAAAAGTCAAGAGTTGGCTAGCCCGCAAGGTTATGGCTTGTGGTAAAGGCAGTGGAAAAACCATAATTGGTAATCAGCTCACCAAAGATAATATTGATAATTTATCTAAAGAGTTGGCTAGTCCGAAGAGGGTACGGCCGGTAAAGACACATCAAATCCGTTATATGGTTTATGATTTGCCAATAAATCATTTGGTTATCCGTGTACCAAGGTTCTTACTTGAACTGAAACATTTGGCTACTCCAGAAGTGATGGCTTTTGGTAAAGAGTCTTTAAAATCCATTAAAGCTTCAAATCATTGCTAGGGACTAGCAATATCTTAGTGTGGGGGATTGATGAGTGTCTAAACACTCATCATTGTACAATATAAAGCTGCAAAATCATCTGAAAACACTTGAAATGCTTTAAAATGATGAAAATATCACAAATCTGTTTTATGTGTTTTAAATACAAAAAATCAAAATCAGATGAAAACGTATAAAGTTTGCAAAATGGCGTTCTAGTCCCCCAAGTTTCAAAAGTTGTCAAAAATCCACCGGTATATCAAAATCAAGAAAAATGTTATTTAAGGTCCATGGGATTCAAAAGTTGTTAAAACAAACCCTTTGAAATGTAAAATTTGCAAAATTACAACTTTGGTCCCTCAAGTTTGAAAAATGTCAAAAATGGTCCTTGGAAAGTTTGAAAATGGCAAGTTTAGTCCCTGTACTTTTGAAGATTGTCACTTTTAGTCCTTGGAGCAGCTTTTTAGAAATGGCGACATAGGTCCCTCAATTTTCAGATTTTACACATATGGTCCCTATAGTTATTAAACCTTTAAACCCATTTTGGACCCTATCTAAACCCAAAGTGACCCCTGCCAACTCAATTTTGGACTCCCTGTCATATTGCATTTTGGACCGCTGGCTTATTAATACTGCCTTGGTCAAATGGCGGTCAAACAAACACACCCACCGCTCTTTTAGTCTTCTTCTCAACTGCTTCTCTGCAGAAGCTCCCTCCCCCTCCACCTCAACACATCCCCTCCATGTCCCCTCCACCTCATCTAAACAACAAAACCATTAAATGCTCATTCTCCCATTTCACTCAACCCCTACACCTGGCTAACACGTTTTGGCGCCAAAATTCAATCGATGGCCAATATTAATCCAAGCTCATCCAAGGGTCAGGAATAATGGTGGGATTAATTGAAGAGAGAGGAAGCTGTTGGGGTATAAAAAGAAGAGATAGAAGCATGAAGAGAGTAGTTAGTTTTTATAAATTTTACTTATGTCGTTTTTTAGATTATTGTCTTAGTTTAAATTAAAATGGTGTAATTTCAGTTTCATTGTATCACTTTCAAGTTTACAAACCTTTGTAAGTTACTTTTGAGTGTCAATTAAAGTTTTTTATGTAAGTTTATATTTTCAAGTTTACTGTTACAGTTTTCATGTTCAAATTCTATGTTCCAAGTTGTTATTGGCTTATTTGAAGCCTTACTAAGTTTATCTAAGCTCCTTGTAAGCTTTGTATAAGCTCATATTACAGTTTCAAACAATTTTCCATTTTAGTCAACAAAAGTCAACAGGAGCTCAAATTAGAATGGAAGCTGATAATGGGTGCACAGAGGTTTATTTGGGTTGAATTTAGATTAGGTTAGCATAGGTTTGGATTTGGTTTTGGCCTGCAACATAGCTGGACTCTTGTGAGTTATTATCTCATTTTCAATTTTCTAGTCAATTTGCAATTTTATTTGTACTTATATCTGTGGTAATAAACTGCTTAAACTTGGTTATAAAGTTGCATTTAGGTCTTGTAATCTCACTTTGATCAATGGTGTTATCTGTTAAGTGATTGTGTCAATTTCAATTTGCAAAACATAAGTTAAAGGGGTGTTTGGATCTGTTGTTTCACTGGTCCATTTGGCTTGGTCAGTGCTTAGCTCTTGATGCTTTAACCTTGGTCAACTCCAATGCCCTCATATCTGTCTTCAAATTGAGTCTGCAACTCATAAAAGTCAAGCTCACTTATAATCTGTCTCAATATACTTACTGTTGGAATTTTTACAATTCAAAAGCTTGTTTTATGTTCTAAATTCATAGATCTTACTTGCTTTAGTTTTATTTTATCTTATCACATCATTTTCAGTTCATAAATCATGATCAAAATCCATAAAAGTCAACTTTCCATGTTTTTATCAAAAGTCAAATGGTGCAAATTTCAGTTTTGAGCCAAATAGGAAGATTTTTCATGAGCTCAATTCTGAGTCAATTTCAATGAAATTTGTGGTTTTAAATAGTCCTACTGGTCTAGTTACTTATCTATATTTTAGTACATTTTTGTGAATTTGGTAGAAGCTTCATTCAGGCTTGTCAATTTGGGCATAAGTGCCCTGTGCATCTGACTCAGTTAACACTGAGTCTGCACAGGGATTTGGCAAGGTCTGCACAGAGTTCACTTGGGCTCATCATGGTCTGGTATTTGGATTAGTAGTAGCTGGCCAGGTCTAGGTGAGGCTCCAACATTTGCTTTTTACTTTCTAGCTTAATTAAGTGCTTATTTTGTGGCTGCAACTAAGGCCCCAAAACTGTTTTTAACTTAAACTTTCAATACATCAAAACTTGGTTATCAGCATTCAAGAGGTTTAAAGCAGTTGTTTTTTGTTGTATTCTGGTTCTTCTTGCATATTATTGCTTCTGTTATCAGTTGGTGCTTATTGGTGCTCATTAGCTTATCTCAAGTGCTTATTTTTAAGCACTTATGCCATCAGTTCCTTATTCCTACAAACAAGCTCCTGTTTTTCCAATTTTCCTAGCTTCCTAATATTGTTTAGGACTTTTCCTGAAATTTTCAGATTTTTCCAAATTGGTTTGCTATTTTTCTTATTTTAAATTGATTTTTAAGCATTTTTAATTAGCTTTAAATACAAATAATTAAGAAAAGTCTCAAAAAAATAATTTTTCAATTTTCTTAAGTTTAGATAAATATAAAAAGACAAAAAAATATTTTTCCATATTTTTCTTAGTTAAATTTGTATTTTTAAATAATTTAATTAGTTTTAAATAGTTTTTAATTCCTAGAAAATTCAAAAATAATCATAAAAATACAGAAATAGTTTTGAAAAGTCTATTTTGATATTTTAGAGTTTTCTAAGTCTTAATTTTATTTTTCTAGCTTTATTTCCTATTTTCTTGTATTTTAAGTAATTATTAAATAGTTAAAAATATTTTTTAATTAATAATAATTAATTAATTAGTTATAAAAATAATTTTCTTTTTCTATAAATTTTATTTTATCATTAGGTTTGTAAAAATGTATTTTTCATATTTTTAGGACTTTTATTTCTTAGATTTCACTTTTTGTTTTGTACGTTTACGTAATTTTTATTTTAAACGTAAGTTTTAAGTTTTAAACGTTCATCACTTTAAATATAGTGATAGCGTTTATTTAATATCTTTTATCTTTTTAATCTTCTTAATTTGTATTTAAGTCGCTTTATTTTATAAACTTTTTCAGTAGTGTAATTATCCATCCAAATCCTTTCCGATCACTATCCTTAGTGATCATTCTATCGTCTGAGTTTGTGTTTTGCACACCATTGAGTCTCCGTGGGACTAAACGACCCGGGAATTCACTATATTCTCTTGGACTTCATTGTATTTGTGTTTTAAGCGGTTTTAAGCTTCTTACGGTCGGCCATTCACAAGTGGCCGGTTTGTGTGAGGTAGCTTGACTGTTTTCAGCACAGATCATATTATCTAGCAATCCAAAGCGTCGAAAAAACGTACAAAACAACTAAACATCAATCTAAAATATAAAATGCACATCTTTGTGGCTTTGCACTTTTCGTTCGCTTACGAGAATTGTAGGGGAAATTTTCAAAGAACACTATTGTTCGAAAACAAAAATATAATATCTATAAATAAAACAAATTTTAATGTATAGATAGTAAACAACACATTTTTTAATAGATAAAGTTTTATACTTAAATCTTTAAAATTAAATAGCAAATCTTTTATATAGAAAAATTATATAAAAACATATAAAAAGGTTGGGCGGGGCGGTTTCTCGGTTCGGTTTTTCTTATGAAACCAAAAACAGCCCCAAACATTCGGTTTTTATAAAATTCAAAACCACCACCATCAGTTTGTCAAATGGGGCGGTTTTTTCGGTTCGGCTTTTTCGGTTTCGATTCGGTTTTTCAATTTTTGTGCTCACCCCTAATAAAGTGTGTAAGTTAATTAAATTGTTGTATGGATGTCACACCCCCAAAATACATGTTTTGCAGCGAAATGGGATTCCTGGGGGATGACTGCCATAGCATCACAGTTACAGTTATATTGAACGACCTAAAGTGTCGTTTGGAAAACACATCGTTTGATATAATAAAACATTCAGAGTTTACAAAAGATAGGTCCCAAAAAGATAGTCATCATTTGCGGAATTAAGTTTGTTACAATCCAAACGATGTTTTAAAGTGCATAAAACCCATGTGAGACGCGTCGTCACCGCGACTCTATGATAAGTCCTTATGCATGCCATGAAGTATATGCCTTAGATACCTGAAAATACATTGTTAAAAGTGTCAACACAAAGGTTGAGTGAGTTCATAGAGTTTATGAAATTGTTTTATACGACTACCACAAGTATAGGCCATGTATGAAAAATATGCCACATAAAAATGTTACAATTGCTATAAGCACATGACACCGAAGCTAGACTGATCATGATGTTCGCCCCAACAGAGTGTTTTGCCAAACAACTCAAATTATAATATTAAATGAACTGCACCCGTTTGACCAGTTGGAATCCACCAACCTGGATGGAGGAGTCACCCTCAATAGATCTATTCACTCACCCTCGCTTCTTTCGAAATTAACGGTTCATGATTATGAAATGGGGACATTCAATTGGCAATGAGGTAACTTAAGCAATGTAAATGAATTTGATATACTTGGTATCGTAATAAAAATGATGTGCAATGTATTCTACCCCGTAGGTTTGAAATAAAGTATAAACTTGAAAGATGGGGCTATGAAAACTCACTTGGTACAATGATTATGATGACAAAAGTGGATACACTGAAATGAGGCGCAATCTCTAACCGCGGCCTATTATGAATGATATGATCTAATATAAGTCATGATTTAGTGTTATGCAGGCAAACTCATATGATATCCATACCACTTGTGCATTTTTAAAAATGAAGTTTATCGTCGAAATATATGTTTATGACATCTCGTCATGTTATAAAATAATTTACAAGTACTTACGTTGAAACGACATCTTACGATAGTTGTTTAGTGATTTATCAAGAAATTGTAGTTTTTCGTTGCAAAATAATGTACTTTGATAATTCGTGAAAGTGGCTAAGTGGCCTCGAAAAGCTAGTCGTAAAATAGTGAATATCGAGTGTTATGAAACAAACTCAATGGTTTTAGAAAGCTTGTAACATTATCTAAAAGTCTTAGCGTTAAACTTTTGATCATAGAGGTCTCGATCATGGAGAAAAATATAGATGAAGTAGGGTAGTTGGACTAAAAATATTGTTTAAGGTTAGTTTTCGGCAAAATTTGAGTGACCGCATATTATTCGTTACAACTCCGTTTGACGAACGGTTGAACATTTTGGAAAATAAGCTAGGTGAACTCACTTTTACTTGAAGACATCGTTTTCTCAAAAATATTCTATTGATATGAAAAATGACTCCAAACATGGTCACTTGCGACAACCATTTTGGTCTAGTAAAAATATGTAAGTGTTAAACAAGTAGGGTTGGATCAGTTGGAAAACCCCTTGTCTCTCAACCGAGAGGTCAGGGGTTCGATCCTCACTCCCTACAAAAGGCCGGAGGTCCTTTCTACCTTTGGTAGAACTGGAAGCAGCCTCTCTACCTTAGGTAGGGGTAAGGCTGTCTACATCTTAACCTCCCCCAAACACCGGAAACGGTATTGGGTACCCATAACCCGTGGAAGACGGCATTGGGAGTTACTTTACTTTTTTTTAAAAAAAATATATATGTGTTATTACTTGTGAAAAAAATTAGTTACGACAACCTTATTTAAAACGCGTATAACTTAATCGTTATAAGTCTGTTTTCTACATTTTATATATCCTTGGTTTCGTGTTAATACATACTAATATATTTTTGATAAATCGACTCATTTAGAAAATGTTTAAAACTCATTTTTGCCCTTAAAATAATTCTGGACAGCATGTATTTTTCTGAAAATATAGTTTTCGTCGTTAAACTTAAAAATAGCGTAACTTCTTCGTTATAAATCCGTTTTAACCCGTTCAAGCGACCACGGTTTCGTTTTAAAGTATATTTTCTGAAAATATAAACCAAAATAGTCCATGACCTGTCGAAATTTCCAGATTTTGTAAAAACGACCAGACCTCAATTCTAAGTTGTCGAAAATGATTTTTCTAGCGTAATACTTGTTTCAATCACTTAAAATCAACACCAAATCTATTCTAAACATACCATACACCTTCTTAGGGTGTCATGGGTTCCTAAACATCATTAACAATGATATGTTTCATGGGAATAATTATAGGATGATTAAAACTTATAATAAGTACTAAAAACAATTAAAAGTGGTATAAATACATATGATACTTGCATGTTTTTGTACTAGCATGATAAAAATAGCTCAAGTAAGATGATGAATGTGTAATAAAAATTATAAGAAGCTTACAAGTATTATGATGAGGTTTAAGGTAACTAGGTACTAAATACTCGATTTTTATTTCAAAACCTAATATAGAAGTAATCTAGTGTTTAATTATCACTTGATCTTGAAAAATTATGAATTCTTCCTTGGTTTTCTTGCTTGGCCGAATAATGGAGAGGAGATGAGAGGGTTTCTTTAACTTTTCACCTTTTGGATATGTAGTGTATGTGTTTTTAAAAAATGAATATAACACTTGAACTTTACAAATATCTAACAATTAGTAAAGGTGTACACTTAGGTGGAAGATTTGAAATAGTGAAATGGTGACTAGGGGGGTGTCGGCAATGGGGTAATATGGGGATAGAATGGAAGAGTTTTGATAATTAAATGTATATAAGTTAAGTATAATGTATATATTGTATATATAATTAGGTATTTAGTGTAGCGCTAGCTAGAAATCGATTTTTAACGGAACAAAATAAAATATATCGAAGTCATAAAAATTATAAAAATACATTTCTTGCAAGTATTGAGTGAATAAATAATTATTGAGTTAAATTTACGAAAACCGTCGTAAATATATATATATATCAAGTTTAAATACCAAAATAAATTCAAATCATCGTGTAAACTAATAATATAATTTTTATAGTCTTAAAATAAGTATAAAAATATATTAGGACAATTGCTGAAAGTGTCGGATCAAATATTCAAAATAAATGATCGTGCGATTGCGTTTATTTAATAATTAAATATACGTTAATGAAATATGCAAACCCATGCATGAACTAATATGAAAATGATGTTACTGATGATATGTAGACTAACTCTAGTCTATATGAAATATTCTCAATGATGTTCCATGAATACGCAGCTTAACCTTCCAGGTTATGCGTATTTGATACCCGTAAACCTAGTTTACGAAAAATGATGAACAGTGAATCATGAATAGTGATTTTTCTCCGGGAATGAATAGTGTTTCGTGAAAGTAAAACTTTGAAATAACCTCTCAAAGTCTCAATCCGACTTCAAAAATGATGAATAGTAATGGTGAATAGTAAATTCCCGAGATGAATAGTGAAATTTTCAAAGTTTGAGAAATGACTTGAAATTACGAGTTGTCACAATGGACTCAAACAAGCTCATAAGCAGTGGCATCAAAAGTTTGATGAGGTTGTTTTGTCTAATGGATTTGTGTTATATCAATTAGACAAGTGTGTATACTGCAAATTTGATGAATCTGGTAAAGGAGTCATCATTTGCTTATATGTTGATGACATGTTGATTTTTGATACTGATCAAAACCAAGTTGATAAAACTAAAGAGTTTTTGTCATCAAATTTCTCTATAAAAGATATGGGGGAGGCAGATGTGAATCTTGGAATAAGATTTAAACGTGAGAACAATGGTCTTACGATTACACAATCTCACTACATAGAGAAAATTCTAAAGAAGTTTAATTGTGAAGGTTGTGGTCCGGTTAGCACTCCCATGGAAGCAGGTATTAAACTAATATCCCACGTGGGTAAACCTGTGAATCAACTTGATTATTCTAGGGCTATTGGAAGCCTGATGTATGCTATGACAAGCACAAGGCCGGATATTGCTTATGTTGTCGGTAAACTGAGTAGATTTACTAGTAATCATCATTAGGAAGAAATAATTAGAGTATTCAAGTACTTAAAGAAAACAATGAACTATGATTTGTATTATGTCAGTTTTCGTTTGGTTATTGAAGGTTATTCTAATGCAAGTTGGATAACCAATAGTGAAGATCATGCTTCTACTAGTGGTTGGGTATTCTTGCTAGGTGGAGGTGCTACTTCATGGGCTTATAAGAACCAAACTTGCATTACTGATTCGACAATGGAAAGTGAATTTGTAGCTTTAGCTGCTTCTAGAAAGGAGGCAGAATGGTTAAGGAACCTCAACTATGAGATACCTTTGTGGCCGAAACCAATATATCCTATTTCTATACATTGTGATAGTGCTGCCACTTTTGCTAAAGCATATAGCCAATTTACAATGGAAAGTCTAGACACAACTAGGTTCGTGAGTTAATTACGAATGGAGTAATTTTCATGGATTTTGTCCATTCTCAACAGAACTTGGCAGGTCACTTGACTAAGGGATTAGCCAGAGACTAAGTGCACAAGTCGGCTATCATGATGGGATTAGAGTCCATTTAAATATCTAACTGTGAGAGACCCAATTCCCTTCTAATACAACGTTAGAAGCTGAATTCAATGCGGAAAGCTTACAATTAAAGATTGGAACACATCGTATCATCCCAAGGTATGTGTTTAGACTGCAAGTGGGTTAGGTTGAAGTTTATCTTCTTAATAGTTCTTTTGGAAAGTTGCATTGCAAATGCAAGATTAAAGGAACTACCTATGTGAACATGGAGTGTCGCCGCTTCAAGAAGCTAGGACTTGGCTTTCTATATGCTCATGAAGGATATGGACACAAGGCTTTGTAATAGTGTCAAGTATATGTACATTAGAAACTTGTAGAAACTTATTTGTATATTATCTTCGAGTATTTCAACGAGTTGATGGGTTCAATCCATGGGACACCCTGATTATCGAATATTTGGAATGCGTAATATACTACTACGTATATGAAAATTCAATCTCTAAGACATTTTCATTTATGCATGAGTTTGGTTTGTTTTGTTTATTTTAGTAGATCAAGGATTACACTAAAATAGGGGAGGAATGTTGGTGATTTTAGTGTCATCACTTATATCTTATGTAATTGTGATTTACTTGAGATCAATGGCTTAATTAGGTTTAGCTTACACTCGCGTTAGGAGGTGCGGAGTGCACACTCATTCTAGCTAGCTTGATGCCGACACGAACAAAGAGCGGGGGTCAAGGGGACCGCACCCCTTGCGGGGTCAAGGGGCTGAGCCCCTAACTGGGGTCTTTTGGGTTTCGGGTATTATCTGTTTTTCTTTCCAAACGGTTTTTCCCACCAAAAGTCACACCTTTTCCCCAACAGTCATGACCATTCATGCCAACCGATTTTAACTCACTTTCGGTTATGTATTTCATTGTATATTGATCTCTTCCATAACAGAACAGATACAACAAATTTCTGTGTATTGCTTTGATTTCTCGTGCCTTAGAAACAAAGTGTAGTTCTCTGAATTATCCAATTGGGGATTTCGTGATACCCGAGGCATATTGGATCGAAATACTTCAATCTGAAAGTGATTTCAACACGATTCAAAAAATATATCAAGATTATTACCACTCACACACACCCAAATTCTAACAAGAAATACATCCAAATCACCTATGACATATAGATATATGGAGCATCCATATTTTCCCAAGTATTGTTGAATAAAAAGCATGTGGCTTTGAAATGAACACGAACCCAACAAGAACCCAACAATAGACTCATTCACAACACATATACCTATGGGCAGAGCCACCGTGGGGGGGGGGGGGAGGGGGTTGTCACGGTGGGCACGTGCCCCCCACCCAAAAAAATTAGAGTGTAAAATTTTTTATTTTTTGAGCTATTTTCTTGATTTGCCGCCCTTAAAAAGTGTCTTCCTTCTTCAGATCGGAAGTTAAAATCGAGTTTTTTAAGCTTCTATGATGCACAACAGGTTTATGGTGAAGAACCCATTGAAGAAGGTGAAGAAACCATTGAAGAACATGAAAGAAGATGAAAGAGAGTGTGCTTTATTTTTTAGTTTGGTAGTTGACTAGTAGTAGTCACGTGGAGGAGTCAAATATTAAATGAATGATGTCTTTTTTTTTTACCTACTTTTATTTGTCTCGATTTTTGTTTGTTGTGTCAGCTTCCACAAATTTTTTTCCTTTAGCTTTTTTATACGCTAACACGCTTATTGTGTTTTTTCTCCTCAATATTTGAGCTGACAAAAAAAGAAAAAGAAAAATTGCCCCCTTTAAAAATTGGGCTAATAACCTATTAAAGCATCATACTTGTCACAAATGTTAGTTCGACGTAGCGAATAAAAAAAATATCCCCTTTGCCGCCTAAACTTGTATTTTTGGTCTTAAATGATACATTTTCTAACTTGTATAACCGGTTGCCTGTTTTGATGAGATACTTTTATCCTAATAGGATTCCAGCGTGGAAACCTCGTACTCCACTTCAACCTTAAACACACTCCAGATGATGGTCCCCCACAATTCCTGCGTATGTGGATTGAAGTACGATTAACATTAAAAAAGTACAGATTTGATCTTTATAAACACAAACCATTTGCCTTATCCATTCATACATCACTTTCTTGATCCCCAAAATGCAGAAACCCTAAATCATTAATAATTCCACTTGAGTGTCGGTTTCCACAAATTGCCAAGACAAAAGTTATATTCCTTGTTTGTTTTTAGTGTTTTATTACCCCAATTGTGTTAATTTATAATATAAATTATTCTCTGATTTAGGGTTTTTTGAAATTAGGGTTTTGATTATTTTTTTAATATTTTGATTAATACAGGTCTTATGGAAGTACCACTAGACGTGGTCTTCAAAATACACTACAATGGTGTATTTATGTTTGACCCCTTAAGGTATGATTATGGTAGGGAGATAATAATGGAGGCATCTTCATCAGATAGAATTATGTGTAGCCCTCTTTTAGATATCTTAGTTGCCAAGATTAAGAATAATATATGGGTTTTATACATGTGCATTCCTACATTAGACATTGACAGTGGAGGTTTAAAGATAATTGAAAGGGATGCAGATGTAATTTATTTATATGATCTAGCTAAACAATATAAGACAGTGGAGTTGTTTGTTGCTTATTCCCCCCAAAACTTAGCACCATACTACCACAAGAACCTACGTTTAGATAGTTCCGACTCTGAAGTTACGTCCAGAAAAAAAAAACATACCAAGTTGAAAAAGGATGCTGGTAATATGTCTTGTGAGGAGTTGATAGCTTGGGCTGAGGAAGAAGCACAATCGCCTTATTTAAGGTCTCCTTCGCTAAAAGATAGACCACTAAGAAAGGACTTTGAGGGTAAGGTTACTTTCACTAGAGTTTGGAATGCAGATGATGATTTCACTTATGATTACCCTATGCTTACTGAAGATGAGGTGTTTAGGGAGTACAATGTTGTAGTTGATAAAGTAGTGGACAATGTTGTGGTTGAATCTGGTAAGGGTATGGACAATCAAGATGTTGCTAACGCTATGGTCACTGATAGGTATTTGTTAATACTGTTTATAATATTATGCTTCAAGACCATATTATATATGATATGCATACTCATAAATCTTGTTGTTACACTTGCATCAGGGTTGAGATGCATGATACGGTTGGCGAACCTGATATGATTCTCGAGAAGGATAGGCTTGTGGAGACTGATTTCAATGTCACTGATAGAGTTGTGGATACTGATAGAGAGGTCGACAATGTTGATTATTTGCATTCTAATGGTCAATCTGATGGCAATTTGTCAGACGCGGTGCTTGCTAGGCAAAGAAAATTAGATAAAGGGAAGTCTGTGATGACTCGGAAAAAGAAGATAGCAAGGAAGATAAATAGTAATGTTCGTAGACCATCAGGTGTTGTCATTAGAGACAACACCAATCCATCTGCATCCTCAGATTCTGATAGTCAGAGTGATGACGACAATGACACTCCAATCTTCTCAGATTCAGAAGGTGAACCAGAAAAAAATAAATCTAAGAATGGTCATGAATCATCAGGTTACGAGTCGTATGAGTCAGAACTACAATCGAAAAATGTTAGGAATTAGAAATTCCAGGTATTACAGAGTCGGTCACCTCAAGTATATGTAATCGATAGAAAGCTGGTAGTCATAGTACTTCTATGTTAAGTAGTATTTAGTTTAGTAACACCGTGGAGGACGGACGAGTCTTTACCCACTGTATGCCTGATCCACAGCCCGTTGTGTGGCATTTTATTGTAAGACTATAAATACTCTCTACCTTCCAAGGTAGAGAGTTGGAGCTCATAATAAGATTTTTCTTTCTCTCACTAAGTTCCCTAAACCTCTAACTTTCTCTCTCTAGAACTCACCTTTATACGCCCACTTTGAGTTATGGTTTGATGTGTATGTGAAATCCAATATGTTACAATTGGTATCAAGAGCCAAGGTTAGATCATATCTTACATATCTTTGGATTTCTAGTGGTTTTTAGGTGGTTTTTGAGCTTGAAAAGTTTAGTGGTTTTTGCATCATTTGGTTGATTTCTAGTGTTAAAGTTTGGATTTTGGTAGTACTTTTGTGTTTAGAATCATCACAAGTGTTTAGGTTTTGATTTAGAAGGTTTGAATGATAGTGGTTGGGTTGTTTTTGGATTTAAAAGTGGTGTTTATGTGTTTCTCATGCTAGCGACTTGAGCCACGGAAATGTTTTCTTGGTAGCGACTTGCTTTACAATTTGGTAGCGAGTTGTAGTTGAAAATCTTAGCGAGTTGGGTTAGCAACTTGTCTAGTGAGACAAGCCGACAAAAAGTACACGTAGTGGATTCTCCACTACACGTAGCGACTTGGTGTAAGTTAGCGACTTGTACTTTATTTTGTTAGCGACTTGGTGTTAGCAAGTTGGTACCTAGCGAGTTGCTATTTAGCGACTTGACACATTGGCGACTTGGATCTTAGCGAATTGCTGTCAAAATTTTCCTAGCGACTTGAATCTTAGCGAGTTGTTTATATAGCGACTTGACTGTGTACTAGCGACTTGGGATTATAGCGACTTGGGTTTAATAGCGACTTAGTAGTTAGCGACTTGGTTCAAGATTTTCTAGCGACTTGGGTGAATTTTAATACGGTTTTCTCTTGATTTAGTAAAATCCCGTGAAAGAATCTATTTCCCGGTTTAATCATAGAGTTATAAAATCCCGTGTAATCGTTTAACATGTCTACCAACGTTCCTACTATCATCTCCACTGTTGCCGAGGATGTTCAAGCTGCTGGCTCAGATACTCGTCCACCCATGCTTGACAGAACTGACTATGACTCTTGGGCTCAACGAATCAGATTGTACTGTCTTGGAAAAGAAAATGGGGTCAACATTCTCAAATCGATTGATGAAGGACCATATCGGGTTGAGACCACTAGAGACATAATTGATACAGCTGAAGATGGTACATTAATTTACGGAATGGACAGACTAAAGATGTATGATGAGCTCAATGATAAGGAGAAGAAGAGATTCGATGCAGATATCAGGGCTTCTAACATCATATTGCAAGGTCTTCCAAAAGACATATACAAGCTTATCAACCACAACACTGAAGCAAAGGCTGTATGGGATAATGTTAAGATGCTTCTCTCAGGTTCTGAATTAACTATGGAAGATAGAGAATCTCAACTCTATGATGAATTTGAGCACTTCAAGATGAAACCAGATGAGAGCGTCTATGAGTACTATGTGAGATTCCATAAGCTGGTGAATGACATGAGGAACATTAGAATGACCATGCCTAACATTCAGCTGAACTCAAAGTTTGTTAACAACATGAATCCTGAATGGCACAAGTTTGTCACTTCTGTGAAGCTCACTAAAGGATTGAAGAATACAAACTATGAGCAACTCTATGCCTTCCTTCTTCAGAATGAGAGACATGCCATGTTTGAAAAGAGGATTCTTGAACAATTCAAAACAAATCCAGGAGAGACAAGCTCATCAAATGATTCAACTGCCTTCTACTCAAACATTGGAATTACCACAAAAGCATCTCAAGTTATACCCATGGGTGATGGCAATCACAAACTCATTCCTGATCCAAGATTCAAACAAGCTGATGCTGATGCAGCCGTGGGACACTTCATTACTCAACTGGCCCTTATGGTTAAACAAAACTTGACACTCAGTCCACATACCAACCGTCTTCACACCAACAATGAAATCAGAACTGCTTCCAATCATCACAATCATGCTCTAGTCAGAGATGGGAAAGTCATGGTGCAGCCAGTTCAAGAAAGACAGTACGAACAAGGAAGAGGTGGAGTCGGTAGAGAATATGTGGCAAATCAGAATAGGGGAAGAAATGGAAATCAAGGACAAGTTAATACGATCAAGTGTTACAACTGTGGAGGAGAGGGACACATTGCTAGAAACTGCACATCTCCAAAACGTCCACAAAATGCAGAATACTTCAGGGATAAGATGCTGCTTGTGCAAGCTCAGGACAATGGTGCTGCTTTGGATGAAGAGGAGTTGTTGTTTCTCGCTGAGGGCAATGCCAAAACCTATGATGCTGATGTTGATGAACAGCCGATTCAAGAGATAGGTCACAATCATCAGAATGCCTTTCAAGTAGCTGATTGTGATGCATACGACTCTGATGTTGATGATGGACCTTCTGCCCAAACAATTTTCATGGCTAGCATTTCTCCAATGGTCTGTCCTAAGATCTCATCTCCACCACAAGCTGGTCCATCCAAAGACAAACTCATTTATGAGGTACTAAAACTATATGATGATGCTGATATGCAAAAGATGCATGACAAAGTACAATCAACTGAAACTATTGAGTCAAATATTGAAGATATGGGTAATATCAATGTTGTCCCATATGATCAATATGTGAAACAAAGTGAAAGTGAAGTTGTACCAAGTGATGCATCTTCTACAATAAACGATGACTATGTTTTTGATGAATATACCACATGTGCCTCTGATGATTCTGTTATCTCTGAACTTAATGCCTATGAAGAACGTGTTGCTATTTATGAACAACGTGCTAAATTTGAGTTGACCACCCGTGAGCAGGAAATGGATGACCAAATGCGTACAACTGTTAGAAAAAGTAGGTTTAGAGAAGAAGTATTAAAACAAGAGTTAAACTCCTTACAAGAAAAACTTTCAAAAACTGCTAAGCAAAAACAAGAACTTCAAGAAAATGTTAAAATGCTTAAGCAAGAATTCAGTGCTAAGGAATCAAAACTTTTGAATGATTTTTCTAATCTAAAAACCTTGAAAAACAAGCTTGAAAATAAGTTGTACGTACAAGGAAACACCATTCAGACTGCTCACATGATCACTAAGCATAGAGTCCTAAGCGATAAGCATAACATTCCCCTTGTTGAGGAACCAAATCCAGAGGTCATTAAAAAGGCTAGAAATGCTCATAAGGTTCTTTATGATGGCAAGGAAATCCTTAAACCTAGACAGAAACCTAGTTGCGCTGAGTGCACAGAGGAAGATAAGAAATCAGATGAAATCACTAGGGAAAAGTTAAACAAGAAACTAGCTGATCCAAAATGTAAAGAAAAGAAAGTAATCATCACACCCCATGATTAAAAAAAGGAGAATTGGATTGCCTTAAACAAGTTTAAGCCTCAGACATTGTTAACTCCCAAACAAGTGTTCTGGAAAATGGATTTAGATAAGCAGAAAGCTGAAAATATTGTTGAAACCAACCCCCCCCCTTTGGAAAATGCCTAGAGCGACTGTGTATCCTCCAAATACACCAATGCATCTAGTTCCTAGAACAATTGCCACTAAAAGCAAGACCTTAATCAGTCAATATGTTATCTTTCAACTATTTGTTGATTTTGAGAAAACTTGCAAGAAAAGGATCACACCCACTGGTATAACTGAAGGAGAAAGAGGTTTTGAGCAAACTAAAGAATGTTATTTAACTGAAGTCATCCCTTTCTTTAAACAACTAAAAGATCACTTTGCGAGTCTTAAAAAGGGAATGAATTCAGACATTAAAGAAATGGAAAAGGAATTTGATGCTATGATAGTTGAGGTTAGTGACTATGAGCGAGCATTAAAATATAATGAGATTGAAAGGAAGAACTTGCATACACTGAATGAGAATATGATTTCTGAATGTATTGCTCAAGATGTGTTTTTCACTGCTACAACTTGTTCTATTAATGCTTCTCAATTTCATGAATTATCTGTTGCCCTGAAAGTCTCCCATGATCGTGTCATTGAGCTTGAAAAAACTAATTCTAAATTAACTGAGAAAATTGAACTGGATGATCACGACAATTTGGTTAAACATTTTTCTAAACTAGAGGCTGAGCATTTTAATTTACAACTAAAATATCAACATCTTAAAGAAAATGTCAAAACTTCAAATATCAAGACATCCTCAGATGCTCCAGAGTTTGATGCAGTTTTTCAAATTAACAAACGTGATGAACAGATTCAAGCTCATTGCAACATGATCAGAAAGTTGAACGCCCAAATCTCTCAATTAAAGGGTCAAAAGAACAATATGACAGGCTCCCAAATGCCTCCTCCTTTAGATTCTCAGAATTCTCAAACTTTTCATCTTCAAAACTTAGTTGATGCCTTACAAAATGAAAACGAGAGTTTTCTAGAAGAAAATGAAAAAGTTAAACGACATTTTAAAGAGTTATATGATTCAATGAAAGTCACCCGTGACCAAAACAACGAAAAAATAACGTCTTTACAAAAGGAAATTGAGAATCTGAGAAGTCAGGGAAATGGGAAACTGCCACTTGTTTTCAATAAGAATGTTGTCTCAAAGTCACCCTTAGATTGCAAATACACTGTGACAGTTAAATATATTCCTCCTCATCTTAGGAATAATGAACATGCTTTTCATGACTACTGTGCTCACCTTAAGGATAGTCTAGAATGTCTCCGTGAGATTGTCGAAGAGGATTTCATTAACAAACCTCAAACTTTTCATCTTCAAAACTTAGTTAATGCCTTACAAAAGGAAAACGAGAGTTTTCTAGAAGAAAATGAAAAAGTTAAACGACATTTTAAAGAGTTATATGATTCAATAAAAGTCACCCGTGACCAAAACAACGAAAAAATAACGTCTTTACAAAAGGAAATTGAGAATCTGAGAAGTCAGGGAAATGGGAAACTACCACTTGTTTTCAATAAGAATGTTGTCTTAAAGTCACCCTTAGACTGCAAATACACTGTGACAGTTAAATATATTCCTCCTCATCTTAGGAATAATGAACATGCTTTTCATGACTACTGTGCTCACCTTAAGGATAGTCTAGAATGTCTCCGTGAGATTGTCGAAGAGGATTTCATTAACAAACCTCTTGATAGTGAAATTAGGTTTGCTTGCCTCCAGGCCAAACGATCTCAAGAGCTGCTAGAATGTGTAATTGCAACATGTCCCAAATCCTTAACCTTAGGTGCAAAAGGCAGAGCTGTGATGCCTTGTTCTATGCCTAGTGCCGAGCCTTCAAACCATTCTAGGCCCAGTTTTAAGAAAGTATACATCAATGTGTCGTCTAGTAATACAGATCCTTGCACGTCTAGTTCAGGAATGCAAAAAGTAGATCAACCAACTAATGTTCCCATAATTCCCTCTACAGAAGTAATCAATGACATTAATGCGAGCAGGTCAAAGTCTCAAGACAATACAAGGAATGATAGGACCTCGCAAGCTAAAAATGTGCATTGGAAGAGAGTAGAAGACCAACCTAGGATCTTTAAGCTTGAGTTGAATAAAACGAATCGTGTTGATTCTAGTATTAGCCTTAGGAGTACTGTAATTAATTCGAATTTTGATACTATTTGCAAACCTTGTAATGATGTCTGCTTGAATTCTGTTGCTAATCATGAATGTGGTGTGAATGCTTTGTCTAATGCTGTCAAATGCCCAGTTAAAATTGTTAACGCTAATAATCGTGCAAAGAAGGCAAAAAGGCAAAAACGAAAGATTGTTAGAAAAAAGTGGAAACCCACAGGAAGAACTTTTATAAAGATAGGTTATTATTGGATACCTTTTGGCCATAAGAATAATCAGTTTTGCTCTCAAACTGCTAAGATTATGCCCACTAGAAAATGGATGCCTACTGGTAGAACTATTCCCTTAAGAAGTGAACATACTTTGAATAGGTCAAATACAGACACCAGCATTTCATCTATTCCCAATGATTCCATTGCTCCTACTTCTGATATGGATGTTTCTATTTCTGATGTGGGTGTTCCAATTACTGTTACTAACCAAGTGGAACCCATTCTTGCATGGGGATCCCAATTATCCAGTTATCCATTCTTGTCTGTGTTCAACTGCAGATCGTTCAAATCGTTCTGTGGTACCTGGACTCAGGCTGTTCCAAGCATATGACTGGAGACCGGTCGCGGCTCATGAACTTCGTGAGCAAATTCATCGGGACAGTTAGATTCGGTAATGATCATTTCGGTGCAATTATGGGTTATGGTGATTATGTTGTTGGTGATAGTGTTATCTCTAGAGTATACTATGTGGAAGGTCTTGGTCATAATCTGTTCTCTGTCGGTCAATTCTGTGATTCTGATCTAGAAGTTGCCTTCAGAAAACATACTTGTTTTGTTAGAGAACTTGATGGTAAGGAACTTTTAAGAGGAACTCGTGGTTCAAATCTTTACACCATCTCTATCGATGATATGATGAAGTCTTCTCCAATCTGCTTGTTGTCAAAGGCTTCGAAAACAAAGTCATGGTTATGGCATCGTCGTCTCAATCACTTGAACTTCGGCACCATCAATGATCTCTCCAGAAAGGACTTAGTTGTAGGTTTACCTCGACTAAAGTATGAAAAGGATCATCTTTGTTCAGCATGTCAATTGGGAAAAAGCAAGAAGTATGCCCATAAACCCAAACTCAGTTCCATTGACTTAGTTGTATTTTTACTTTTTATCAGTTAATCAACATTTAACAGCAGTAGATTTTGGTTACTAATCAGTTTTCAACTACATCATAAGTCCTTCTCTTTAAGGAATTAGTTCTTTTTTTTAAAGGAATCACTTCATTAAAGAGTGTTTGGTTTAAGTGGGATAAATGGGTCAAAGTGGTTTTTACCCACTTTGACCAGTGAAGTCAAACTCTTTTTGAGTCTTTGAGTCTAGTGTTTAGAGTTGGAAAAGAGTTTTACCAAGTTTCACTAGTTTGAAGTTTAATCTGTTTCAAAGAAAAAATAAAAATAAAAAAGAGTTTCTCAGGTTTTTCATAGCAATTAAAGTGAAGTTTTAGTTGAGTTAAAAATTTGTAAAAAATAAAAATCACAAGTTCACCAGCTTGTTTAACTTGGGTCAAAAGAGAAAAAATTAAAAAAATGTTTTAGTGGGTCTGCTAATGGGTTAAAGTGGGTCACTTGGCCATATTTCTGTTCTGTGCAGGGGATTCAGTCCAACTCCAAGTTTTAACTCAGCTTATTAAGGGTGGCATTTGGGGGCAAAAGTGAGCTAGGTGGGTGGACTAGCTGTGCCAAAAATCTTAGCGGTTGGTTCTCACTCTAGCTTATCCCACATAAGCTCAAAAAAAAGGTACCCCTTGGCCTCTTTTGCTGCAACATTACAGCAGCCATGTTTTATTTTAGTGCTTATTAGATATTCCTTTAGCTTATTTAGTGTTTTTTTTATTGCTTATTAGTAGGTTTAGAATAACTTTAGTGTAGTATAGCTTATTAGGTTCTCCATAGTGTATTTCATTGCTTATTTTATGTTTTGGAAGCCAACTTGTGGCTTATTTATAAGCTAGTAAGTCCCATTGGTTTCATTTTTTTTTCACTGCATCAGGTCCCCAAGCTTATTAGAAGTACCATAGTTTCTTAGTTGTTTTAGGATTATGGCTCTTAGTTTTTTAGCTTGTTTGTAGCTTTTGACGATTTGTTGTAGCTTATAGTCCACTTGGTAACCGCTGTCCCAAACAGCCCGTTAACAGTTCCTTAGTTTTTTTTAAGCTTCTGTTTTTTTTATCTGCTAACTGCTCGTTTTCAATATTTGTAGTTTTAGTTTTTTGTAAAAAAGTTGTGATTTGATCTCTTGTTCAGTTGCAAAAGAAAAAAAAATGTTACAAAAAAATGCCATAGACCAGAATTGAACCTGTGTCTGTCAGCTAGACCACGCACAAGACCAGACACCCAACACCTTACCAACTGTGCTAGAGTAGTTCTTTGTTTAAGTTTTCCTTAGTTGATTATTTAAATACACGTAGCAGTTTAAGCCATTTAGCTTATTAGGACTTTTTAACAGCTTATTTCAAAAGCAATACCAACGTTTTATATTTTTCTTAAGATCAGTAGTATTCAAAGTAATTTTAGTAATTTTTTTTAGAATTTTCTAAAATAGTTTAGTATTTTTTATTAATTAATTAGTTTAAATTAGTTTTTAATTCGTAGAAAATAAAATAAAAGTCAAAAAAATACCCGGCTTTTTACTAAAATCATTTTTAGTCGTCTAGAATGTAGGAAAATTGTTTTTACACTCGTAGGGGTTAAGTTGCATATTTTTCTCTTTCAGGGCTCAGTGCGTTCTTATACGTTTTAGGTTTTAAACGTTTATCGATTTTAAATATAGAATTAAAATGACTTCAAAGTCTTTATTAGATTTAATTTCCTTAGTGTAATCAATCATAACCCTTTTCCTGTTCGATATTCACCCGATCACAGATTCGTTGTATTACAGTTTACACACCTCGTTGGGACTTAACGACCCGGGGATACACTATACTCTCCTGGATCTAATTGCATTTCGTTTTCAGACTGTTTGGACTTTTTATTACGGTTGACCATT
Source organism: Chrysanthemum makinoi (assembly GCA_910596185.1). NCBI lineage: Eukaryota > Viridiplantae > Streptophyta > Magnoliopsida > Asterales > Asteraceae > Chrysanthemum > Chrysanthemum makinoi. The sequence continues at coordinate 268,880,708 of OU343224.1, forward strand.
CACAAGTGGTTAGCTTGTGTGATAAAACCTGACTGTCTGGAGCGAATCAAATTTTGGCGCCGCTGCCGGGGAGGTGTGCTGCGTACTACGAATTTGAAGCATCAGTGTTGTTGAATATACATCCATTGTATATTTACCATCCTTGTTCATATTTTCTTATTATTATTATATAAAAACAAAACGGTTCCCGAAAACATTTTAAAATCAGTTTTCAACAAACACAAAAACCCAAAAAGATTTTCTTTCTTATATTTACAAAATGTTTTTCAAAAATACCAAAAATATTCCTCTTTACCCTCTTACCCTTTTGATTCTTCATTTCTTACCCTCTGGAACCCTTTGATTCTTTCTATGTCTTATCCTCACCTTCTTGGTTGTCAATGGTGTGGTGACCCTCATAATGATGATAATTGTCTCAGTTTTAGCATGGTAGAATCAGGAGATGGGTATGTCTATAACCAAGCTCCCTATTCTTACCATGACACATCTGATTCATTCTACCAGCCACCACATCATGAGATATTGACATATCTGTGTGAATTTTGTGGAGGTCCTCACCAAGGATTTGAGTGTCAGACCAGAGACACGTTTTTCTATGAACAAATCTCTGATAACACTCTGAACTTTGGAAATGATCAATATCCATGTTATTCACCAAATCAGTCACAACAATCATTTTGTTTTGAGAACTGTGGAGGTCCCCATTTCAGCTCTGATTGTCAAACGGGAAATCCATTTCCTTGTAACAATTACGACTATCCATATCACGACCAACCTCCACAGTGCCAAATGACTCAAACTCCTCAGCAAACCCAACAAGACACTTATCTAGAGCTTCTGGAGTTAGTGAAAAGAACTGAGGAATTGAGTAAAACAACATTTCGAAATGCTCCCAGTTTTTATTGTGTATATTGTGGGGGTCCTCATGATGATTATCAATGTCAACCTTCCGGTTTTGACTAATCTCCACTCCCACAATGTCCCGTCATTCAAAATTCACATGAGAAATCCATGGAAGAATTGCTAGCTGAAGAGCAGGCTGCTAAAATAAATTCTCAAATTGCGTTTGAAAAATCTATTAGGGAATCAATTGCAAAAGAAAAAGCAGCCAGATCTAGCTCTCAATTTCGTTTTATTCCTGATGATAGTGATGATGAGGATACACTTGATATCCTTCAATTCTATAAAGATTCATCAAGTTCATCAGTTGATATCGCAGCAGTTGAGATTCATTCTCAAACAACTGCTATCACACCCGAAGCTCCCACTCACTCTCTAAACATGGGGGATGAGCATCTTGACACTGTTCCTGAAAAGGAATCGGACGAATTCATAAAGTCTAGTGTTGAGAACCTTGTCCCAATCCCGAGAGAGTCACAGGGAACTTCTGAGCATATGTGTGATTCTCTTTCCCCTCTTGAGTATTCTCTAGATCATTTTGAAACTTTCTCCGATTTTAGCGACGATTGTGCTTCTTATGGAAACATCGAGTATGTTGAGGCATCACTCCCACAGTCTGATCCTCTTCTTGAGGAGTTCACCGATGAACTCACTCACATCAGTCCACTTTCATCAGAAAGTGACGATGGTCTCTTTGATTTCGAAGCCGATCTGGGAGAGATTGAAAGTCTCCCTTATAATGATCGTTCACTCACTTCTTATCCTAACAGTCCAATAGAGAATATTGATCACTTTGTTCCTGAAGCATTCAAAACAACTCTCACTAATCCTCTATTTGAATTCGACTCTGAATTCACTTTAATTTCTGAGAATCCACTCTTTGATACTCATATTGAGGATAGTGATGAGTCTACAGTGGAACAAGAATTCACAGATTTACATCTCGTGAATGATTCTCTTCACGAGGAGTTCGCCGGTGAACTCACTCATATCATATCTCCGCCGGAGTATGATAACTTCCACTTTGCATTAGACACACCCGGGATATGTCTAGACCAATTGAGCTTAAATGATGAGATTCATGCTATTATGAATTCTCCTGTGGGTGATGATGAGTTAGTCATGATGTTTATCATGACTTTATTTCTCTTCTTCACCTATCCCGTGGCTTCTCCTGTTCTTCACTCCTTCGGGAATGAGGACACTATCTTTGACCCCGGCATTTTCATTTATTATTTGTGAGCCGGATCTCTCTATATCTCATCGGTGTGGAACTTTCACGTACTTCAATGTTTATACAAACATCTTGAATGAAAGTCCGATGGAGATTGTCTCTTCCACTTACTTCCCCATGAACCAATGAATGCGGGGATCGAGTCAAGTTAGCGACTCGGGAATCAAAAACAGTAGTTAAACATGGGTTTTCACCCGTGTGTACCACCCTAGTGTGGGGGAGTTGTCCCCCGCTGTTGTATATAAGTTTTCATATAAAAAAAAAAAAAAAAAAATTTCAAAAATAATGGCCGTAATATTTCCCTTTTACGTTCTAAGTTTTGGCATAACAGCCGGTACTTTGAATATTGAGGACAATATTCATTTCTAGTGTGGGGGGGAATTCTCACGAATTTTATCATGTAATTATACCACCCAATTCCCCCATTTTTGGCCAAAATATTTTTTTGGAGTAAGTGTTTTGCACTTACTCAGCTTACGGTTATCAGTCCGCCATGTCTAATAAACAAAAGGATTGGCTAATCCAGGAGCAAACGGCTCTTGGTAAAGATATCTCAAATCCGTTGACGGCTTGCAGTTTGCCCAAAATTGTATGGTGTTCAGCTCACCATATCTTTAATTAGTGAAGAGTTGGCTAGCCCGCAAGTTTATGGCTTGTGGTAAAGGCAGTTGGAAAACCATAATTGGTAATCGACTCACCAAAGATATTTTATCTAAGAGTTGGCTAGTCCAGAAGCAAACGGCTTCTGGTAAAGACAAATCAAAACCGTTGAAAGCTGGTGATTTGCTCAAAATCATTTGGTTATCATTGTACCAAGGTTCTTACTTGAACTGAAACAATTGGCTACTCCAGAAGTAATGGCTTTTGGTAAAGAGATTAAAAACCATTAATTTTTCATAAAAGATTGCTAGGGACTAGCAATAGTTTAGTGTGGGGGATTGATGAGTGTCTAAATACTCATCATTTTATTCCCATTTAAACTGCAAAAACATTTTAAAACACTCAGAAATGCTTCAAAATACAGAAAATATCCTCGGAGTGTGTTTTATGTCTTGCAGGTACAAAAGGATTGAAAACAAGGAAAAAATGGACAAAATCGAGCCAAAATCGGGAACAGTGCTGAGAAGCCGGTGCCGGGATGTGATTTTCTACGACTATCGATTGAAGACCCGAACGCGTTTTTAGAGTGAGAGTGAGAAAACAAACCTTAAACCTAACCCGCAACCAAAAATTCCATCTTACCTTTTTCCGATACCGATCATTACCAATTGCATTCTTAAAACCAAAAATCCAAAAACCCATTTTAACCCTTTAAACCATTTTTCTTAAACCCAAAAATACAAAAATAAAATAAAGTTAAAACAATTAACATGTCCATTTTCTTTTTACCCACCATCCCACAACATCTGAAAAAAATCAATCAAACCCATCCCCTGCACCCTGAGCTCCCTTCCCCATCACCCTTCCTTGCACGCTTTGTCTCTCCCCATCACTCTCGGGTACAGAAGAAAAAGCAGAAGCATGTTGTTGGCTGTTTTGTCTCACAGTAGAAGCACACAAGAGAAAAAAAGACCTTTTAGTTGTAGTATAAATATAATTGTATGCCATTGTTATAAGGCAGTCGAGGTTTTAACTTAAAAATTAGTTTTTACTTTTAGTTTTCCAGTTGTATTGGCTTTTTCTTATGAATGAAAGTTATTTAGTTATAACCTGTTTTAGTATCATTCCAGCAAATAAGCATTTTTTTGCTTACTTTATTTTTACTTTTTATCAGTTAATCAACATTTAACAGCAGTAGATTTTGGTTACTAATCAGTTTTCAACTACATCATAAGTCCTTCTCTTTAAGGAATTAGTTCTTTTTTTTAAAGGAATCACTTCATTAAAGAGTGTTTGGTTTAAGTGGGATAAATGGGTCAAAGTGGTTTTTACCCACTTTGACCTGTGAAGTCAAACTCTTTTTGAGTCTTTGAGTCTAGTCTTTAGAGTTGGAAAAGAGTTTTACCAAGTTTCACTAGTTTGAAGTTTAATCTGTTTCAAAGAAAAAATAAAAATAAAAATGAGTTTCTCAGGTTTTTCATAGCAATTAAAGTGAAGTTTTAGTTGAGTTACAAATTTGTAAAAAATAAAAATCACAAGTTCACCAGCTTGTTTAACTTGGGTCAAAAGAGAAAAAATCAAAAAAATGTTTTAGTGGGTCTGCTAACGGGTTAAAGTGGGTCACTTGGCCATATTTTTGTTATGTGCAGGGGATTCAGTCCAACTCCAAGTTTTACCTCAGCTTATTAAGGGTGGCATTTGGGGGCAAAAGTGAGCTAGGTGGGTGGACTAGCTGTGCCAAAAATCTTAGCGGTTGGTTCTCACTCTAGCTTATCCCACATATGCTCGAAAAAAAGGTACCCCTTGGCCTCTTTTGCTGCAACATTACAGCAGCCATGTTTTATTTTAGTGCTTATTAGATATTCCTTTAGCTTATTTAGTGTTTTTTTATTGCTTATTAGTAGGTTTAGAATAACTTTAGTGTAGTATAGCTTATTAGGTTCTCCATAGTGTATTTCATTGCTTATTTTATGTTTTGGAAGCCAACTTGTGGCTTATTTATAAGCTAGTAAGTCCCATTGGTTTCATTTTTTTTCACTGCATCAGGTCCCCAAGCTTATTAGAAGTACCATAGTTTCTTAGTTGTTTTAGGATTATGGCTCTTAGTTTTTTAGCTTGTTTGTAGCTTTTGACGATTTGTTGTAGCTTATAGTCCACTTGGTAACCGCTGTCCCAAACAGCCCGTTAACAGTTCCTTAGTTTTTTTTTAAGCTTCTGTTTTTTTTATCTGCTAACTGCTCGTTTTCAATATTTGTAGTTTTAGTTTTTTGTAAAAAAGTTGTGATTTGATCTCTTGTTCAGTTGCAAAAGAAAAAAAAATGTTACAAAAAAATGCCATAGACCAGAATTGAACCTGTTTCTGTCAGCTAGACCATGCACAAGACCAGACACCCAACACCTTACCAACTGTGCTAGAGTAGTTCTTTGTTTAAGTTTTCCTTAGCTGATTATTTAAATACACGTAGCAGTTTAAGCCATTTAGCTTATTAGGACTTTTTAACAGCTTATTTCAAAAGCAATACCAACGTTTTATATTTTTCTTAATATCAGTAGTATTCAAAGTAATTTTAGTAATTTTTTTTAGAATTTTCTAAAATAGTTTAGTATTTTTTATTAATTAATTAGTTTAAATTAGTTTTTAATTCGTAGAAAATAAAATAAAAGTCAAAAAAATACCCGGCTTTTTACTAAAATCATTTTTAGTCGTCTAGAATGTAGGAAAATTGTTTTTACACTCGTAGGGGTTAAGTTGCATATTTTTCTCTTTCAGGGCTCAGTGCGTTCTTATACGTTTTAGGTTTTAAACGTTTATCGATTTTAAATATAGAATTAAAATGACTTCAAAGTCTTTATTAGATTTAATTTCCTTAGTGTAATCAATCATAACCCTTTTCCTGTTCGATATTCACCCGATCACAGATTCGTTGTATTACAGTTTACACACCTCGTTGGGACTTAACGACCCGGGGAAACACTGTACTTTCCTGGATCTAATTGCATTTCGTTTTCAGACTGTTTGGACTTTTTATTACGGTTGACCATTCACAAGTGGTTAGCTTGTGTGATAAAACCTGACTGTCTGGAGCGAATCAAATTTTGGCGCCGCTGCCGGGGAGGTGTGCTGCGTACTACGAATTTGAAGCATCAGTGTTGTTGAATATACATCCATTGTATATTTACCATCCTTGTTCATATTTTCTTATTATTATTATATAAAAACAAAACGGTTCCCGAAAACATTTTAAAATCAGTTTTCAACAAACACAAAAACCCAAAAAGATTTTCTTTCTTATATTTACAAAATGTTTTTCAAAAATACCAAAAATATTCCTCTTTACCCTCTTACCCTTTTGATTCTATATTTCTTACCCTCTGGACCCTTTGATTCTTTCTATGTCTTATCCTCACCTTCTTGGTTGTCAATGGTGTGGTGACCCTCATAATGATGATAATTGTCTCAGTTTTAGCATGGTAGAATCAGGAGATGGGTATGTCTATAACCAAGCTCCCTATTCTTACCATGACACATCTGATTCATTCTACCAGCCACCACATCATGAGATATTGACATATCTGTGTGAATTTTGTGGAGGTCCTCACCAAGGATTTGAGTGTCAGACCAGAGACACGTTTTTCTATGAACAAATCTCTGATAACACTCTGAACTTTGGAAATGATCAATATCCATGTTATTCACCAAATCAGTCACAACAATCATTTTGTTTTGAGAACTGTGGAGGTCCCCATTTCAGCTCTGATTGTCAAACGGGAAATCCATTTCCTTGTAACAATTACGACTATCCATATCACGACCAACCTCCACAGTGCCAAATGACTCAAACTCCTCAGCAAACCCAACAAGACACTTATCTAGAGCTTCTGGAGTTAGTGAAAAGAACTGAGGAATTGAGTAAAACAACATTTCGAAATGCTCCCAGTTTTTCTTGTGTATATTGTGGGGGTCCTCATGATGATTATCAATGTCAACCTTCCGGTTTTGACTAATCTCCACTCCCACAATGTCCCGTCATTCAAAATTCACATGAGAAATCCATGGAAGAATTGCTAGCTGAAGAGCAGGCTGCTAAAATAAATTCCCAAATTGCGTTTGAAAAATCTATTAGGGAATCAATTGCAAAAGAAAAAGCAGCCAGATCTAGCTCTCAATTTCGTTTTATTCCTGATGATGGTGATGATGAGGATACACTTGATATCCTTCAATTCTATAAAGATTCATCAAGTTCATCAGTTGATATCCCAGCAGTTGAGATTCATTCTCAAACAACTGCTATCACACCCGAAGCTCCCACTCACTCTCTAAACATGGGGGATGAGCATCTTGACACTGTTCCTGAAAAGGAATCGGACGAATTCATAAAGTCTAGTGTTGAGAACCTTGTCCCAATCCCGAGAGAGTCACAGGGAACTTCTGAGCATATGTGTGATTCTCTTCCCCCTCTTGAGTATTCTCTAGATCATTTTGAAACTTTCTCTGATTTTAGCGACGATTGTGCTTCTTATGGAAACATCGAGTATGTTGAGGCATCACTCCCACAGTCTGATCCTCTTCTTGAGGAGTTCACCGATGAACTCACTCACATCAGTCCACTTTCATCAGAAAGTGACGATGGTCTCTTTGATTTCGAAGCCGATCTGGGAGAGATTGAAAGTCTCCCTTATAATGATCGTTCACTCACTTCTTATCCTAACAGTCCAATAGAGAATATTGATCACTTTGTTCCTGAAGCATTCAAAACAACTCTCACTAATCCTCTATTTGAATTCGACTCTGAATTCACTTTAATTTCTGAGAATCCACTCTTTGATACTCAGATTGAGGATAGTGATGAGTCTACAGTGGAACAAGAATTCACAGATTTACATCTCGTGAATGATTCTCTTCACGAGGAGTTCGCCGGTGAACTCACTCATATCATATCTCCGCCGGAGTATGATAACTTCCACTTTGATCTAGACACACCCGGGATATGTCTAGACCAATTGAGCTTAAATGATGAGATTCATGCTATTATGAATTCTCCTGTGGGTGATGATGAGTTAGTCATGATGTTTATCATGACTTTCTTTCTCTTCTTCACCTATCCCGTGGCTTCTCCTGTTCTTCACTCCTTCGGGAATGAAGACACTATCTTTGACCCCGGCATTTTCATTTATTATTTGTGAGCCGGATCTCTCTATATCTCATCGGTGTGGAACTTTCACGTACTTCAATGTTTATACAAACATCTTGAATGAAAGTCCGATGGAGATTGTCTCTTCCACTTACTTCCCCATGAACCAATGAATGCGGGGATCGAGTCAAGTTAGCGACTCGGGAATCAAAAACAGTAGTTAAACATGGGTTTTCACCCGTGTGTACCACCCTAGTGTGGGGGAGTTGTCCCCCGCTGTTGTATATAAGTTTTCATATAAAAAAAAAAATAAAAAAAAATAATTTCAAAAATAATGGCCGTAATATTTCCCTTTTACGTTCTAAGTTTCGGCATAACAGCCGGTACTTTGAATATTGAGGACAATATTCATTTCTAGTGTGGGGGGGAATTCTCACGAATTTTATCATGTAATTATACCACCCAATTCCCCCATTTTTGGCCAAAATATTTTTTGGAGTAAGTGTTTTGCACTTACTCAGCTTACGGTTATCAGTCCGCCATGTCTAATAAACAAAAGGATTGGCTAATCCAGGAGCAAACGGCTCTTGGTAAAGATATCTCAAATCCGTTGACGGCTTGCAATTTGCCCAAAATTGTATGGTGTTCAGCTCACCATATCTTTAATTAGTGAAGAGTTGGCTAGCCCGCAAGTTTATGGCTTGTGGTAAAGGCAGTTGGAAAACCATAATTGGTAATCGACTCACCAAAGATATTTTATCTAAGAGTTGGCTAGTCCAGAAGCAAACGGCTTCTGGTAAAGACAAATCAAAACAGTTGAAAGCTGGTGATTTGCTCAAAATCATTTGGTTATCATTGTACCAAGGTTCTTACTTGAACTGAAACAATTGGCTACTCCAGAAGTAATGGCTTTTGGTAAAGAGATTAAAAACCATTAATTTTTCATAAAAGATTGCTAGGGACTAGCAATAGTTTAGTGTGGGGGATTGATGAGTGTCTAAATACTCATCATTTTATTCCCATTTAAACTGCAAAAACATTTTAAAACACTCAGAAATGCTTCAAAATACAGAAAATATCCTCGGAGTGTGTTTTATGTCTTGCAGGTACAAAAGGATTGAAAACAAGGAAAAAATGGACAAAATCGAGCCAAAATCGGGAACAGTGCTGAGAAGCCGGTGCCGGGATGTGATTTTCTACGACTATCAATTGAAGACCCGAACGCGTTTTAGAGTGAGAGTGAGAAAACAAACCTTAAACCTAACCCGCAACCAAAAATTCCATCTTACCTTTTTCCGATACCGATCATTACCAATTGCATTCTTAAAACCAAAAATCCAAAAACCCATTTTAACCCTTTAAACCATTTTTCTTAAACCCAAAAATACAAAAATAAAATAAAGTTAAAACAATTAACATGTCCATTTTCTTTTTACCCACCATCCCACAACATCTGAAAAAAAATCAATCAAACCCATCCCCTGCACCCTGAGCTCCCTTCCCCATCACCCTTCCTTGCACGCTTTGTCTCTCCCCATCACTCTCGGGTACAGAAGAAAAAGCAGAAGCATGTTGTTGGCTGTTTTGTCTCACAGTAGAAGCACACAAGAGAAAAAAAGACCTTTTAGTTGTAGTATAAATATAATTGTATGCCATTGTTATAAGGCAGTCGAGGTTTTAACTTAAAAATTAGTTTTTACTTTTAGTTTTCCAGTTGTATTGGCTTTTTCTTATGAATGAAAGTTATTTAGTTATAACCTGTTTTAGTATCATTCCAGCAAATAAGCACTTTTGTGCTTACTTTATTTTTACTTTTTATCAGTTAATCAACATTTAACAGCAGTAGATTTTGGTTACTAATCAGTTTTCAACTACATCATAAGTCCTTCTCTTTAAGGAATTAGTTCTTTTTTTTAAAGGAATCACTTCATTAAAGAGTGTTTGGTTTAAGTGGGATAAATGGGTCAAAGTGGTTTTTACCCACTTTGACCAGTGAAGTCAAACTCTTTTTGAGTCTTTGAGTCTAGTGTTTAGAGTTGGAAAAGAGTTTTACCAAGTTTCACTAGTTTGAAGTTTAATCTGTTTCAAAGAAAAAATAAAAATAAAAATGAGTTTCTCAGGTTTTTCATAGCAATTAAAGTGAAGTTTTAGTTGAGTTACAAATTTGTAAAAAATAAAAATCACAAGTTCACCAGCTTGTTTAACTTGGGTCAAAAGAGAAAAAATCAAAAAAATGTTTTAGTGGGTCTGCTAACGGGTTAAAGTGGGTCACTTGGCCATATTTTTGTTATGTGCAGTGGGATTCAGTCCAACCAAGTTTTACCTCAGCTTATTAAGGGTGGCATTTGGGGGCAAAAGTGAGCTAGGTGGGTGGACTAGCTGTGCCAAAAATCTTAGCGGTTGGTTCTCACTCTAGCTTATCCCACATAAGCTAAAAAAAAAGGTACCCCTTGGCCTCTTTTGCTGCAACATTACAGCAGCCATGTTTTATTTTAGTGCTTATTAGATATTCCTTTAGCTTATTTAGTGTTTTTTTATTGCTTATTAGTAGGTTTAGAATAACTTTAGTGTAGTATAGCTTATTAGGTTCTCCATAGTGTATTTCATTGCTTATTTTATGTTTTGGAAGCCAACTTGTGGCTTATTTATAAGCTAGTAAGTCCCATTGGTTTCATTTTTTTTCACTGCATCAGGTCCCCAAGCTTATTAGAAGTATCTTAGTTTCTTATTAGCTGATTTAGGATAATGGCACTTAGTTTTTAGCTTGTTTGTAGCTTTTGACGGTTTGTTATAGCTTATAATCCCCTTGGTAACCGCTGTCCCAAACAGCCCTTTAACAGTTCTTAGTTTTTTTTTTAGCTACTGTTTTTTTTTTTTTTTTTTTTTTTTTTTTTTTTTTTTTTTTTTTTCTTATCTGCTAATTGCTCGTTTTCAAGATTTGTAGTTTTAGTTTTTTGTAAAAAAGTTGTGATTTGATCTCTTGTTCAGTTGCAAAAGAAAAAAAAATGTTACAAAAAAATGCCATAGACCAGAATTGAACCTGTGTCTGTCAGCTAGACCACGCACAAGACCAGACACCCAACACCTTACCAACTGTGCTAGAGTAGTTCTTTGTTTAAGTTTTCCTTAGTTGATTATTTAAATACACGTAGCAGTTTAAGCCATTTAGTTTATTAGGACCTTTTTTTTTACAGCTTATTTCAAACGTATTTCCAACTTTTTATATTTTTCTTAAGATCAGTAGTATTCAAAGTAATTTTAGTAATTTTTTTTAGAATTTTCTAAAATAGTTTAGTATTTTTTATTAATTAATTAGATTAAATTAGTTTTTAATTCGTAGAAAATAAAATAAAAGTCAAAAAAATACCCGGCTTTTTACTAAAATCATTTTTAGTCGTCTAGAATGTAGGAAAATTGTTTTTACACTCGTAGGGGTTAAGTTGCATATTTTTTCTTTCAGGGCTCAGTGCGTTTCTTATACGTTTTAGGTTTTAAACGTTTATCGATTTTAAATAATAGAATTAAAATGACTTCAAAGTCTTTATTAGATTTAATTTCCTTAGTGTAATCAATCATAACCCTTTTCCTGTTCAATATTCACCCGATCAAGATTCGTGTATTACAGTTTACACACCTCGTTGGGACTTAACGACCCGGGGAAACACTGTACTTTCCTGGATCTAATTGCATTTCGTTCAGACTGTTGGACTTTTTATTACGGTTGACCATTCACAAGTGGTTAGCTTGTGTGATAAAACCTGACTGTCTGGAGCGAATCAAATTTTGGCGCCGCTGCCGGGGAGGTGTGCTGCGTACTACGAATTTGAAGCATCAGTGTTGTTGAATCTGTGCTAGATACCAGGCTAAGCCTACTAAAAAGCACCTTGAAGCGGTTAAACGGGTCTTTCGGTATCTCCAAGGAACCATCAATATGGGAATTTGGTGTGACAACTCGTAATTTCAGGTCATTTTATAAACTTTAAAAGTTTCACTATTTCATCATTTATCGTAAACTACGTTTACGAGTATCAAATTCGCGTAACCTTAATGGTTTAGCTGCGAATTCATGAACATATCATCAAGGACATTTCATATAGACTAGATTTAGTCTACATAACATCAATAACATCATTTCATATCGGTTCATGCATGGTTTTGCATTTATTCATTAAACGTTTATTTTTCCTATTAAATAAACGCTATCGCGTAAACATTATTTTGAAACATTGATCCGACACTTCCAAAAATAATCTTAATATATTTTTATACTCATTTTAAGACTATAAAAATTATATTATCAATTTACCCGATGTTTTCAATTTATTTCGTATATAAATTGCTATGTTTATATAATTACGACGTTTTTTCTTAAATACTACACGATAGTTATTATTTCACTCAAATTTTGCAAGAAATGTATTTTTATAATTTTTATGACTTTAATATATTTTATCTTGACCCGTTAAAAGTTATTTTTATCTAACGCTACCCTAAATATTCAAATGTGTATTCAACTTACCACAAGTCTTCAAGTAACTTACATGTTATTACACTTATACATGTTTAAAAATATATATATATATTAAGCTATGACTAACACCCCTTGTCGACACAAGGGGTGAGTCATGTGTGGATTTTGCAAATATCTACTAAGTAATGTATTATACTCACTCATAACACATACATTTCATAATATCAAAAGTGAAAACCATTTCTTCCTCTCTTCCTCTCCAAAACCGGCAACCACAAGGACCAAGAGAAGGATCATCATAAAATTTTCTAGACAAGAATTTAACACTCTAGTCTCACTCTTTATCAAGGTTTTGCAATAAAAACCTAGGGTGATTAGGAAAAATCCATTGTCCATAAACATCATCAAGTTACTAGTAAGCATCCATATTCATCATCCTATTTCATATTTATTTTTATGGTCATTTCATTTTACTTGAGAAAACATGCAAGTCTCATGAGGTTTATACCACTTTTTCATTGATTTTAAGAGTTATATATATATTTGTCATCCTATAATTATTCTTTGTTATAAATCACTCTTGGTGATGTTTAGGAACCCATGACACCCTAAGAAGGTATATGGTAGGATTAGAATAGCTTCGGAGTTGTTTTGAATGGGTTAGAATAGGTTTGGCGCGAGAAAAACTCATTTCGACAAGTTTGCAAAAGGGTCTGTCCTTAATTTCGAAATCTGGAAAATTCGACAGTAGGTAAAAATTTTTGGCCTAGATATTTAGAAATTAAACTTTAAAACGAAAACGTGGCCGCTTGAATGGATTAAAACGGAGCTATAACGAAGAAGTTATGAATTTTTCAAGTTGGCGACGAAAACTATAATTTTCTGGAAATTTCAGCATGTTACTTTTATTTTGTACGAGTCAAAAATGAAACTTAGGCGTTATAAATTATGTCGACTTATGAAAAATATATTAGTATACTTTGATACAAAGCTAAGGACATATAAAACGTAGAAAACGGATTTGTAACGATTAAATTATACACGTTTACAAAAAGTTGTCGTAACTTTAATATATAAGAAAAACTATTAAATTTCTAATAGACAAGTTTTACGGCAAATAAGTGACCATGTTGAAGGTTGTTTTTAACATTGAAGTAGAACTTTTTATAAAGTGATGTCTTCTAGTAAAAGTGAGTTCGCCAAGTATATTTTCCAAATTGTCCGACCGTTTGACTAGCGGAGTTGTAATGAATTAATTACGGTAACTTAAACTTTGCCGAAAACCATCCTTAAACTATATTTTGGGACACAAGTACCATACTTAACCTTTATTTTTCTTTATGTTCGAGACCTCTAGGATGGAAACTCATGTACTAAAACTTTGAGATAATGATACAAGCTTCCCAAAACCATTGAGTACGTTTCCTAATACTCGATGTGCACCATTTTACGACTAGCTTTTAGAGGCCGTTTTGTCACTTTCATGAATATTTCAACGACATTATTTTACGACGAAAAGTTACAATTTCTTAATAAATCACTAAATGATTATCATCGGATATCATTTCAACGTAAATACATGTGGAGTAATTTAAAAATGGTCAAGACGTTAAAAGATTATTTTTCGACGAAAAGTATTATTTTCAAAAATTGATAAGTGGTATAGATATCATCCGAATTGCATGCATAACATTACATCATAACTTATCATAGAGCATATCATTCATAATAGGTCACGGTCAGAGGTTGCGCCTCATTTCAGTATTGCCATTACATCATCATAATCATTGCAACAGGTGAGTTTTCATAGCCCCGTTGTATACGTTTATACTTATTTTCAAACCTACGGGGGAGAATACATTGCACATCATTTTTATTACGATACCAAGTATATCAAATTCATTACATTGCTTAAGTTACCTCATGCCAATTGAATGTCCCCATTATATAACATGAACCGTTAATTTCATAGAAGCGAGGGTGAGTGGATAGATCTATCGAGGGTGACTCCTCCATCCGGGTTGGTGGATTCCAACTGGTTAAACGGATGCATTTCATTTAATATCATTATCAGTCTAGTTTCGGTGTCATGGGCTTATAGCAATTGTATCATTTTTGTGACATCATTGTCATACAAACTTATACTTGTGGTAGTCGTATTATGCATATACATAAACTCTATGAACTCACTCAACCTTTGTGTTGACACTTTTAGCAATGTATTTTCAGGTAACTAAGGCATTCACTTCATGGCATGCATGTGGACATAACATAGAGTCGCGGTGACGACGCGTCTCACATGGGATTTATACATTTTTAAAACATCGTTTGACTTGTACCAAATTTATTTCCGCACAAGTTGATTTTCATTTGGGACCTATAATTGTAAACTCTGGTTATTTTATTAAATCAAGCGATGTATTTTCCAAACGACACTTTAGGTCGTTCAATATAACTGTGATTGTGATGCTATGACAGTCAACTCCCAGGAATTCCATTCCGCTGCAAAACAGGTAATTTGGGGGTGTGACAGATTGGCATCAGAGCTTCGGTTATAGAGAACTAGGTTGCATCATTGACCCTAGACTATAACTACATCATCATAGCATTTCATCATTTCATCATAAGTGCATAGTCACTATACATGCGGTTTCATACGCACATTTTACGAGTTATTTACTTTCATTTCAAAATCGATTGTGACATAGATGCCTTCAAATACCCATCCCATCATACTCACATCACTTTGACATGGAGAATGCCTTGTCATTCCCTATTACAATTTTAACATTAGTTGACTCAACACCGATAACATCAGATGATGAGACTGAACCCTTTTAGGAGGACGAAGTTGCACCTACACCATCGCGATCACTATTGATTCACCGTAGGATCAGGACAATTTTTATCATTCGGTTGGGACAGATTATACCATTTGGTAGAACTTATAGGTTTAGTCCTAATGAACCTATTTTCTTAACTCACCACAAGGATTTTCATTATCATCATTGTCATCATTTTCATCATCATTGTCATCTAGAGTACCATCCGTGCCATCACGTCTCATAGACACTACTCATACACCTGACTTGCAGCTTGGGAAGCGTGCATGATTTGACACACCATTATCATTTATCACTAAGACTATAGACACTACACCGTCTCATAGGTTTGAGGACTGTGAGATTTCTAGGGCTATTGCTGCTAGACCGCCTACTACTCCTACACTTGAAACACGATTTGACCATCAACAGGAATAGATAATAGATACCTTTCAATATTATGTAATCTTTATCCCTTATTATCTCCACAATAATCACAACCTTTGTTTATTTCATTCCCTATTCCAATTGCCCAATTTTCAATCATTTCGCGACAATACATCACTATCTTACTAAGGGTTAGGCCAACTTTATTCTTAACCAATTAGGAGACTATTACCATTCTATGAGGTTTCCCCGTGTATCCTACAAATCATTCAACAAATTATATTTCAAGTTACTTTGCTACTACTTCATAACATTATTTCACTTAATTTTATTGCAAGCCATTCTACACCATCTTAGAAACATTGTTTCATAAGGTTTTAAAACAAGTTGTTTCGTTACCACCCTATCAATTGGCTTTCAGTCATTTTATCAACTATTTAATACCATCATGCGAAACGATTTTCATGTTACTCTGAAAAATCATTGAGCCATTATCTTACAAAATAAAACGTTGAATACCATCTAAAACTTCGGAGGAACATAATATCATTTCAACAAAACCAAGCATCACATCATTTGTCCTCGATTATACATGGCCTGATCACCTATGTATAATTTAGGAAGAATTATGTCATGAAAACAATCTTCACTCAAAAGCAAAGCTTTGTAATCAGATAAATTGTTCATAAACATTTCTTTTGTTAACACTCTATAGAAGCCTACGCCATTCATCCCTCACTCAACCGATAGGTTAGAATTTGACGAGTGACCTTTTTAGGAAAGGCTTCTTATACCATCTATGAGGAGGATTCTTCGATACCAGAAAACAATGAAAGCATTCTAGGATTACCAACAAGGACTAGAAGTATATAGTAAGACATTTCAAAACTCAACAAAAATCATAAGACATCACGAGACATTTCAAAACACTATTTTGGACTAGAAGCCAAATTATATCATTTCAAAAGTACTAGCTAGACCGAGTTACGAAATTTAGTACGAAGCGAATACACACTAAGCAACACTATAGGGAGAAACCAAGTCTTCTAACTGAGACTATAGAACATTTCACTAAACATGGCTTCAACAATATGTGAACTCCCCTTCAATGAGTTTTCTTTAAAGGAAAATTTGGTTAAACCAAGGTTATCGATATAAACTTCCTCTAAGACATTGTGTTCTCTAGAAATCCCGAGTAACCTCACTTCTAAATCAAGAGATGCAACAGGTTTGAACATATCGAACAAACAATGACTCTCCATCTACAAGTGAAATTAGAACAAACATTCCTTGGTATAGTATAAACTGATATCTACTTTCTGGCTAGCATGATAACAATCTAAGTGATGAAATATTTTAGAAGCACTCAATATCGGAACAAATCTTGAAAATCAATCACTACACCACATCACTTGAATATTTAAGGTTTTGCGACTTTACAACATAGAGCATGGAAACACTTCGATAATCAAACAATAAACATTTTAGTCATGGAGACTAAACACCTTAGGCAAGTAAGATTTAAATCATGACATTCGCGGAACGAGAAGCGAGGAATTACAATTGTTACCCATAATCTATTCTTTTCAATAAGGTCATTTTTAGACAGACTTAATATTTGATATTTGGCATGAGTCACGTGGTATCAATTCCAGTTGTACCTATTATAAACTATTCGATTCACCCTAGACTTCTCATAATCATTTCACTCTTCCCATGGAATTTTGGTTAGGATATGAGTACCACCTATTATCCTCAGCTCAATGGTTAGAGCGAGAGAACAATTCCCACATTAGATGATATGCTCAAGCATGTGTGAATTTCTAGAAATGATTAGGCAAATCATTCTTCATCGACAAGTTGCTTTACAACAATAGCTAGCACCTGAACATATTGACTGCACCAATTGAGGCACTCTATGGTCGAGGTGTCAATCACTCATTCACTGGTCAAAAATCAGGAAAGTCCAACTCACTAGTCAATGACTCATTCATGAAACAACAAAGTGATCGCACAGATCAAAAATCAGTTACAAGCAACAACAAATAGCTAGATAAGCTACGTCGATATACGACGCAAAATATTGGAAGTATGTTCCATGAGTCGCAAACCATTAGATTTTCAAGTTGGCAACAAATATATGCTCAACATCCCGTCTTGGAAAGGCGCGGTACGATTCAGAAAACATTGGACGACCCGATGCGACCCAAATATCCTCACCTTTCACCGGTAACACCGTAGGACCTAACATGGACTGAATTCAGGGACTGAATTCCTTTTTGGTTGGGCGAATGTGACAACTCGTAATTTCAGGTCATTTTATAAACTTTAAAAGTTTCACTATTTCATCATTTATCGTAAACTACGTTTACGAGTATCAAATTCGCGTAACCTTAATGGTTTAGCTGCGAATTCATGAACATATCATCAAGGACATTTCATATAGACTAGATTTAGTCTACATAACATCAATAACATCATTTCATATCGGTTCATGCATGGTTTTGCATTTATTCATTAAACGTTTATTTTTCCTATTAAATAAACGCTATCGTGTAAACATTATTTTGAAACATTGATCCGACACTTCCAAAAATAATCTTAATATATTTTTATACTCATTTTAAGACTATAAAAATTATATTATCAATTTACCCGATGTTTTCAATTTATTTCGTATATAAATTGCTATGTTTATATAATTACGACGTTTTTTCTTAAATACTACACGATAGTTATTATTTCACTCAAATTTTGCAAGAAATGTATTTTTATAATTTTTATGACTTTAATATATTTTATCTTGACCCGTTAAAAGTTATTTTTATCTAACGCTACCCTAAATATTCAAATGTGTATTCAACTTACCACAAGTCTTCAAGTAACTTACATGTTATTACACTTATACATGTTTAAAAAAAAAAAAAGATATTAAGCTATGACTAACACCCCTTGTCGACACAAGGGGTGAGTCATGTGTGGATTTTGCAAATATCTACTAAGTAATGTATTATACTCACTCATAACACATACATTTCATAATATCAAAAGTGAAAACCATTTCTTCCTCTCTTCCTCTCCAAAACCGGCAACCACAAGGACCAAGAGAAGGATCATCATAAATTTTTCTAGACAAGAATTTAACACTCTAGTCTCACTCTTTATCAAGGTTTTGCAATAAAAACCTAGGGTGATTAGGAAAAATCCATTGTCCATAAACCTCATCAAGTTAGTAGTAAGCATCCATATTCATCATCCTATTTCATATTTATTTTTATGGTCATTTCATTTTACTTGAGAAAACATGCAAGTCTCATGAGGTTTATACCACTTTTTCATTGATTTTAAGAGTTATATATATATTTGTCATCCTATAATTACTCTTTGTTATAAATCACTCTTGGTGATGTTTAGGAACCCATGACACCCTAAGAAGGTGTATGGTAGGATTAGAATAGCTTCGGAGTTGTTTTGAATGGGTTAGAATAGGTTTGGCGCGAGAAAACTCATTTCGACAAGTTTGCAAAAGGGTCTGTCCTTAATTTCGAAATCTGGAAAATTCGACAGTAGGTAAAAATTTTTGGCCTAGATATTTAGAAAATACACTTTAAAAGCGAAAGCGTGGCGCTTGAAGGATTAAAGCGGAGCTATAACGAAGAAGTTATGAATTTTTCAAGTTGGCGACGAAAACTATAATTTTCTGGAAATTTCAGCATGTTACTTTTATTTTGTACGAGTCAAAAATGAAACTTAGGCGTTATAAATTATGTCGACTTAGCAAAAATATATTAGTATACTTTGATACAAAGCTAAGGACATATAAAGCGTAAAAAGTTTGTAACGATTAATTTATACGTTTACAAAAAGTTGTCGTAACTTTAATATATAAGAAAAACTATTAAATTTCTAATAGACAAGTTTTACGGCAAATAAGTGACCATGTTGAAGGTTGTTTTTAACATTGAAGTAGAACTTTTTATAAAGTGATGTCTTCTAGTAAAAGTGAGTTCGCCAAGTATATTTTCCAAATTGTCCGACCGTTTGACTAGCGGAGTTGTAATGAATTAATTACGGTAACTTAAACTTTGCCGAAAACCATCCTTAAACTATATTTTGGGACACAAGTACCATACTTAACCTTTATTTTTCTTTATGTTCGAGACCTCTAGGATGGAAACTCATGTACTAAAACTTTGAGATAATGATACAAGCTTCCCAAAACCATTGAGTACGTTTCCTAATACTCGATGTGCACCATTTTATGACTAGCTTTTAGAGGCCGTTTTGTCACTTTCATGAATATTTCAACGACATTATTTTACGACGAAAAGTTACAATTTCTTAATAAATCACTAAATGATTATCATCGGATATCATTTCAACGTAAATACATGTGGAGTAATTTAAAAATGGTCAAGACGTTAAAAGATTATTTTTCGACGAAAATTATTATTTTCAAAAATTCATAAGTGGTATAGATATCATCCGAATTACATGCATAACATTACATCATAACTTATCATAGAGCATATCATTCATAATAGGTCACGGTCAGAGGTTGCGCCTCATTTCAGTATTGCCATTATTTCATCATAATCATTGCAATGGTGAGTTTTCATAGCCCGTTGTATCGTTTATACTTATTTTCAAACCTACGGGGAGAATACATTGCACATCATTTTTATTACGATACCAAGTATATCAAATTCATTACATTGCTTAAGTTTCCTCATGCCAATTGAATGTCCCCATTATATAACATGAACCGTTAATTTCATAGAAGCGGGTGAGTGGATAGATCTATCGAGGGTGACTCCTCCATCCGGGTTGGTGGATTCCAAGTTAAACGGATGCATTTCATTTAATATCATTATTTGAGTTGTTTGGCAAAACACTCTGTTGGGCGAAATCATGATCAGTCTAGTTTCGGTGTCATGGGCTTATAGCAATTGTATCATTTTGTGACATCATTGTCATACAAACTTATACTTGTGGTAGTCGTATTATGCATATACATAAACTCTATGAACTCACTCAACCTTTGTGTTGACACTTTTAGCAATGTATTTTCAGGTAACTAAGGCATTCACTTCATGGCATGCATGTGGACATAACATAGAGTCGCGGTGACGACGCGTCTCACATGGGATTTATACATTTTAAAACATCGTTTGACTTGTACCAAATTTATTTCCGCACAAGTTGATTTTCATTTGGGACCTATAATTGTAAACTCTGGTTATTTTATTAAATCAAGCGATGTATTTTCCAAACGACACTTTAGGTCGTTCAATATAACTGTGATTGTGATGCTATGACAGTCAACCCCCCGGGAATTCCATTCGTGCCAAAACAGGTAATTTGGGGTGTGACATTTGGGTTGAAGAACCGGGTATGTCACTAACAGCCTATGCGAATCTTGATCATGCAGGATGTCAAGATACTCGTCGAAGCGTCGGAGGTGCTCAGTTTTGGGTGATAAGCTTGTGAGTTGGTCTTCAAAGAAGCAAATGAGTACTTCTATTCCTCTGAGGCAGAATACATAGCCATGTCATCTTGTTGTGCTCAAATCCTTTGGATGAGATCTCAATTAACGACTATGGCTTTGTATTTAACAAAATCCCTCATCTTGTGATAATAAAAGTGCTATTGCTCTTTCATGCAATAACGTTCAATACTCAAGAACTAAGCATATCGACATTCGTCATCATTTCATCAGGGAACAAGTGGAAAAGGGTGTGGTGTAACTCTATTTTGTGAGTCCGAATATCGGTTAGCAGACATCTTCACCAAAGCTCTTCCAAGAGAACGTTTTGAGTTCATACTTCCTTGACTAGGCTTGAAAAGCCTTCAACCGAGAAACACTCAACGTCTTCAGGAGAAGACGAGGAGTAAAGGTCTATGCTCATCTATCTCTTGTAAATATTTATTCGCAAAACAAAATACAAAATTATAAAACTTTCAAAATCCATAAAAATCTGAAAAATTAGAAAAATCTTCAAAAAATATTGTCAATTTGTCATGTTTTCTCGATTCGATAATATCTACGGTCTTTGTGCTGTCATTCAAAGAATGACACGGGACTTTAGATGTTGCTCGAATTCTTATTAAAAAAAATAAAATAAAAAAAATAAAATTGGGAGAAAGAGAAAAAAATTGGTTTATTGTCATGTCGGTAACCGCTTGTCAAAGAAAGAACAGAGCCATACTTTATCATGTTTTCAAAATTCCATGCTCTGATTCTAAAACATTTATCTCTGAAAACGAACTGCTATGAAAAAAATAACTCGGACTCTATTTTTGATAATCATCTGGATTTAGTTGTCAAAATATCTATCTCTCAATCAACAACCTATGTCATTGATTGAGGGAGAATGATTTCAATTAAATTAAAAGTTATTTGGCATTCAATTGTTTTCAAAAGATAATCATGCATGTTTAACCAATGGAGTTTAAAATCTCAAAATCAGATCCTTATCGGTTAAAACGCTTTCATAATCAAGTCACAATTCTCCTCAAAAGCTTTCAAAATCAATTTAAATCTATAAGAGATCACAAATCTCAAATGATTTGATAATTGTGATAGGGGAGAATGTGTGATTTAAATTGGATTTAAACTGATAATTTGGTAAATGGTTTTATAAGGATGTACAAGCTCTCCTTCCCACATGTGACAAACGATTTCAAATTTTCCATGCACATGTTGAGGGGGGGCATCTATCTTAAACCTATGATTTGAAACGTGATCACTTATCTCAATGTGCCGGTTCCCTCTAGTATGTGCAAAACTCTTTTCAAATCTCGAGGCACATATTGAGGGGGAGCAAAACCATGAAAACCTCATCCTTCCCCAAAATGCTTTATCTACTTGATTCGATTAGGGAAGTGATGTTGATATTTTTTAGAAAATGGTAATCAAAGAAGTTAATTCTTTCTCTTGTCTCCGTGTGGAAAACTATTTCAAATACTTGATTCACATGTTGAGGGGGAGTCCTTCTTCTAAAATATAAAAAACAATTCAGGTACAAAATGCTTTGATAATATATCACAAGTATCTGGATTGATTTTCAAATGGTTTTCAATTGGTTCCTATGGCAGATGAACAATACCAAATAGACCTACTAACTTTACTTTATGTACGGTGATATAAGGATGATAAGGTTAGGTATTGGTTCCCATAATCCCGCCAGAGCCGGAGGGATCTACCCACGGACAATCCACTAGATAGTGTAGAGTCCTTAGGTATATTGAAAAAAGGAGAAAAGTGAGATACGGGAAGAGTGTGGACTGAGACAGAGCTAGTACTGGAATAAACCCAACAAGGTTCTAGTTGTGAAGTCTCGGTAAGCTGAAGGTTGAAAGAAGAATGAAAGAATTGAATGTGAAAAGGGGTGAAAAGAAATAGCCCTCAATAATTCAACAGAGTAACCGGGTTCAATACATACGCTCTTGGTGGTTACTTAGGTAACTCCGGTATTGAAGACAAGGCGTCATGGACCCGGTGTGCACTAAACTTCCCAAGCTACTCAAGTTCCTCTTAAAAGGGCTTGTTTCATTCTCACGGGAAACCTACATTATCTATCGACTTTCTCTTAGAGATTGTTGACATTGAATAAGGAGACCCTCTCTAGTCTCGATATAGGATCCAAAAAATGAACAAATTGAGTCTAGAGCCACGAGATCATCAATAAATCTCATTAGGACAATTTCAATGAAGACTCTATGTTTCACACAATGTGGAAAGAGAAATTATATCTTAAGAGTCCTACGCATTATCCTTGTGGTATTGCGGAACATCGAGAGTGATGTGTTTACACATTCACTATGAAGATGGAAAGCCTTACGGAGCCAACATCTAACAAGCTCTGGTAGGTGGCATGTGAGATCTATTATACAGATCAACCATGTGACAACTGAACAGAAACAATGGGGCGATTCAATCTTTTGAATCAATCCGGTTCAGGTTATGGATTGACGGATACCTTTGAAAAACCGGTCTTTGTGCTTTAAAACTCTTTTCATTAGCACGTCGACCGTGTACTAATTTTCAAATCAAAAGGTGTTTTATGATTGATAATTGATTTTCATTAAAACCTTCGTTATATTGCAAAACAATTTCTATTGAGCAATACACGATTGTTTTTCAAATCTCTTTTCATCAATCGGTGGACTTAAATTATTTGGTTCACTCACTCCGTGTTGTCTTCTTTGAGACGTTCGGTTTGAGCAGCTAGAGCATTCTGAAACCTGTCAAGGAAATTCTTGAATTATACCGATCACGAGCGTACTTGTCTGATCAGCGGGGAACCATGGGCGTGTACCTCAATTCATCGAAAGTGATCAAAGACACTTTGCGCTTTACTAACTGTCTTATGCAGTGTACCCGGCGTTTGCAGCTGTCGAATGGAGCGGTCAATCCATAGCCGCATGCTCACACAACACACATTCAAAAGAAATCATGATTGGTGCATCAATGACTCGATACAACTACCTTACCTTTCTGGCTGCTGCCAATATCATGAATCAACGAAAGCTTCCGATACTCGATGAGAAGATATCATGATCCAGAATGTGAGCATGTCGGTCCGAAAGTCACAACATCACATAATACCAACACCATAATGGATGTATCGAGATTTTCTATTAGATGATGATCTCAAAAGCTGGCTCAACATTATTATCACGTGGATCAATAAAAGACCTCCACTTGGATTAACCAAACATGCAGTGAGTGGAATCAATGACTGACAGAGCAAAGTACTACATCAAGAATGCAAGATCAATTGTTAATGTAATATCCGATTGTATTCAATGTCATTTTAGTATATGTTTGAGGTGACCTCCCTTAGGGGAGATTGTTAGGAATTAGAAATTCCAGGTATTAAAGAGTCGGTCACCTCAAGTATATGTAATCGATAGAAAGCTCGTAGTCATAGTACTTCTATGTTAAGTAGTATTTAGTTTAGTAACACCGTGGAGGACGGACGGGTCTTTACCCACTGTATGCCTGATCCACAGCCCGTTGTGTGGCGTTTTATTGTAAGACTATAAATACTCTCTACCTTCCAAGGTAGAGAGTTGGAGCTCATAATAAGATTTTTCTTTCTCTCACTAAGTTCCCTAAACCTCTAACTTTATCTCTCTAGAACTCACCTTTATACGTCCACTTTGAGTTATGGTTTGATGTGTATGTGAAATCCAATATGTTACAAAAAAATCATACGATTATCTAAGCAATGGAGAACACAAGGTAATCCAACTGAGAAAGATGCTTCTAAATGAGGATTTGTGTTTGTCTGATGACCTAGAGGAACAAGATGGAAATGATGATGATGCTGAGGATACACACACGGATGTTCTTTCAGAAGGCCCCACAGGGTTAGGTCCATTAGTTAGAGAGCATGAAAGGTATATGCAAGCTTTGTTGAAACATATAAAGGGTAAAGGAGAGGGCATAACAGACCCCTTTGCAGCTGTTCAAAAATCCAAAAAAGAAGACATTTACCCTATCTATGATGCTGAGACTCATTGGAGATTGAAGAAACCAAGCATAAGTTTTTCACTCACTTATATTTCACTTTGTTTATCAAATCAGTAGCTCACCAGCTTTACTATAATGTGTAACTAACTTGATTGTTTTTTTTGACCATTGACTAGCTTGGACAAAAGTTCCTCGATGTTGACAGTTTTAAAGAATGCCTTACATACTATGAATTGGCCAACGATTTCTCATTATGGTATGAGAGGAGCACAAGGACCAATGTTATTGCAAAATGTGGTCAACGAAAAGAGACGCTGAAGGATCCTACCCTTGGAAAGCAGACATCATACAACAAGTATCCTTCACAGATTGCTGGGAACAGTGACTGCCCATGGAGATGTTACGGCAAGATGCTAAAGGGAGAATCTACTTTTCAAATAATATCTTTGAACGATAACCACACTTGTGTACGTAGTTTCCATTATGGTAGGCTTGTTAATTATAAATGGATTGGTAAGCAATTTGGAGATAAGATTAGGATGAATCCTGATATTACTATTACCAATATACAGGAACTAGTCTTAAGGAAATACAAATACCATGTTAGCCGTACACAATGTCGAAATGCTAGGTCATATGCCCTTAATGAAAGAGATCCTACAATCCAGGATCATTATGGTTTACTAAGGTCAAATGCTAAGGCATTAGTTGACTCAAATGAGGGTAGCACAGTTAAGGTAGGTGTCACGGTTAATCCTGATGAGAAGACTTACTTTGACAGATTTTACGTTTGTTTTAATGGGTTGAAAGAAGGTTGGAAAATAGGTTGTCGTAGAATATTAGCTTTGGATGGTTGTTTTTTAAAAAAACCAAACACTGGGGAGATACTAACTGAAGTAGGTAGAGACGGGAATAACCACATTTTTTCCGTGGCATGGGCTGTGGTGACGGTGGAGAACAAAGACAACTGGAGTTGGTTTTTACAGTTGTTGGGTGACGATTTGGATATTCCAAGTGGACAAGGATTGACTCTAATGTCTGACCAACACAAGGTATCTCTGAATACTCTTTATAATAATCTGTTTCAAATGTTAAGATTTGTAATATGCATACTTATAAATATTGTTGTTATACTTGGATCAGGGTTTGATAGAGGCTGTGAAAGAGGTGATGCCTTTGGCAGAGCATCGTCAATGTGCTCGTCACATTTACGAAGGCTTTCGAAAACAGTTCCCCGGTGTGGAGTTCAGGCAACTATGCAAAACATCTTATCCGCCTTTACATAACAAAGTTATGGAGAAAATCAAAAGAGCTAATCCAAGAGCACATGACTTCTTGATCAAGAAAGATCCTAAGAGTTGGTCAAGGGTTTTTTTTAAGGAAGGTGTATTCTGTGAAGCAGTAGAAAATGGATTTAGCGAATGTTTTAATGCTGTGTTGGTAAGTCTAAGGCACAAACCGATAATTACAATGCTGGAGTCAATGCGAGTTCTTGTTATGGAGAGGATGCATACAATGAGGCTCCTTATGGAAAAGTGGAAAGGTGACATATGCCCAAATATTTAGAACATCTTGGAACAATCAAAGGATCAACAAAGGTAAATTACACCATTATCTTTTTTTGTTGTGAATCATGTTAATTGCAATGTTTATTAACTCACTTGAAATTAACAGGTTCTGGCATGTAGTCTCATGTGGGGGTAAAAAGTTTGAAGTTAGTAAAGGATATGATGCCTTCAAGGTAGATGAGCCAAACCGAACATGCTCGTGCAGAATGTGGCAAATATCAGGTTTGCCTTGTTTCCATGCAATAGCTTGTATTTTTAAACTGAATAGGATGGTTGAGGACTATGTGCCGGATTGTTTTAGGAAGGATAGGTACTTATTAACATATGGGCGGTATATGAAACCTGTAGATGGCATTGATTTTTGGCCAGATGTTAGTCATCTATCTAGGATTTTAGGACCAATTCCTAAGTCAATGCCTGGTAGACCTAAGCGGAAGAGGGTTAGGGCATCCCATGAAAAGAAATCGACAACTAAGATCAGTAGGGCAGGGATTGTTATGACTTGTCAAAACTGTGGTTATAAAGTGTGAGTTTTGTTGCTGCAAATATCATTTTGAATGTGCTTATGATGCCAAATTCATGTAGTGTTTGAGTGGTATAGCATCTGATGATTCATCCTATATCAGTATACAAATGTCATGTAGTTTTAAAACTTCTGAACATCAATCCTATACACATGAATCATATACTAGTATACAACAACACAGTTTGGTCATTTGCTTGAAAAACATTTCAGTGATCATAGAATACAAGCAACATTTCTTGAATTGGTCCATCATACAAATACACTAACGTACATAATTGACTACATAACAAGAACCACTAATTTGTATCTAGTGACTTACAGAAACAACCATCATAACCACAATGAAAAACAAAACCAACACCATGAAGCATATGCAACCACCCAAGAACATGTCGTACATTTTCCCCTTCATCTTCAGGTCATTCAATTCTTTGTAAATGAGTTCCACGGGTAGAGCATCATTCTTTTCAACAACATGGTCACAATTTTGTGGATGATTTAAACTTTCAAGGTTGCACTCCAAAACCTGGTTGTCCTTATGAAGCTTATACATGAGGTCCTTGTAGTACTGTGATGGTAACTATCATCAAGGAATCCATACACCTCACATTTGTTATCTTTATTCTTTACAAACACATTAAACAATAATGATTAGCAGAAACAAAAAACAAGTAACATAAAGGTTTATGAGTCTAGTACTTACACGCGTTGGACAGGCTTTGAATCTTCGACCAGGATTCTCATGCGTCCAAGACACCTGTTCATAGATTGGGTAATTACATATACAATGATTCAAACGTGCAATTTCTTCTTTTGTATATTTCCTTCGATTATAACGCGATGATGTAGAAGACGAGGCCATTTAAGTAAGAAAGTGATTTTTAACGTGATGCAATAGGGAATCAGTTTTCAATTTAGAGTGAATTGCAAAATATGAATATTAGGGTTTATGTGAATGGGAATGTATTTGGTAAAGTGAAAAAGGGTAAACTTTGTAGTGGAGAGAGAAAAAAAATAAATAAACGTGATATATTTTGAGGTGGAAAAATGGTGTGGACATGTTACTGCCTAGGTGTACACAACCGGGAGTTGTAGGTTGTGAATGTATGATTTAAGCCAAGTTAGACGAGAAAGGTGGGCAAAGGGGATATTTTTTTTATTCGCTACGTCGAACTAACATTTGTGACAAGTATGATGCTTTAATAGGTTATTAGCTCTTAAAAAAATTTCTGGCTCCGCCCCTGCATATACCGCTAGCAAAACAGATCAGTATTTCTTCTTTTGAACCATAAAGTATTTCTTGTTAAGTCAATTTTGGGAAGGTATATCGTAACTTGCCAAACTAAACCTTGAATAAAACTTTCGTATGCGCCCATCTCGTTTGGAGACATCTTCATGTTAATTATGGGTTTACTTAAAGATTTGGTAGGCCTTGCAATAACTTGGAACGAAACGTCAAGACCCTCGGACAAATCGTCTACAAGATCACATTGTGAAAGGTCTGCCCAGAATCTCCAACTACACCAGTACACTTATATTTTCCTCTTTTTCTTTTGAGAATGCATGCGGGATTCGACCATTGTTAGAGATTGTTGCTTCCGTCTTCCCTTTTGTGTTTCTAACTGTTTTGCTCAACAATGTTAGAGATTGTTGCTTTCGTCTTCCCTTTAGAGATTGTTACTATGATGGATGAATGATTAAAGGTAAAAAGGGTGTGTTTAAAGTTTATTTACGTAGTATTTACTACTCCGTATTAAACAGCTTTTACATATTATGAACTGAAACTTCATATCTAATGTAAATCTAACGTGTTATTTTCGCGTAAAATGTTGAAAGCCTCATTTACCTCTCAAAATATGCTTATTTTGCTTGCAGTTACAAGTATTTGCTTTGCCACATGGCTCATAACGTTTCTCAGTTTATTTACAACCTCTAGCGTCCAACCAATCTTAAAGTACTTGTCGCTCAAATATCATATTGCATATGAACAACACCTACGTATTTGTATTTAGCAACAAAATGCATAGGGAGTACTATACAAGCAGATCCAGATTCATATGTATTAACCACATAAATGGAGCTGTAATTACAAGATATATTAAGTGATATATACACCTCCATGACTGCTAATCCCCTGTCATATTCATGAAATATCAAGAGAAAGTAGTATACAAAACCGATACACAACAATGCAAGTACATCTATCCAAAACGGAGTATTGATCATATATAACTTTCTAGAGGTGAACTTTCTAGTGTATACCTTAATAAAAGAGACTATTGAATCTCTCCTTTTTCTCCTTCTTGAACATCACTCTTTTCCAATTTGGTATCAGCATATATCACCACTTGATCTTTGTGTTGCATGTACATATGTTGGGTTATCTTCTTGTGCGAGGAACCACAGATATCACTTGTGAAGTTTACATGACTCCATCACGATCACCTGCATTACTACTTATTGTGATTAAGGTAGGTGGCTAGCCCTTAAAATTTCTTGATGACTGATAAAGCGAAATGAATGATTGCATTTCACTCAAGTCAGTTTTAAGAAGGAAAAAAGCTATAAATTCATAACCTACTTTACAAAAAAACTCATTATGCTCTATCTACTTCACTTATTGTCATAATACATAACCGTTTTCATTTTATTCGGTTATTTTCTGTCCGTTTTTACCGTTTTGACGTGGATAATAAAAACGGGTTTTATCCGTTTTTATCCTTAATATTTTCTGTCCGTTTTTATCCATTTTTTACGTGGATAATACAAACGGTTTTTATTCGTTATTTTATCCGTTTTTATTTGTTTTTATCCGGACAGATTAAAATGAAAACAGATAAAAATGGACGATTTACGAAAACGGATAAAAACGGACATAAAATAACCGAATAAAATGAAAACGGTTATGTATTATGACAATAAATGAAGTAGATAGAGCATAATGAGTTTTTTTGTAAAGTACGTTATGAATTTATAGCTTTTTTCCTTTTAAGAAAGATTAGTCCCAACTCTTTTATTAAACTTCATAACTGTCAAGGAAAGGGGTTCAAGGTTTTACTCGACTTTCAGTTTAGTTAGAGAATGGAGACCCAAATGGATTGAGACTTATATATACAAAGGCTGCAAAAAATTACCACTTTAATATAGTATGACCAATCTCCAACCTAAATTTTTCATTTTATTAGCTAATCAACGATGAATAAAATGAAAAACATGTGAATGACAAGAATATTAGTAAAAGTGTCAATTTTGATCAACTAACTTATGTGTAAATCGAGTGATTTGGATTCAAACTGGCTGAAAGTTACCCATGTATTTTCAATACATCCATTTAATTCAAAAAGTTGTAACACTATTGGAAATTTGGAATAATATAAATCTTGTTTGACACACTGCTTTCTGATTATACCCGTTACCCAGCCCGCCTGACCAGTCCATTTTTCCATCGCTACAACTAGCAACTACGAGCATACAGGTTACGTCAGCTTGGAAATTGTAAGAAAATGAATTTCAAGGGACATTCCAAAATGGATAATGTTGGACTTCCATGTGTGGGATAAGGTATCAAGTACTCGTAAAAGATTGTTTCTTTAGCATTAATTGAATGAGGTTCATCAAAATATATTACCTTTTGCGTTTGCTCTTCAAGACCGTAGAAGATGAAGGATTACTGTGCCAGTTGCGTTTCCTCTGATTAATAAACCAATTGTTTATCTGCTTCAATTGCAGGCCTGTTTCCTGAACTAACCGTGCCTTGTCTTCTTCCTACACGTAAAAGTGATATAAAAACTCAGATAAATATAGTATTCACTGATATCAAGGTTTATGTAGTTTTTCGATAGTTGTAATAAGTATTATATAGCCAGAATACCAATAAGACAGTTCTAGACTAGTACTCCTATTTCCATATGCTAGTTGCGTTTAATTTTGAAACCATTTGAAAAAAGAAATCAGTTTTAGAAATTGTTTTCAATTATCTGATTCTACAATCTCTGGTTTCATGAATTAATATGTTGCTAAGCATTATTTTTAAAGTACATCCTATGCCATGTTATGCCGAATGGTTTGCTCATATCATGTTCAGTATGTGTTATCTGATGCATATAAAGCAAATACGCGCACATGAAGACAAAAGTATGCTTTCCTTTCCTGATTTCGAATAACAGCAAAAGAGACGCAGGCAGCAAACTTACAGTAGGGTATGGCCATTTGGCATGTGATTGCCACCAAGATTTTAGAACAGAGGTGGTATCACCAGGAAGTTTCCCTGCCCTCCTTTTGCGTAATATCTCCTCTCTTATGTCCACAATCTTCTCCTTGTAACCCTAGTAACAGAATGTTAGAAGAAAACAACACAAAAGTTAATATCATGATAATATCGCACTTTTGAATTGATGCATTGCTTAGTCATACAATATATGAGGGGGACATGGGTGTTTTTGCTATTAATTTGTGGATAACAATGTATGTGTAAAAACGTACAAGTCTAAAACAAACATATGAAAGAACTAATTCTCTTATAATTCATGCATTATGCCTACAACTCTTCTCAAACGTTTGCTTTCATGATTTCAATTTACTCTATGCTATCTTGTAAGAATGAGCTTGAAAATTACTTTGAAGTTTCAAAAAGAGCAAAAACTCATTTTTCATTGTATTATGAAATGACCAAGTCAATG
Organism: Chrysanthemum makinoi; assembly: GCA_910596185.1. Taxonomy (NCBI): domain Eukaryota; kingdom Viridiplantae; phylum Streptophyta; class Magnoliopsida; order Asterales; family Asteraceae; genus Chrysanthemum; species Chrysanthemum makinoi. Next base: position 268,912,508 of record OU343224.1, read on the forward strand.
CAGATCTCTATAGCTACCTAATAAGAGTATGTGGCAAATTTTAAAAGGATTTAAAGTCTCACTTGTTTGAGTTCATGCTTTAGCTCTTGCCTGACACGCTCCATCAATGATCTCTCGCTCTCAGTAGGAAGACCAAATCCCATGCTGTCATGAGCATCGAGACTTCCATCAAATAAGTTGGCATCACTGTCTATCTGCTCTTCATCGTCATCAGACATCGTTGCACCTGTGCCTTCTCCAGGTGACACTCCTGTTCCCGCCCAAAGAATGGAACTTTAGCTTTCATCTAAGAGTCTTGGTCAGTTGACATAACTTTACAGAACTAGTGACAGAAGTGGTGCAATCCGTTCGGTTATTTTAAAAACATGTTATTGTAAATTTTAAGAGCATGTATTATGACATAAGTCGGACTCATGATTTTTATATCATGCGTATGCTAGACAGGATGTGGCTTGGAGTAACCTTGATAAAAAATGACGCTTGTTTCTGGTATATAGAAAGAAAAATAACCCTTTAGATGAACTGAAGTATGTGACATTGTTAGATAGAATTTTGGGGAATTGAAGAAGATACAAAAACTTATATATGACCTGTTAAGCTTTGTAGGGACTGCTCAATCTCCCAGCAAGCCATAACTGCTTCCATCGCATGAACTCTAACATGTTGCTGTAATTGTTCTTTGAAAGAACAAAGCAATAGAACATAGTGTGTCTGCATTGCAATACAGTCAAAATAAGGGATTAATATCATTGTTACATAAAAAATGCATGTTCATTAAAAATTACTACGCATACAAACATCAAGTAATCACGATGTTTATCAGATACTCCTATCACATGAACCGGTACGGACGATAGAGATAAAAACACTGATATAATCTACATGGACCATTTCTTACTAGAGTTAATTGCATGGTATAACAACCAACTATCATGTGTCGTAACACCAGAAGCCTTTTTCGGAGACTTAATTCAAATAAAAAGACCACAAAGTGACCTTGATATTTATGCATCTTTGTTATACATGATGATCCCACCGTGGGTTACAAATATGAAGGTAAGATTGTTTTTCATGTCAAAGGGAGCAACTTGTAAGCAAACTCAGCAATCTATAATTCTATATGTTCTCAAATCACTCACATCTCCCCCATTAGTGAGTTAATTGGGATGCTAAGCAAACCTTCACAAGGTTATAAGAGTCAAAATGAGGTAATCTTCAACTTTATAATAATGCTTGATAAGCCATGTTATATTGATTGTGGGACTGAGAATTGAACAGTATTCTAATTAGGTAGAAAGTAGAAACTGATCACATATATGTATGTGATAACATAAGTATTTCGATAAAATAGTTTTGTAATTTTAAGCACTAATGAGATAACATGTAAAGGCAGAAAACTCTGATTACGGTTGTCGATAATGCATCTAACCCAAGAACATCTATAAGAACGAGCTTCGGAAGAACCTGAACCCCATGTCAATAATCAGGATACACAAGACAAATTACTAATGAAGCTTCTGATGGATCTAGAACTTTCAACCTCATGTTTATATGTTCACCTATTAACTCCGGCGCCTCTTATTTGGTGTTAATAATGCCCTTATGCATGAAGAGGATTGCTAACTCTTTTCTTATTTCATTGATTCCATCTTGCATTTCTTCCAAATTGATTACAAACATTTCCAATAAATTTAACTTCTTAAGATCTGCCTGATATTTGAAAACAAAGGTAACTTAATGTAATAACTAACAACATCACAGTTTGTAGATGGTTTTGCGAAGACAAGGGGTGCGTGGGACAAGTTAATATTCTTAATATGTACTCCCTCATGAATTTATTGTCTTCCCGGTAAACATTGATACAATTAAACAACATAATCGATAAACAATCCAAGTAAAAGAAAGCTAAAAGACTCCAAGAACTAGTAAATAGTAGCTACACATGTGAAGCATTGTGGTTGCTATCGGAAAGGGAACGGTGGCCTACTTAATATTCTTAACATCGCGATGAATTATATGTGGTCCTAACTTTAGTGAATTATGTGTGATATACCAGCAGTTTAGTGGAATTAAAAAGAATTATAGCATTCATCATCACAATAAACAAAAATCTTACCATAAATTGATCAAGCTCCTTATCGTCATGATCATGATCATGATCAAGATCACCAAGACTCGAATACTTTGAGACAACCTGCTGAGACTGTGCAAGCTGTGCATCTATTCTAGGCAGCTGATCCACAGGTGTAGCAATTCGCAAACACGCTACATGAGCTGCTAACAACTGCTCGTACAAAGGGTGTGACAATACCTCAGCTTTTTGTCTTGCATTTTGCCAACTCATCAACGCTCCACCACCGCCTTCTCCATCACCCGCAACGACCTCAGATTCTCCTCCTCCAACAACATTATGATGATCAACTACAACCTGTGATGGCTTCATTATTAAATTATGGTATATGATTATTGTATCTCTATAGAATTTGTTTTAAGATGTATGGTACTTTTGGTGGTTGCTTGGTTATGTCATGAATGTACAATTTATGATGACTTATATATGCACATGTACTAATTGCACAAATGAGAAATTATTAATGTATCTTTTCAAAAAGAGTGGGAGATGAAAAAGAACAAAAGGGTAAATCTGTAATCAAAAATAAACACATCACATTCATTCACAACATGTTTTTCCTTCATAGCAAAGCTCATTTCAATACTTGGGCCTACCGGGGCACATCATGTTGTTATGTTTGTTTGACAAAAAACACAATATCTAATGATTTTAGGTTAATATATGTTGTACTTTTTTAACAATAAAAAATAAATTATTTCATGTTTAGACATACTTTTTAGACACATGGATTTTTCCTTTTTTTGCGATTTAATAAATTAAACATCGGTGAAGTGGTAAATAGTTTGAGAGCCTAGAAGACAGAAAATTTTGGTAAGATGATGTACATTTAGAAACATTTAATTTTATTACTCCGTATTATTTACGCAGCCATGTGTTAGAGCACAAAGCAAACTTTTCTTTCACTTTTTACTAAAGAACTTTATTATTTATTTATTTATTTAACAAAGGATATTACATTAAACAAACTTAAAGAATAACTAACATACAAATCACTCCTCGCAAGCAAGCTAATTTCATGAAGAAAATTAGTATCCTAACTAAATGAAGCAGCAGCAAACGTGTGAGAAGCAACCCAGTGAGCTATTTTATTTTGTTCTCGCTTAACCTAAGAAAACGTAATATTCTTTGCCCATACGCGAATGTCATCTATTAGATTTGAAAATTTCCATGGTAGATGTGCTTCTGAAGATGATAAAGAAAGAACCATTTGAGAAACAGATTCCAGAGTAGCATTGAACCACCCGTAATTAGATGCAAGTGAGCAAGCGTGATGCATCATTATGATTTCGGCATGGAAGGGAGATACGACACAACTTAAATCACTGTGGACATAACGGAGAGAACCAGCGGAATCGCGATCAAAAATACCGAAAGTAGCCTTAGAAAACTTGAATGCAACATCACAGTTTAACTTCACCATACATCCATGGGGGTGGGGGTATCCACCGAGGAGAAGTATGTAAGCTGGAATCAAGTTTACTATGGACCGATATTGATTGAGAGATAACAAACTTATCAAACTCGCAAACTTGAGCATAAATTGAAGCTAACGTGTTACGTGGGGAAAGAAACACATTATCAAAGACAAAGCTATTACGAGATCGTCTTATAAACCAAGTAGTTGCAAAAATTGATAGAACCCGAGAAACATCATAAGCGGAATGGAGTGTGTCGATCAAGGTTTGTATATGAAGAAATAACATCAAGGTTTGTATATGTTACATTTTCTATTCATACTTGATTTTTATTAGTGAATATATTGATATATACAAATGATTGTATGTATAAATGCAACATATACGTTGTGTTCTCGAGTCTTTTTCAATAGGAACATAAGTGATAGTTAAAGAAAAATAAAGAAAAGAAGTGGCAAGGAAAAAAGTTGCTCTTTTATTTCATGTTCTCGAGTTATAACAAAATAGAAAGAAAAATAAGAAAGTTGTGAGTTCTGGAAGAAAAAGAAAAGAAAATAATACATTATCAAAGTTATGCCCTTTTAAACATATATAGACAATAAATAACACATAAGATATAAAATAATGAAGGTTATATTGGTCATTTTATAATAAATATTTTTAGTGTATATTAGTTTCCTTCGAAATGAGCCTGTATTTAGGAGGAAACTTTTAAGGGAAAAAACATTTAACTTTCATTGTATTTCCTTTCTCCTTTTCTTGTTTCATGAAAACTTGAGAACACCATGGTTATTCAGTTTCTTTTCTTTTCTTCTGAGAAACAACTCAAGAATGCGGTGTTAGGTTTCTCGGCTTAGTTCGGTTGAATATCAATTATACAGTTCATCTTAGAATTATTCACAAATTGAGTTTCGGTTTATTCGGTTCTGGTTTGGTTAGGTTTGATTTTTAGTTGAATCAGTTTCAAAATGAATATTAAATATCCCTAGACCAAACATGTGCTACCAAACCGGAAATATTATTTGCATGTGGTTAGATGACTCTTTTTTCTTTCATGATCTGATTAACTTGATCCGAATACTCAAAACTTATCCGACAGAAATAAATGACACACCTAAGTTTCCGTTTGATTTGTTGTAATCTGACGTAATTCAATATAATTGTAATTTTATTACATTATGTATGTTTGGTTTGCACAATTGAAGAAATTGTAATTCAGATTATCACGTAGGTTGTTTGTTTTGAAACTTCATTGTAGCTTAATTCTCTCCAGTTACATCATGTATGAGATTTCAGATGCATAGCAAGTTAGATGGAAAATATTATTTTACATTTTAGTTCAGAATTTTAAAATTTAGATTATGAGTCTTATAATATTTAATAAAACATATTATTATTATTATTATTATTATTATTATTATTATTATTATTATTATTATTATTATTATTATACTTCTATAATTGCCATTATGTTTATTAAAAGTATTTTATTTTATCGTAGTTAATTTAGAAAAAATATAGTTTTTTAGCTTTTTAATTATTATTTAGTTTACATATTATTCTTTATATAACTAAATATATAAATAATATAAGGATGTTTTCCACTTAATCTTTCTTAGTTATATTTAAATAAAATTATTTTATTAATTTTATTTTTAAAATCATGGTTTTAATTGTTATTAAATTGATATATTTTATTATTAAGATTTTCTAATCGAAAATTAAAATATTTTATTATTTTTATTTTTATAATTTACATTTTATCTATTTATTTTAAATACTATGTTACGACTATTAATAATAGTATTATTTTAATTATCACTTTTTGTATTACATTACATTTTCCGCCAACTAAACATGAAACATGTGCAGTTTTTTAAATTCCAATTTCATGTGAGATTACAATGATAGAACATTACAATTCATTCATATTACAACTTATTTAACAAATATAAATCCTTCACAAACATTCTCTAAATAAAATGGCCCCCAAGAGTACACTATCAAACAACATTACAAATACTGAACCTATATTGTTATAAGTGAATTTATTTTATACAATAATTTTGTATTCTAATCATCAAAAATTTATCTTAATACTTTATTAGAAGAGCTTGTTTTTAATATCATTCATTCATTCGTTAAGTTACAATATATTTACAAATTTTGAATATCTCACGCTTAAATCCGTTTCAAATTAAAAAAGATATGATTATTTAACCTGGTTATATATATATATATATAGGGGAGAGTTAACGTGAGATCAAACTTAAAGTTGTAAAAATAAGATCAAGTTTAAAAAACCACTAAAACATTTATAAATAACAATTTTAGCAATAATACACATAAAAATAATGTTTTAATACAAATTGACATTTTAGCAACTAATAACCAAATGATACATAAGTTTGGATTATTGATACACCTGATACACATTACACTAATAAATATTCTAAAATCTGATACACATACAAAAACCTGATACACATTACACTTTAATCAAAGTGTATCACCTAGGTTTCGTAAATTTTAAAAAGAAATCTATCGAAACTTTAAAAATTTTAGTTATAGTTAATAAAAAATTTATTTTTCTTGTAAGAAAAGAGTGTTTGCTTGTCAAAATTTTAGTTTGGATCTCATTTTAACAACTTTATAAGTTATATGATCTTATATATATATATATATATATATATATATATATATATATATATATATATATATATATGGAAGGGATCCAGTAAGAAGAAAAAAACTAAAATGAGAAGAATAAGAAGGATTTCTAGCCACACATTTCAAATAGGGAGGAGAATTTTAAAGGGAGATGCATCCATTTTTGTAGATGCATCTGAAATGAGTGGTTGTAGTTTCTTCTTATCATTCTTATTTTAATTTTTCTTTTTATTTGATCCTAACTATATATATATATATATATATATATATATATATATATATATATATATATATATATATATATATATATATATATATATATATATATATATATATGAGAAAACCACACAAAAATTATATGTTATTCTATATGAAGGATATCATAACTTAAATTAATAATAAAATGATACATAAAAAATCACATATTTCTCTAAAAAAAAAAATCATAAGCTATTATTAATAATGAAAAGACCTATAAAACGTTTTTCAAATATAATATCAGAAAAAAGAATATGAGATTGAACCAATCAGATGATTTAATTTTGCCGTTTGGTGAAATAAAGCAATTTGATTATCAAATAAAACCTAAAATTGATATGATATTTGATCAAAGTTGAATTATATCTTTTATTATAAAATCACAAACCGTCACCCACTATGATGATTTATTAAAAAGTTTATAAAATTATGAAGATGTTTAAAAACATGTAAACCAAAGTGAACATCAATTTCAAGCTTGTATTTCATGAAGAGGATTAGAATATTGAACCTTTTCAAAATCTAATGCAATTGAATTATGTGAGATGTTTATAAAACGTGAAAATGTTTATACATAGTGGAAATAAGTTTATACAACAAAAAAAAATTTAAAAATTAATGTCATAACACAATTATATACCTTTAGAAATATTTACAATAGTAAATTAACTCAATTTTCCAATAAGCCTCTATTTTATTCAAATTTTGATGATGTCCTAAAATAAATTATTCTAATTTTTTTTAGTTTTTAAAGTATATGGAAACAATATATTATATGTTATCTAAAATTCATTATCACACTTCAATAAAAATTAAATATGGTTAAAATGGTTAATCGTTTAATAAAGTTAATTTCACCGTCACGACGAACATTATGTTGTCTTTCAATAGGGATATGCTTACTTACATAAAAAAAATGCTATTTTCAATAGAGATGCACGTTGACATATTTTTTAAGAACCTTTTCTTCTGCTTTTGTATGATTTTTTGTGCTTAACTATAAAATATTATTGTAATTAAAAAAAAAGAGATAATCATCTATCTTATATACTTAAGGGTAATATTATTATTGTAGGTTCTTTTTATTTATTTTTATTTTTATTATTTTTTTTGAATGGCACTATTTTTCATACTTTATATCACTTATCTCATAAATATCTCCAGCGATACTTAAACTCACAACCGGTTGGTGCCCAACTCACATATTAATAGACCAAAGGACTGAAATAATTGTTGTAATTTTTAATAGTTTCAAAATTTGGCACATACATGGACTTTAAACTTTTAAAAAAACAACATTTATTTATTAATTTTAATCAACTAATCATAATACCAAAATCAGGTATACGAATAAAGTAATAGATACCAAAAATACGAGCACGTGTGATTGTGGATCATTAAGAATATATCGTACTTCCTTTAACGAAAATTAAGTTTGATCACATACACGGGACTAGGTTAAACTATACGGTTTACTTATAAACATTACTATTTTAAAAATATTTATTTAAAAAGACTATAGTTCTTACACATATTATACATATGTAAATAAATACACGGAGTTGGGTTTAAATCTTATACATTAAACATTTTAAATGGGTTTAAATCTTATATACATTAACCATTTTAAATGAACAACGTATACAGAGTATTATTTAATTTAATCCATTGATCATAATATCAAAATTATGTATGTGCGATGTTATAAACAAGTAAAAGAACATGACATATGTATGTTGTTTCCACTAGCTTGGTGGAAAATTTTACTTGTAAGTTGTAAATATTTTCCAACAAAACATATGTATTAAAATCATTTTTTTTTCACCAACAATTTGTGCTTGTTGCAGTTGAAATATATATCATTAGAATTGAAAGGAAAAAGCTTCATTAGTACCACGACATGTTGTTGGTATAGCTGGGTATAGATAATCAATGTATCGGATATTACTTAGAATCGTGTAATAACTTTTTAAAAGAAACTATTCGACTCTAATGCCAGAGCTGCACGAATATATTCTTGAGATAAGACCAAGTGTTTGTTCTTATTTTAGGCATAAAGAGAGAACCCTTTCGCTTCTAAGTTTTTTATATCTTCCATATATTCAAGTATGTGTTATAGGAAAAACTCATAGCCCAATAACGGAATTATGATAATTAACCGGCTCATCAATTACTTCATAATGTTCCTCCATTATAAGAAGCAGTGGTTACATGGCCGTTAAACGTAGTCATTAAGTTTCAGTTTTAACTGCTAGGTCAAAGCCGTTACAAGTAAGTTTGAATTCAGTCCCATCGTATTTACTCGATGCAGAACATGCTCTCTGAAAGAGCTATTTAGTTCCTGGGTTTGCTCACTAAGAGGTTCACTCGCTGAAGAGATAAACCCTTAGATGAGACTATTCCCTGATGAGGTCCTTCAGCTTACTACTCAAAGAGTACGAAGCTGAACTCATCAACCTGATAAATACCGTTCAGTGTTACACTCACTGAAGAGCAGACTCTCTGAACTTCATCAGCGAGATCAGCGACTTGATCATACTTTATCACTATCAGAATCAAGGAGATCAGTGATCTAATAGGTGCACACTCGTACCTCTAAGCCAATTACCAAGTATGACCTTAACCCTCAATATAAGTAAGTTTTCAACACACGTTACTTCTATAAATATGTGTGTGAACGACTGACATATATGAGTAATAAATTTTGTACGCACATTGATTTATCTTATCTGACTTTAAAAATCTTTATCATCTTTCGAGTCAAATCTTATTCAAGTTTAATACTAGAACAAACCTATGATTATGCAATAATAACGTCATTGACAAGGGAGAAAATGGTCTTAATCACGTGTTAAGAAGCCGACAATAATATTACAATCTTTCAATCACATTAGAAAGACTTTTTATACACTGTTGAATCACCTTATTCTTGTTTGTCAAATATGAAGACACGACGTTTGATTTTTCATGTCATTAAATACAAAGTTCTATTAGTAAACTTAAGAATTAACATTAGCTAACTAAATCAAATATCTCAGTTTCACATATTACCACAATTAAGGTATGTGACGAATCTTCCCACATCAGGCAAAGAAGAGCTTGTGGAGTTTGTTAGAGAAATTTATGAGATATTGCGAGATATGTCGTATTGTTGTGTGAAAAATTACCGTTAAAAAATAGTGAACGAAAATTCTAATGTAAGAACACACTTGTGTGAAATTTAAACATGAAAAGTTGAAAATATCAAACCTGGCCAGCAGCAAGGTTTCTTGAATGGTCGTTGAAATCATTTCTATCACTTCCTGTTACATTACTGATGTTCCTATGTAGTATCGGTCTCGATAGCCACTGATTATTATTATTATTATTATTGTGTAGATGGTGCTGTGACGAGGCAGAATCTAAGTTGTTGTTATTATTGGTCTGCAAGTTGAGAAAGATATTACTATTATTGTGGCCAGCTTGTTGCCTGAGAATTGCGCTATTGAGCCAGTGATCTTTTCCTGTTGAATTGTTGGAGAAAGGTGGTTGCTCAAGTGGTATATCTTGTGAGATATCGTTAGGAGGATGATATGCCATTTTACAATGGCCTTAGGCTTTGCTGGTTATGGTGATGAGATATTGGAGAGTGAGATATGATGGATATGAATATAATAATGGAAAGAAACTCTAGATATACTGCGCATCAAGTGAGTCAGTCAATCTCACAATTGCCATGTAAATTATAACTTCATATTCCTTATTTGGTTTTGCTAGAACTCTATCAATTGTGGTTAAAGCTTATCATTTATGTAAAAATAGTATTTAATTAATTTATTATTTTCATATTTAAACTGATGGGGTATAGTTTTTTTCGGATATTTCGGAGGAGATAATCGCAATTAAGCCACTAAAAGGGTGTTTTTTTTTTTCTTTTTTTCTTAGCTAAGGGACCATGTGAGTCCTACATCTAATCCATGTGAGTCCTACATCTAATGAGCCACTTAATGAGAAGGGTTATTATTTTTGCCTTAGGGATATAGACCAACTAAGATAAATAATGAGTACCACTTAGAAAAGAAATAATATTAAATGGGTTTGTGGACCCAATTCTTTAGCTAAGAGAAAAAAGATTGGTAAAGCATAAAGAAAGGGACTAGCACATGTTGGAACAATCTTCCGGAGTAGCTGAGGTGATGAAGGTCATCACATGTTCGAAGGTGATGACATGGAAGCTAGGTCTACTTCGGAACATGGATCGTAACAACTGACAAGTCATGTACGATAAAGTACAGATGGAATAGTAAGTGGTCCATAACGGCCACCTGCGACATCACGACAATATGGTATCCGAAAGCATCACGCCTGACTACCAACAACGATTTTCTTGTTGCACCTAGACGACAATCTCATCCCCATCATGCTTGTGTCGTGGAGCCTAAGCCAAGTAGAATAAATAGAGTCGTTCATCCACTTGAACGACACACACACACTCTCTCATACTCCGTTACACGCTATCACTCTCCTTATATTTTCACACTATATTTTATACCAAGTGAATACGTATCCTCACGCAGGAGCTTGGTCTCAGATTAACACCCCGATGCAAGCTAACGGTGTTCTGTCTTATTTCAGCTCAGAGGACGAAGGAGTTGGCACTAACCTCCGAAGTACTATAGCTAAAGGAGTGATTACGAAAAATCGCCACAACATTTGGCGCTATCCGTGGGACCCTTATACCGATCTACTAATCTTGTGTGATGGATGGTTGTATGGGGATATCTCATCCGAAAGGAGGTGAAGAATTGAACAACGGGGAACAAGGGATTGGTGGAACTCCTCCAGGAGGACCCCCCGCTCCCACCAAACTTGTTCAGGAAAAACCTTCTTCGACTTATGTGAAAGAAAACATCATTTTGTTGTGAACCATGATAAAGGAGCTTGATAACTTGGGCAAGGAGAAGGCAACCCACATAGACTCTGTTACGGAGATTCAGAAAACGAGGGATCAGAGAACTCTAGGAGGAGTTCTTCAGTTGAAAGTCCGAAGATCACTCCTCCGATGGATCTTCCAAGTCTATCCTCGAGAGTAATGCATGAGTGCTTTGAAACGAAAGTCTAAATCTAGTTCCCTCCAATCGACTCGAACGGAGGGACGAAGCAAGTCAAAAATGAAAAGCACAGGAAGATCCCGATCTCGTTCTGTCGAAGGAAATAAAGGTTGGAGTCAGAGTACGACAGTATGTCTAAATACAATTCAGAAGATTTGAGCACGCCCTACAAGCGGCCTAAACCCACACCTTTCACTTTCCAGATCACACGTTTCAGATAGCATCAGAGGGCAAAGCTTCCCCGGAACATCCGTGTATATGAAGGAAGCAAAGATCTGGAAGATCACATCAGCATCTTCTCTGCTGCAACTGAGTAGGAAGAGTGTCCTATGCCGATATAGTGCAAGATGTTCCGCCAGACCTTGGAAGGTTCGGTGAGGAATTAGTTTGATGACCTAGACCCAAAGAGAATGGATAGGTTCGAGGAATTGAGCAGAAAGTTATTAGAAGAGTTTGTACGATAGAAAAGGTATGCGAAAGATCCGACGGAGATCAATGGGATCAAATGGAACCCGAATGAGGATATTTAAGCGTTTATGGATCGTTTCAAGGCCGAAAGCTAGCACATTAAAAGGGTACCTCTGGTATTGAGGATATTTGCATTCATGCATAGACAATGGCACCCAGAGTTAGCTAAGAAGCTCAACGACAAGATTCGCGAGACTGTAGATGAGATATGGGAGAGGGTTAGAGACTTTATCAGAGGTGAAACTTGATGGATCTAAACACACACCTTGTGTTAGTGATATTTTGAATTATATTAATAAGCACGCGGAATATACTTAGTAATACTTAGAAGATGGATTATGTGATGTAATGTAAGTGAACAGTTTAACACAAAGCTCCAATATTATTAAGAAATAATACAGGTGATCTTGCTTATCACTAGGGTTACACCTTGAAGCTTATATGAATAATATGTGAGTATTTCATTATCTAAACAATGACCTAGGATCTCCTTTTATAGCACAAGGAGTCCTTTAAAAGATAAGTATAATCCTAACAATATAGAATATACACAAGATCTTTTTTATACTTATCAATATACGGATACTTAACAATTATCCTAATAGCAGTGGTAATAATGTAATCGGCAAAGTGTAATGAGTTTCCACGCTAGTGTACTTTATTCAATCCTCCCCTAAACTTATGATTTCTCTGCAAATCAATAAGTTTCTTCAATCTGCATCTTCTGTAAGGATTTGGGGAATTCTTTCAAACACTTCTCTTTCTCCTTAATTCCTGAATAGCTCTTGAACATTGATCTTGAAGCCTAAGTAGCAATGCTCTGACCTTCTCATCGTCTTCATGAACTCATTGTTGTACACAGATCACGTAGAAGAGTTCCACTCAGTGGATATTCTTTTCAGCAAACATGAATGCCCACTCCATCTGCAGTAGAAACATGATGAACTTCACATGAATCATAATAATACCATTTAGTACCGAGACATGAACATGAGAATTTCCAGAAATCATCATAAGTAATATCGGTTCATAGAGCCTTCTTAGATTAACCCATAACTGCATTTCCTTCATATCTTTGAGATTTTCAGCATCAAACCTTTCTTGAACCAATCTCCACAATGTATCCAGATCATGTCCGCCGGATGCTTTGATGAGTTCTTCAAATTGAATGAATGATGAAGTTTCACCACCTAGCCTTGTAATCTTCCATGTTGGAGCAAAATTGCTAGCAGTAAACACTTCCCAATCAATGATAGGATGTCTGACTTGCAGTGGTTCAGGGTAAAAATCTTCTTCTTCTATCAATATCATTTCAGTCAATTTCCCAGCTTGAACTTTTTGTTCTTCAGCAAACTTTGTCTTCTTGAATGTCTGAGATTCACTATCTTTGGCCTTTCTCTTCGATGAGGATATCTTCTTCTTCTTCGCTCATAAGAATAAAATCTTTATCTTGTCTTTGAACTCTCAGAGTAGATACCTTCAACTTGATCATCACTCATCCCTTTGAATTGATGTATTTTCCAGCCACCAACATTGCAACAATAAGTCTTCATGTATGAGATAACTTGGCTTGGTTGGTTGCCTTGGTTTCTTTTGACCCTTTCTGACTGAACCAATTACATCTTGAAGTGCTTGATTATTCTTCATTTGAATGAAGTCCTTTAACTGTGCCGTTCTTTGTTCTTCAGTTAAAGACTTATCTGCAACTAGGTCAATTGCCTTCTTCTTGATCACTGGATCATTGGTAATCAAGAACTCAATTTCTTCTTCTGTAGGTACATAGCTAAACTCTGGAGTCTTTTCTCTGAATATTGTAGGTGGAACAGTGGAAATTGGATTTACATCCATTGATCAGTGGTGTCCATTCTGCCCAGCCTTTTAGCCTCCATGAAGTCTGCAATCTCTATCTCCTCCAGTATTTTCTTATTAGCAACTTGATCTTCATTGATATTTCTAGCAACTTCTTCATCATGAGCAATTTGAGCTTGTTCTCTCTTTGAAATCTTCCTTCTTGTTTGCTCTTTGCTCTGCATTAAACTTTACCTTTCTTCTTCTTGATTTCTTTCTCTGCAGTGGGAATGAAATCGTGGTTGCAAGATCAAATTTCTTGCTCTAGTTGCTGTTGAGGAACTTTGAGTCACTTCCTCAGTACCTTTACTTGAAACACCTTCATCTCCAAATTCAATTCTCCTCCCTTGGTTTTCAAAGATCTGTTTTCCTCCCCTGTTTGGGAGAATTTCCCAAATATTTATTGAAATATTTTGAATCACCATCATCGTGAGATGGAGATGATATCACAATCTTTGCAGTTTTCCTTTGCTTCAACCCCTGCAACTCTTCCTTCAAGGTCCGAATCTCCTCTTTCAAATGTGTAATATCCTTGGCATGTTGCTCCTTTATGTGTGCCAAGTCTTGTTCCGAGATTCAAACGCTTTGCTAATTTGGTACAAAGTTCCATCAAATCCATTTGTTGCCAATGCCCTCAACACTTCCAACGTGTGGACTGCTGGGAGAGGTGAATCATAGGGCATTGGCTCGATTCCTCCATAGTTGGACTAGAGTGAAGCTGGAACCACCAATGCTTGTTTCCTAAACGAAAAGGATCGTGGACATGCTGTGGTTATAATGGAGGAGTTGGCCGTTTGTGTCTCTCAAAGGGTGAAAATCAAAGGAGTGTAATCAATGTTTGGAATAGTGATTATGGGTGAGTTTTGTACCTGTGAAATCTTTTCAAGTATTTGAGGAAAAAGAGGTGTAATAATCCTATCACTAGCAGTGGTAATTTTTCACAAAAATTTTCAAAGAGCAGTGGTAAAGAAAAACATATGAAAATTGAACTGCTCTTTATCATAGTTTTTAGCAAACTACCAGCTATCAACGGATTTGATATGTCTTTACCATGAGCCGTTTGCTATGGACTAGCCAACTCTTAATCATAAAGAATATGGTGAGTTGATAACCATATAGTTTTTGGTAAACTATCAACCATAAACGGATTTGTTAAGTCTTTACAAGTAGCCGCCATCTGGACTAGTGATTCTATGGATTAGACATGGTGAATCAATAACCATTGGTTGTGTGTCTCAGTTACACACCTTTTATGATTAACTCCCATATTTGCTGCATAAAGGTTAAACAAAAATACAAGCAAATATATACAAACATATACAACAATTTTAGTACCCAAAAACTTCTTCTCAACACCAAAGACCATTAGATACAAAAATTTTATGGATTTAGCATTCCAATACCTGTTGCTGCATGAAATCTACCCACATCAAGTCCTTTTGTTAATAAATCAGCATAGTTGTCATCAGTATGGATTTTGACAACTTGAATTAGCCTTTTCTCATAACAATCTCTTATAAAATGGTGTCTAATTTCAATATGTTTAGTTTTGTGTGTTGAACAGGATTCTTAATAATGAAAATGGTACTGCTATTGTCAATATGAATGATGGTATTCATGAAATTGTACCCATAGTCCAAAAAATTGATTCTGAAGCCATAGAACTTGAGCACGGCAACTTGCGCACAGCCACATACTCGGCCTCATGAATTTGCCACCATTGTTTGTTTTCTTGACCGCCATGACACCAATCTATTGCCTGGCATCCACTGTAGTAGATTTTCTATCCAAACTAGCACCAGCATAATCACTATCTGAGTAAGTAACCAGTTCTAGAGGTGATTCTCTAGGGTACCATAATCCCAGATTGGGAAATGCTTTAAGATATCTGAAAATCTTCTTCATTGCAGTCAAGTGTGAGAACCCGAGTGACCTGAAATCTTGCAAGCAATACACGCAAACATAATATCCGGTCTAGATGATGTAAGATACATCAAAAAACCAATCATAGACCTGTACATGTGCACATCAACTGCTTCACCACTATTTTCCTTCAAGAGTTGATGGGTTGTCTTGTCTGCAGGGGTGCCTGATGACTTTGCATCAATTGAACTTGAACTTCTTTAGTATCTCAGCCACATATTTATCTTGATTGATGAAAATACCATCTGGCCTTTGTAGTACTTGAAGTCCCAAAAGAATGTGAGTTCACCCATAGAACTCATCTTGAATTCTTCCTTCATTAGCTTCTCAAATTCTTTGCACATCTCTGTTTTTGTAGATCCAAAAATGATATCATCAACATATACTTGAACCAAAGAAGATATCATTCTTGTCTTTCTTGATGAACAAATTGATCTAATCTCACTCTATGAAACCCATTATCAAGAAGATAAGTAGTTAAGGTTTCATACCATTTTCTTGGTGCCCTATGCAAGCCATACAATGCTTTAACCACCCTGTATACTTTGTTTGGATATTCGTGGTCTTCAAAGCCCGAGGTTGTGAAACATATACCTCCTCATCAATCTGCCCATATAGAGAAAGAACTTTTACATCCATTTGATAGACTTTAAAGCCCATAAAGATGCATAGGCTAAGAACGACCTAATTGCTTCAATTCTTGCAATGGGGCAAAACTTCTTCATAGTCAATACCCTCCTCCTGGTGTATCCTTGAGCCGAAGCCTAGCTTTGTTCCCGATAACAATTCCTCTTTTTCATCCTACTTGTTTACTAACACCCATTTAGTACCTATTACCTTCTTGCCGTATAAGGTAAATCACAGCACCCAAACCTTTTGAAGCTTGAATTGGAGCAACTTTTCTTGCATTGCTTCCACCCAACTTTCATCATCTTCGTGCCTCGTATACATTTCTTTGGCTCCATTTATGACATAAAACACATGAACAAACATTCATTCTTGCCTTCATGATTCTTAGATTCATAGATTTCACTAATTAACCCATGAACATCAGGCAATTTTGTTTGTCTTCTAGTCTTCACCGGGTGAATGGACATCCCCAATCACATTTTCCAAGAGGATGTGATTTATGAATTGAAGTATGGGGAGTTCGGGAACCAAGCAATCTCACTTGGCATATTTGAGATTTCAACATCATTGGCTTGAGCTTCCCGTGGTAATCGAGTTGTAATTTCCACTCTCGTGTTGCGTGGAAACACCGCCCAGCCGAATATGAATTTCCACCGCTTCGTGATTTTCGTGTTCATGTAGCTATCTCCTTCCTTTCTAGAATCATTGAAGGATGAGAATCTCCGTTTCTTTGGAATATCATCATTATCTGCATAGTCCCAAAGTGGCAAACTCAATTCATCTTGATCATCTACTTGATCCTTGTTTGGTTCATCATCATCAAGAAACTCTTCTAATCCTGCAAAATCATAAGTATATGTACCTGTAGAGATAGGTACATAATTGATAGTATGGGTTAGAGTATCAAGATCAAACAAATTTTCCGACCGCCTTCCTTTGACATTCACTTTGTTTTCCAGGAACTCAACATGCAGATTCTCTTCAATCCTTTGGGTTCTTGATAAGGTTTTAAAATGTACCTTTTTGAGGGGTCGTTTAAGCCCTTATTTAATCACTTTTGTATCTGTTATTACTTAATATCGCTCTTTTCACTTTTTTAGGTATCTTGAAGGCAAAATGCCGAATGACACTTATTCGCACGAAAAGGCGCCAATATACGCTAAAATGGCCAAAGTGAAGAATCGAGACACTCAGTGCTGCCGAGTGGGCGGGACGTTCCTGGGCACAAATCAAAATCGCTGACTGCCGACCACTTTTGTGACCAAGAGCCAAATTGCTTATTTACAAGTGACGCAAGCTTCGTGTTTTAAAAGAGTAGGTCGTCGCAACCTCGCACGCCCAGATTTGATCCGCACGACGCCGAGATAAAGGGACTCCGCCACAAGCATAAAGGAGACGCCGTCGCAAGACTAACGTGCCAAGACGAAACCCTAATGACGCTACCACGACGTCACAAATCAGCAAGGATACATTTGTAATCTTATATATAGAATCAAAGATTTTTTAGTTTTCGTATAGTCTTGGAGTAAAAACCTAAACCTAACCAAGGTCGTTTTGTACAATATTTTTAGGTTCCATACCCTATCTTACATCGATAAGTGTGTAACATATTGATTTCACAAACACACATCACATAACAATATATGGTTCATTAAGTAGAGTTTTAGAGAGAAAGTGGGAACCTTTCTAGAGAGAGAAAGTGAAAGAAAACATAGAAGGTTAGATTAAGTGAAGGTCCAACCCTCTACCTTGGGAGGTAGAGGGTATTTATAGTTACAAACTAAACGTCCTCCTTCGGACCGTGGATCGTATACAGTGGGTAAAGACCCGCCCTTCCTCCACGGTGTTACTCTAAACTAAATAACTAACTAATAAAACAAATAAATAAATCGATATTTCTACGAGCTAACTTATGCTAGATTATATTTGGGGTGACCACTACTTCACTATGGAATTTTCTAATTCCTAACAATCTCCCCCCTAAGGGAGGTCACCCCATGTTTTACATTTTGAATCCTAGCATTCTATTTTATCTTCAGTCTTGAGCTCGTAGACTTGAATTCTTCAACATCGACAATCTTTGTGCTTTAGTAGTGATTCTTCAAAGTCCGCACTGACTTGTACTTTTAGTGGAGGCCTTTAACTGATCCACATCTTTGATGATCTTCGAGCTTTCATGAGAATCAGCCACCAACAAATCTCTCTGGATCACCCTTTGTTGTGTTGCCATCATGTGAAGTTGTGACTTTCGGACCGACATGCTCACACTATCAGGATCATGACATCTTTCCATCAGAGTAGCGGAAGCTTTAATCGTTCAAGATATTTGCAGCAGCAAGCAAAGACGAACATAGTATAGAAATAAATATCCGAGCCTGTAGATATGCACCAGTCATGATTTCTTCAAATTAAGTGTGGATGCCGTGAGCATGCGGCTTTGGAATGACTCAATTCGATCACCTGAACCGTCCAAATGTACCTGCAAACAACAGTTAGCAACAAAACACACGAAAGTGTCTTTGATCACTTTCGTTGAATTGAGGTACACGCCCACGTTCCCGCTGATCAGTACAAGTACGCTCTGTGATCGTAGGATTCCTCAAGAATCTCCTTGACAGGTTTCGCACTGTTCTAGCTGTTCTCAAACCGAACGCCTCAAAGAAGACAACACGGAGTGAGTGAACCAAATGAATTGAGATTCACTGAGATGAAAAATGATTTGAAAAACAATCTGTATTGCTTAGAAGAAAGAGTTTTGCAATACGACGAAGGTTTTATGAGAAAGATCAATTTTCAATAAACAATACTTTTTGTATTTAAAAGAGTACACATTCGACGTGCTAGAGAAAAGAAGAGATTCAGCACATCAACGGTTTTTCCAAAAGTATTTTTTTCAATCAGAGATACTTTTTGAATTTGAAAACATAAGTACACATTCGACGTGCTAGAGAAAAGAAAAGATTTGCACATCGAATGGTTTTTCCAAAAGCATCCGTCAATCCATTTCCTCGACCAAGGTTGATTCACGAGTGAATCGCCCCATCGTTTCTATCCAGTTGTCACATGGTTAATCTATAGAATAGATCTCACATGCCACCTACCAAGAGCTTGTTTGATGTTGGCTCCAGAAGGCTTTCCATCTTCATTGTGAGTATGTATGCATATCACTCGATGTTCCGCAATACCACAAGGATAATGCGTAGGACTCTTAATATATACTTACTTTCCACATTGTGTGAAACAGTTAGTCTTCATTAATTTAGTGTCCTAATGAGATATTGTGGATGATTACTTTGCTCTAGACTCAATCGTGCACATTTGGTTTCCTATGTCGGAGACTAGGGAGAGGTCTCCTTCTTCAATATCAACAATCTCTAAGAGAAAGTCGATAGATAATGTCGGTTCCCCGTGAGAATGAAACAAGTCCTTTTAAGAGGAACTTGAGTAGTTTGGGAAGTTGTAGTGCATCACTGGGTCCATGATGTCTTGTCTTCAATACCAGTGTTACCTTGGTAACAACCAAGTAGCATATGTATTGAACCCGGTTATCGCCCTAAGGTTGAATTGATGGAGGGCTATTTTTTCACCCTTTTTCACATTCTTTCATTCTTCTTCAACCCCTTCAGTGCTTACCGAGACTTCATAACTAGAACCTTGTTGGGTTTTTATTCCAGCTAGCTCGCTCTAAGTCCAAGACTCTTCCCATATTCTCATTTTTCTCCTTCCAACCAGGACTCACTATCTAGTGGATTGTCCCTGGGTAGATCCCTCCCGCTCTGGCGGGATCGTGGGAACGAATACCTAACCTAACCATCCCTTATAACTGCATATAAAGTAAATGGTCGGTCTTTTGGTACAGCTTTCTTTCCTTCGAAACCAATTGAAAAAAAATCATTTGAAAACAATCAAGGTACTTGTGATACGAGATCAAAGCATTTTGTACCTTAATAGTTTTGATCATTTAGAAAACCTCCCCTCAACATGTGCATGTGATTTAGAAATTGTTTAGCACATGGAGGCAAAAGGACTTTGAAATATTTTCTTTGATCACAATTTTCATAGAAAAGCCATTTGATTTTCTTGGTAAATTCTCCCCCTCAATATGTGCATAGGATTTTTGAAATCATTTTATCACATAGAGGCAAGAGTTAATTTGAAGCACATCCACAATCACAAGCCATTAAGAAACCATTTTAAAACTCAATCAAGGTACTCTATGTTAAAACATAAAAGCTTTTTGTACCTCGAAAGTTTTATTTTCTTTAAATGCTCCCCTCAATATGTGCTTCAAGATTCGAAAGCGTTTAGCACATATGAGAGAGCAGCCTGCACAATTAAATCAAAACGATCACCTTTTATCAAATTCCATTATTAAATCACAAATTCTCCCCCTCGAAAAATATCAAACCCTTTGAGATTTTGGATCCCAAGTGATTTAATTAGGTTTAGAAAACATGGGAGAAAATGTGGCCTTGTTTAAATACTCATCATGTTTTTGATAAATCCTCCTCCTCAACATGTGCATTGTGTATTTGAAATCGTTTGGCACATGGAGGCAAGAGTGCCTTTAAAGGACTAAAACCAATTCCATTTAAAACAGATTTGAGATTTAAAACACGATCTCTACCCCGATCAAAATATCAAACCATTTGAGATTTGTGATCCCAATTGATTTAAATCATTTAGAAAACTTTGGGGAAAGACGTGGCAAGATTTAATTTTGAAAAATGACAAAGATAGGACCATTTAGACATTAAAGATTGTTGTTAGTGTCGTATGATTGTTTTTAAGAGATCTTTTGAGTAAAACAAAACAATTTCACAATCAAACAAGAAGTAAAAAATTTCATTTTGAAAGACCTTGATTCAAAAGAAAAATCATACCATGACATAACATTAAATCTTTTGATCACCACATTTTAGCATAAATCGACCTTTTGTGAAGAAATATCGTTTGAAAATATTTTATATTAAATCACTCTCCCTCAATCATGACCGAAGTCGATAATTGAGTGACTTAGGTTTTGATAAAAGAAGTCCTGGATTTTCAAAATTTAGTCCAATATATTTTCAAAATAATATTTTTCCATTTTCAAAACATATTTTACAAAGTTTTAGAAAAATGGTATCATCACAATTATCCTCGACAAAGATATGTTAGGTGGTTGAGAAGCTTCTCGTTGATGTTGTAGGGCTTGAAGAAAACCGTCTGCAGATGCGTGTGAGATTCTTCTTACGTTGCATTTGAATGCCAACCGAGGTCAAATTAAGTTCGTTTCTTCAATCACTTAGAAGAAAACCATCCTGCCGATGCAAAGGAGACCTCTTACGCTGCATTTATGCCAACTCTCCATAGAAGTCCAATTAAGCTCCGTTTCTTCATTTGTCAACCCAAGAAATGGTTACCCTTTCCTTTCGGCATCCAATCATATTCATATGTGGGATCCGGATCGGGAACATTCTTATACCCAATATACCCGCATACGTTAGTGAACACACATACAGATATATGGTGGTCGACATCACCCAAAAAGCAATCGACTAATAAAAGTCAATTCAACATATCAATCAGTTCATATAAGGCATGGGAATAATGTTCATCAATCTATAATCATCTAAACCTAACAATCACATCCTAGAAACCTAGTCCTTCAACATAGGCAATTATATTTTTCAGATAAGCACGTAGGATGATTAAGAAAGTCCGTTAGATGATATAGATTTGAAAACATTATCCCCCTCAATCAATGACTCATTTATTTTGAAAAGTTTAAAAGCTCAAGTCATTGATTGAGCAATTTTACAAGAACTCGACCATTGTTTTAAAGCAACTCATTTACCACCATTTTTGAAAACAACAAATATTTTTCTCAAGAATTTTAGACGGAAAAACATTTGTGTAGGAACAGCAGTCCTTCGACATACTTTCCTTGTTTTGTTTTAGGATAAGTGCACGAAATATTTGAAAAATAGGTTTAGCGCAAAGACTTTCCTTCCTTTTAAAGAACGGTTGCTATATTCCAAATAATAGCAAGCCATCATTTGATGGTTACAAATTCTGAAATAACTGTGAAGCCATCATTTGAAGCCCGTTACAGCCTCGAAATAATCAGTTACCATTGGACATGTTTAGAAAACGAATATTTACACCTCCTCGCTCGAACTTCATCTAAAGTCCCGTGCCATTATTGAATGACATTTCTAAGACCGTAGATGTTATCGATACCATAAGACATGTCTTGAGAAAACAATATTTTTGGTATTTTTCAATTTTCTGATTTTTATGGGCTTTTGTTGATTTTATATTTTTCTATTTGGTTTTTGATAAATATTTACAGATATAGAGAAATAGTTTAAGAGGGTGAAGATACAAGTACCGCATAAGGAAATCGCTCAAGACTGTAGAAGATAGAAGTCATCATCTCTTAAACTTTCACTACCAAAGCATTCGAGGCTCTTGAATCATCGAAAGAACTTGAGCCTTCAACAAGTGAATCTTTGGTAGCTTCCTCAAACCACAAACTCGAAAGTATAAAGACCATTTTCCAAGAAGTAGAAATGAATGAAAACAGCTCATTGAATGAAGCTCTCAGACTCTAAGAACACGAACACCAAAGTAACAAGTTGAAACATAGATCGACAAGGGTTATCAAATCCGAATAACTGATGAATTTCGATCACATGAACCTCAAGTAGCCCGATGTACACATTACTCTTCGAGATTGACCATTGTCTATTCAGTGGGAACAATACATCAACATCTTCATTTTTTCAAATGCATTCCAATTATCTTACATATAACCAATCAGCCCATGATGTACACATGTACCCAACAAGAGTAGAGACGATGACATCCATGTAACATGTTTAGTCACTAATCATCTCCGGATGTCAACTCAAATAATCAATTAGCTCGATCAAGTGAACATGTTGTGCATATAACCGGAAGCACTTTATCATAAACCGTATATAAGATGCCTTCCATAGTGATCATCTCACGCTCCAAATATTCTTCTCACATTTCTTCCAATCTGAACACCGGTAACAAAACCAAAAGGTCTCCGTGAGACCACTTCCAAATAGTTGGAATAATATATCCTTTCCCCAAATGGTTTTGATACCTCTAATCAAAGAAAAACATAATATATCCATAAACTTGAAATCTGTGAGAAGAACACAAATAGCCCAAATGAATCCCCTGTGAGAATCAATGCTACATAAACTCTCCCACTATCTTTATCAACCCATGTGTAGACAATTTGAAGTGACCATTGTTGAAGAAAACCCAATATACCAAACTTGAAACTGAAGTCGAACCTCAGATTTGTGTCTAAGCTTGCACTTAAAGATGGAAGAACGGTGTCGAGAATTTATGCACCAAGCAAATCTCTAAAGTACTCAATACTCAATTAAAGTATGAGACATTTACACCTCTATGATTATCCACAACTAATATGTACGCGTGACACCGAGTAAAACAACGTAACTCCTAATAGTGATAGTTAACCATGTCTTCAACCATCCACCTCGACTGCTGGTAACTAGATAACCCAAGACTTCAACTCTAATTCTTAAGCTCAAGCAAGTTATCAAATAAGATCACGCCTTTGTGAACGTCAACTTCAACCTCAAATAAGTGATAAAAGAGTAACTTCGAAGTAATCAACTTGTGTCAAATTCCCAACATGTGAATAAACATAAAACCGGATGTACATTCACCCAATCAATGAACCGAACAAATGATGCCTCAACATCAATGTATTCTTCCTAAAGTATACAGTACTGATCTGGAAGATTCACCAATAATGTGTTCGAAATGATGAGGTAGTCATTTTCCTTAATGTTCATGTGGTTGATTTATAGCATGCACAATGAGAGGAACAATAATCCGTGAAGATTTGGTGAAGGAATACCAAAGAGCGGATCATTATTCATGAGTGCAACTGCAATATTATGATAATCATTATCAAAGCCTTGAGGAATAACCGAGATTGGGCTTTGAGTAGTCCGAGTTGTACTTTTGATGATCATCAATCATATCTTGAACTCATGAATCACATATTCTTTTATGATCATCAAATATTCGCTAGCGGTTGTAAATACTCATCAAACATATCTTGAACCAATGAATCCCAAACAATAAATCCCATTTATCCTTCGTGAGTGAAACATTAGGCGTTAGAGGAGAGTCATCAAACTTAAGTCGATAACCATTATTCAAACATCCATCATCATTTAGTATATTCACTCTTCTCATAAATCCCATTTATCCTTAGTGAGTGAGAGTCATCAAACTTTAAGTCGTATAACCATTATTCAAACATCCATCATCATGTAGTATATTCACTTTTCCCTCAAAATTGCATCCGGTTGCCATTTTTGATTTAGCAAGTGAATAAGAATATACATTAATGAATGGAGATCCATTTGATGACCTAATAAGCATGGGAGAAACATGAAGCTTGTTGATGAAGAATGTCGATGAGAATGGTCATAAACATGAAGATTGCTCTTCTTCTGAAGATAGAAGCGTTTAATCGCCGAAGCGTACACTTTTCTTTCTTTGAGGAACGGGGCCTGAAGTGTTATCTGCAGACGCCATAATGAAAAAGAACGAGGCCTGAATCGATGTGAACAGACGCCATAATGATGAAGAACGAGGCCCTGAATCGATGTGAATGCATCGCCATAAGAAGATTTTTCTTCTTTCCAAGATAAAGCGCATCAAACGCATAACTTTTCTTTTCTTTAGAGTACGAGGCTTGAATGTGAGTGTTCAAACGCCATAGCCATTG
The DNA here is from genome assembly GCA_910596185.1 of Chrysanthemum makinoi. Lineage (NCBI taxonomy): Eukaryota > Viridiplantae > Streptophyta > Magnoliopsida > Asterales > Asteraceae > Chrysanthemum > Chrysanthemum makinoi. The sequence goes on from OU343224.1 coordinate 268,937,738, forward strand.
AATATCAATGTTGAGTAACATGAACCCGTGAGTTATGAGATATCAATCCTTTTGTTATCCATACTTTAAGCCAGTCCGTGTATTGAAGGATCAAGTATCTGCAACTGAGTAAGGACTACCTGCACTAATATTACAAACTTGATTGCATATATTATGGTTAGTAACATCAGTATCCAAATCCAAACCCTTTGGGGTTTCACGGTCAACATTGAGAATGCCATTGGTAAACATCTTCCTTGTAGGTATCCACCTAAGTCCAAAGATCCTTAAAAAGTTCTACCAGATGGTATCCACTTATGGCAAGGTCTAGGATTGTAAGGCTTCTTATGCATAGTGAGAGACTTATCCTTTTTCCTAGTTTCCAAAGATTTAGTAGTTGGTAACCATCTAGGTGAGGCTTTTGGTTTCATTTGCTTCATATGCACTGTGGATGACTTAGTGTAAATCCTAGACTTAACAAGTTGTACCATTGCATGAGCATTTACTTTCTTCAGGGATTTTGTGAAACATTTATCATGATTAGCGTTAAAGATACATTTCATTAACTTTGAGCAAACAAATTGTTTGGATTCAAAAATAGATCTAGATTTCTTAGAGTGATCTGCTATGGGAATAGCTTTAATCAAAAAAACGCAACTACTCTTAGATGTACGCCAATCCCTAGTCTTTAGATTAGTGTTCCTAGGTAATAGTTTAGAACTACTAGCAGTGCCTTGAAATCTAGAAGAATTCATCATCTTAGGTCTTGCACCTAAAATTGCGTCTTTACGATCTCAGGCCTCTTTCTAGCCATTTCAAGATAAGAGTTCTTATACAAGTCATTCATGTCAATTTTCCTAGGCAAGTGAGGTGAAGTGACTGGTTTTGTCAAAACTTGTTTCGCATCAACTTGGGAGGCAAACCGCGCTTTTGAAAATTTTGGTCGTTCAGATCTAAACGCATTCGGTTGTCTAATAACCGGTTTCCCCAAGTTTGATGGTTTTGAAAACTTAGTGTTCACACTATTCCCTGTTGTTTTTCTGAGCTCATTTTTTAAAGCAACAATGGCTAAACTCTTTCCTGAAGTTGAGCTTTGAGTTCATCAATCTTTGCTATCAAAGGGTTTGTTTGTTCCATTGACTTAGTTCTAGCTTCTTTGACAGAGTCACTTAGTTCTATGTGATGCTTTTCAAAGACTCATTTTCCTTTAGTAATTTAGCCACATAAATTGACAATTCATTATTTCTTGTTATAGTAGCATCAATGTCTTGTGTATTCATGACTAAATTACTTTTCACATTCAAGACATACATATGTTTCTTCAGATTGTAAATGGTTGAGTCTTTGTCTTGTAGCTGAGCTTTCAAAGTGTTAATTTCAAAAAGTTCACGGAATTCAGGAAGTTCCGGATTTTACATGGTTTGTTAAGTTGAAAACTTTCTTCTTTACTCTGTACGCAATTTCAAGTGAAATGCAATGTTTTTCAAGATTTGAGAATTTGTTTGAAAGTTCATCAAAAGCCTTTTATCAACCATATCTTTTGTTTTGAAACACTTAATCTCGGACTCGCCTCAGTTATAGAACATTTATCAAAGACATGTTCAAAGATCATGATCGTTTTGTTTAAGAACTTTAGCAGATGCACTATGTTGAACAGTTAAGGGTACCTCATTGCATGACACTTGTTCAATTATCGGTCTGATATCCGCATCCATATCATGTGTAACAAGAGTCACCGGACCGCTGGCCGTCAAGCTTATCTATCTCTGAGCCTCTCAGATTCGTGTCAACAGATCCAACATCCGGTGCATTACCCAGCTCAACATTACAATCTTTTGATTGTGCCCGCCATTCATTCCCATTTCGATTTCAAAGATCTACTTCTTTGTGTGTTAAGAGTAATCAAGAGCTGTTAGTTACATTCTTTCTTGTCTGTTTCGATATTCTGCATTCAAGAACACCGACCTTTCTGATACATTACCCGACTTATCACAAATATCTCTCAACCGTATTCTAACTCTCATCTACTTTCTCATCCACTTTTTCATCTTTCTGAGTAACTTCCTCAATATACTTCACATTATCCATGAGATGGATAAGTGTCTCCGGAACACGCTAATTTCCATTCCAGTGTTCTTGAAGGACATTTCACCATGTCTTGATCATAATCGATGTGAATTTTCTAATGAATGACCGAAATAGTTTGTAGATCACTTGAAGTGCGCTACTGGAATTATCCTTATGAACCTCTTTGCCAAGTTGTAGCCCAATTGCTCTAGGTTTAACAACAGAGTTCCCTGTTAATGTGGATAAGTCCTGACGGAAGAGGGCAATACATGTTCGTTCCATTGATGTAGGTAGAAGTAACATGAGGTGAGAGTGAAGTTGTTGATAAGGTTCAATGCTGCTTTGTTTTTGCATGGCATTCTCAGAAGCCTAACAGGTGCAAATCTATCCCATTGGACTCGGAGCATGATGAACACAAATCATCATTGATTGATTCCATCATCTGTAACCGTTCAATATAGCTAACATTCTCATGGTTGTCTACAAGATCATACGTTTGAGTACTTCAAATCATCAATCGTGAGTGTAGGACATGATGTTGATGAATCCACGGGATTTTACAAGTCTATGATTTAAACCGAGAAATAGAATATTTCAAGGATTTTACAAAAATCAAGACCAAACCGTAAGCAATGACCAATGGAACGTGTTAAGATGATCGATGGGTTGTCAAAATGATAGACAATTGTGTGTTAGGACATATAATTGTTTGTAGGATTAGCAGAGATGTTGTTTGGTTGAGATTTTGATTGGTTTATGCACGATTTTCCCGAGAAATTTAGGTCTAAAAACATAAAAACCTCAATAACTTCTGCTCAGAGCGGATTTAGCCCTCGAAGGTTTACCCGAATGAACTTTGGTTTATTCGGCGTGACATTCTCCTCGTTCTCACGGTCGCTTTGATGGGTAGAACGCTGAAAACGGAGTTACGGATCAAAAGATATAGCCGCAAGTTTTGTCGGAAAAGTCAACAAGTCGCTAAGAATTCTTAAACCAAGTCGCTAAGACCAAGTCGCTAGGACCCAAGTCGCTAAGATAATGCACCAAGTCGCTAACACCTAATTCGCTACACCACTAAGTCGCCAGTCCCCAATTCGCTAGATAAGTGCAAGTCGCTATAGTAACTCATAACCTCAAGTCGCTAGCGCATAAACTGGCATAAAGCAATTCGCTACTCAAGTCGCTAGGAATACAAGTCGCTAAAGAGCAACTCAAGCATCGACCAAGTCGCTACCAACCAAGCTACCCGTAGTGGAGAGTCCACTACTTGTATCAGAAATCGCTAGGTAAGTCGCTAGCTCCAAACCCGTAACTCGCTACAAAAATGTGAAGCAAGTCGCTACGAAGAAACTTTTCCGTGGCTCAAGGCGCTAGCATGAAAAAAACATAAACAACCACTTTTCAATCCAAAACAACCCAACCAAGATGATTTAAACCTTCCAAATCACAACCTAAACACTTATGATGATCCTAAACACAAAAGTACAATCAAAATCCAAACTTTAACACAAGAAATCAACCAAATGATGCAAAACCACTAAACTTTCTCAAACTCAAAAACCACCTAAAAACCACTAGAAATCCATAGATATGTAAGAGATGATCTAACCATGGCTCTTGATACCAATTGTAACATATTGGATTTCACAAACACATCACATAACAATATATGGTTCGAATTAAGTAGAGTTTAGAGAGAGAAAGTGGGAACCTTTCTAGAGAGAGAAAGTGAAAGAAAACTTAGAAGGTTAAATTAAGATGAATGAAGGTCCAACCTCTACCTTGGGAGGTAGAGGGTATTTATAGTTACAAACTAAACGTCCTCCTTCGGATCTGTGGATCGTATACAGGGTAAAGACCCGTCCTTCCTCCACCTGGCGAAAGTTACTCTAAACTAAATAACTAACTAATAAAACAGTAAATAACGATATTTCTACGAGCTAACTTATGCTAGATTATATTTGGGGTGACCGCTACTTCACTATGGAATTTTCTAATTCCTAACAAAGTGTTTTACTTCATTAATTCAATTATGTCTTCAATCACTTGTGTGTATGCTTGCATGTTTTCCATGTCCGGCTAATTTACTTATGTGTTTGCTTAGGGAATATGAAACTTAATTATTGAATATTGATTGGTTGTCTCTTATCTTAATTGTTAATGATCTAGTATTGCGATAGGTCATTCGTTGTGTAGTTAATGCTTGATTAATCTTTGTGAACCTTAGCTTATAGTACCTAGAGTCATTGTAGGCTAAACCATCCGAAGAGTACCTTAGAGTTAAAGTTTATAAACCCTAGAGATTTTGTAGTCATTAACCTTTGGTAGTTTCAAAGAGATGGGGATAAACGCATACCCTACGACCTTAGACAAACAGCGCGATTAAGAATAAGTACGTGACAATTCAACCATCAATAGGAGATAATTAAGGAGTAATAAAACCTAAGTAAACACATCTTTAAATCATCATACGAGCACACAATAATTAGACATAGACTACATACACCTTAGATTAGATAATTAGACGAATAGAGTAATCGGTAGAAATACCAACCCCCAAATCCATACCCCGATATTCGTACCTTTCCATTTCCTAAAAACATAAAAAAGATAAAAAATAATCTTCCTCAACCCCAACCTTAGCATAGTAACTTCTCACTAGCATTCCTATTCCCCTAGAGAACGATATCAATTCCCGTGGCTTACCCTAATACTACACTACAACGATTAGGTTCACTGCCTAGGGTGTTGAAAAACTTGCTCGACGAAAAGGAAGTTCCTTTGACCCCGAACAACGCGTGTAGTGTTATCAAGTTTTTGGCGCCGCTGCCGGGGAATAGAATAGCTAGTTAGGAGTCCACCTCGTTTAGGTTTCCTTGCTTGATTCCTATCAAGTAAGACTTTTTCCCCATTTTTTAACTTTCTCGTAGTCTATCCCCCTTCTTCGTGACCTTTGTTCGTAAACCCCACCACTTTTCATCATGGAAGGTGATAACCCACCAAACAACACTTTACCACCAAACAAATACCCACCACTTGATCCAGCCTTTGCCAACCAACTTCGAGCTCGTATTTTTAGTGAAATTGGAGAGCTTAGGAAACTGAATAAGATAATTGAAAATGCACTTGAGGAAGCCATTAAAGAATCTACTAGCACTTTTGATAGTGATTCGACCTTAAGTGATTCAGATGATGACTTAGAAGATGGAGATTATAAGGTGTTAGAAATTATGGAGGATAGTAAGGAGGAGGAGGAACTTAGGGAGTATTTCGATTCATACCCTAAAGGGAAGGAAACCACTTATCACTATAACGTAGTTAACTTCCCGAGACCACCTTTCGAGCCTCGCATAAGAAGAGGTAACCCTAAAAACATCAAGATACCGTGTATGATTGGATACTTATATAGGGATCACACCTACATTGACTATAAGGCACCTATGAATATAATGTCTAGGCTCTATTACAATTGGATCATGAGCAAAAAGCTAGAACCTATGAGGGACCCCTTTCGCCCTAGGAAAGCAAGTAACTATGTTGGGAGGGTTAAAGGATTGCATGTCTTCGTAGGTAACTTCACATATAGATGTGATTTCATGATCTTGGAGAATGTTAAGGGCATCATTGATGGGTTCTTAGGGGATGTAATACTTGGGAGACCATTTATAGAGGAGTCCATGATGGTTTATGATCAAGAGGAAGGAATAGTCAACTTCTCAAATGGAGCCGAGAATGTAAAATATATAATGCCCCACAAAAATAAGAAGTTTGAGGGTATTGATAATTTAGATGTGGACAACATTCCGGCATTTGAAGTAGACTGGAAGAACAAGGTTTACAACACTGCTTGTCTTGAATTAGGCCCTGAATATATTCGTGATGAGAGAAGGGTTAAGGAGATTGAATGGGTCTCTAAGATTAGGACCACGTAGGGGCACGACTTCGAGTCTAGCTACAAGACTCATAAATAAAGAAAAGCGCTTCGTGGGAGGCAACCCATGCTTAATTGTTTGCTTGTTTGTGTCATATATCTTTTATTGATTGTTTATTCTCATGTTTAAATTTGTAAAAATTCTTTATTTTGTCTTTAACCTCGTCTTAATTACATATAAAGGTATTTTACATAAGGGATAAGTGTAGGGAGGATTACACACGTTTTCAAAAGAAACGTAAACAAGAGAATTTCAATTAATTAAAAGATATATATGTGTGTTTGTTCGAGTCAAATGCTTGTATCGAGTCATAATGGATGTTTTGCAGGAAGTTTTTCCAGATTCTAAAGATGTAAATTTTCCAGAAAATCGCAGTTTTTGTCAGGATAACTGACGCGTCAGAAGGAGCAAAACAACTGATTACATTTTTCTCGTTTTCGAGCTTCTTATAATTTTTAGAATTTTCCAGATCTTAATTTTCCAGAAATTCTGTAAACATCCATTCGACAAGCATTATATCCTAGTTTAGTAGAGTCCTATATATATATTATTACCGCCGATTTTACGCGAAGGTTTCGTTTATTTTCTTCAATTGTGCAGGTTTAATTTACCAAGAAGAAGATACATAAGATGAGAAGGAGCTTTTCAAGCAAAACGTTCTTCTTGAAGAAAGATGTAACCACCACTTTACACGGATCCTACCGAGCTAATCAGGGGAGTATTAGTTTCTTTCATTTTTTTATTACCATCTATTATCATAACTTTGATACTTTCGGGGAACATTGGGGACAATGTTCAGTTTAAGTGTAGGGAGGGAAAATAAAACGGGAACTTTGAACTATGCTTATCCTTGAATATTTGCTTTGTCCAATTGCATTTGTGTAATAAACCATGAGAAAATGTCGGTTAGGGTAATTTTGGCATCAAATTTAAAAATTTTCATGACATATAGGAGTGGGCCATTAGTCTTAACAAAAGCTTCTCATGGATAGGAAGTTATATGACTAGCACAAAAACCCTTTACCACTTAAATTCCACCCAAAATGTGAGGATCGCCATTAGATTAGTAGGAATTAAAGCATTCATCTTTAATGCTTAGTGTGTGAACCGGTAGTATAATAGATTCTAGAACTTGTTTTGTGATGCATCTCGAGATCGCTAGTAAGATTACACTTGTGTAGTTAGGAATAACTAAATGATAAGAGGCATTAGGATAACCCTTGTTTGATACCCGTAATATAATTACTTCTTCCACATCGGTTGAGTAATTCCCCCACACCTTTGCGTTGTACTCACTTTTAGTACACGATACCCCTAGTTAACCCCTCCGAGCCTATCCTTTTCGCGGTTCTCGTGATGTTTCGGTTTTCCGGAATATCAATGAAGAGCATTGTTTACACACCACCCCCAAATGTACACCCAAATCGCCTTAGCCTACCTTGTATGCACTCACTTTTAGTGCATTATTGTTATCACCCTAAACCCTTAGTTCAATTATCTAGTTGCTTGCATAAGTTGCAAAGTCGAGTCATATCCTTTGTACACAGTTTTGGGACGATTGGGACTCATGGGAAAAGTTAAAGTTTATGAAATGACGGGAAGGGAACGTTAAATTCAAATTCCCTTTATTTGCGTAATAATGTACTCCAAGTGTTTTGATCTTTTCAATTCGGGTCATATTAGTGTTAGAGTAATAAAAAATCAAGTGTAGGGATGTGTCTATAAATCCCTATCATTTTGATGTTATCGTGGAGGATGGTAGAGTAAAAGTGTATGAAATGAAAAAAAAAATCGAAAAAAATAGAAAAAGAGAAAAAGAAAAAAATAGAGTGTAAAAAAAAAAAAAAAAAAAAAAAACGGGCTACCATTCTCCATCTATCTTTATATTTATGTATGTTTATTTCAGTTATCTAGAGTCTAGAGTGTCGAGTCTTGGCTTAGCAACGCCATTCTTCGCATGCTTGTAACATAAAGATTTTTGACTTGCCACCACTAAATAGCCTATCCCACCAAACCCTTTGTTTCCCTACCGTAAGCCTAACATTACAAACCTTTAAAAGACCTCTTTGATAGTCATTCCTAGGTGCTTACACCAAAGCGATGGAGGTTTGATATAGTCTCAAGCCTATGGTAATCTATGTACTAGGACCGGTTAATGAGTGTTTATCTTCCATTTCCAACTTGTTATATTTCATATACACCCGAGAGATGAGAGTATCCAAACACCCCATGTGAGGTGCTAGTATATAATTTCCGTTCTTGTTATGACTTTTCCGAGGCTTATATGTGTTGTGGATTGTTCTAAACCAATGCTTCATAACCCCTAACTTATAAATTAATTGGCTAAAAGCACATTTGCTTGAGGACAAGCAAATACCAAGGGTAGGGATATTTGATAAGGTTTTAAAACGTACATTTTTGAGGGGTCGTTTAAGCCCTTATTTGATTACTTTTGTATCCGTTATTACTTAATATCGTTCCTTTTCACTTTTTAGGTATCTTGAAGGCAAAATGCTGGAATGACACTTATTCGGACGAAAAGGCGCGAATATACGAAGAAAATGGTCAAAGTCAATAATCGAGACACTCAGGCTGCTGGAGCTGAAGGGGACGGCGTCAGGCGAAAATCAGTGACGCCGTCGGACCACTTTTGTGACGGCCCAATAGCCAAATTGCTTATTTACAAGTGACGGCTTCAGGTTTTAAAAGAGTAGGTCGTCGTAACTCAGACGACCTAGATTTGATCCAGACGACGTCAAAGACTGAAGGGGACGGCGTCACAAGCATAAGATGACATCGTCGCAAGACTAACGTGGCCAAGACGAAACCCTAATGACGGCTACCCAACGGCGTCACAAATCAAAGGGTGACGTCGTCGCATTTGAAATCTTATATATAGAATCCGAATTTGTTAGTTTTCAGTGTGTCGTCTTTTGGAGTAAAAACCTAAACCGAACCAAGGCTGTCTTGTACAGTATTTTAGGGTTCCATACCCTATCTTACATCAAGATAAGTGTTTTACTTCATTAATTCAATTATTTCTTCAATTACTTGTGTGTATGCTTGCATGTTTTCCATGTCCGGCTAATTTACTTGTGTGTTTGCTTAGGGAATATGAAACTTAATTATTGAATATTGATTGGTTGTCTCTTATCTTAATTGTTAATGATCTAGTATTGCGATAGGTCATTCGTTGTGTAGTTAATGCTTGATTAATCTTTGTAAACCTTAGCCTATAGTACCTAGAGTCATTGTAGGCTAAACCATCCGAAGAGTACCTTAGAGTTAAAGTTTCAAAGAGATAGGGATAAACGCATACCCTACGACCTTAGACACATAACGCGATTAAGAATAAGGACGTGACAATTCAACCATCAATAAGAGATAATTAAGGAGTAATAAAACCTAAGTAAACACATCTTTAAATCATCATACGAGCACACAATAATTAGACCTAGACTACATACACATTAGATTAGATAATTAGACGAATAGAGTAATCGGTAGAAATACCAACCCCCCAAATCCATACCCCGAGATTCGTACCTTTCCATTTCCTAAAAACATAAAAAAGATAAAAAATAATCTTCCTCAACCCCAACCTTAGCGTAGAAACTTCTCACTAGCATTCCTATTCCCCTAGAGAACAATATAAATTCCCGTGGCTTACCCTAATACTACACTACAATGATTAGGTTCACTGCCTAGGGTGTTGAAAAACTTGCTCGACGAAAAGGAAGTTCCTTTGACCCCGAACGACGCGTGTAGCGTTATCAGTTCTTAAGTTGAATACTCTGAAAGCTTTACTAACCATGGAATACCTAACAAAATACCCTTCATCAGATTTTTCTTCAAATTTGCCCGATAATCTATGGTATTGAGAATAGATACATGACATCCAAATGGTCTCATGAAGTCTAGGATAGGAGGTCTACCTCTAAATAACTCATAAGGTGTCTTGTTCTTTGCTTTCACTACTAAAACCCTGTTTGCCACATAACATGCAGTGTTAACGCTTCTTACCAAAAGTGATTGGCAATTTTGAATCTGCCAACATGGTTCTAGCAGCCTCTATAAGTGTCATGTTTCTCCTCTCAGCAACACCATTTTGTTGAGGAGTTCTAGCAACACTAAATTCTATTTTAATACCTTTATCTCTGCAAAAATCATCCATAACTCTATTCTTAAATTCTGTCCCATTGTCACACCTAATGATTTTAACTTTCATATCATATTGGTTTTCAACTGCTATGATGAAGATCTTAAGGATTCCAGTTGTTTCATCCTTAGTCCTTAGAAAGAAAACCCATGTAAACCTGCTAAAATCGTCAGTCACAACAAGACAATACTTCTTAAGATTTAAGCTGCTCACGGATGTAGGACCAAACAAGTCCATATGTAGCATTTGAAGTGGGTGAGCAATAGAGTTACCCAACTTTGACCTGCAAGAAGCTCTGTGTTGCTTGCCTTTAAGACAAGCCACACAGGTTTGATCATTTTCAAATCTTTTCTGAGGTAAGCCTCTAACCAAACCATCTTTGAAAATCTTATTAATGGTTTTGAAGTTAACATGACCAAGTCTTCTATGCCATAGCATGGATTCATCCACTGTGGCCTTTGCAAACAAGCAAGCATAATCATATTTAGCAACAATGTTGTTCATATCAAAGCTATATAAGTTGCCTTTTCTAGGAATCTTAAAAAGAATCTGACTTTCATCAGGCATCTTAAAATCCTTAGAGAGAACAAAACACACATCTTTAGTAAAAAGAACATTGTTTTTCTTGTCACACATTTGTGACACACTAAAAAGATTATACTTAAGCTCTTTTACATAGTACACATGTTCAAAGTCCAAGTTACCAGTTTTAATGACCCCTTTACCAGCAACTTTTCCCTTAACTCCACCTACAAAGCTGACATACTGTCCATCATAATGTTTAAAATCTGAGAGAAAGGACTTGTTGCCAGTCATATGCCTTGAACATCCACTGTCTATGTAGCCTTGATCTGATCTTTTTGTCCTTGGATGTTCCTACACATAAAAGAAAGGAGTTAGTTTCCTTTGGGGACCCAAGCCATGATTGACTTGGATCTGCCTCGCGTATCAATATAGTTAAATCTATCAAAGGTCATTGATACACCATTGGGATTGGTTGTGGATGTAATTCCTTTAGGTTTCCATTCCCAACGTGTTGAGGCCTTCACAGCATTTCCCATGTTACCCCTGGTCTTGTTTACAACCCTTGCAGTGGGAACTTTTGATTGAGCAGTGGTAACTGCTGGTTTAGTTTTAGGTACCCAGTGTTGGTTATATTTAACCCTTTTATCAGAAAAAGACCTTTTCCCTGTTTGTGCAGATTTTGCAAAAGTTGTTTTGAGTTTTGCACTTGTAACAGGTGATTTAGGGTGAGCAGAGTTGACAGTTTTAGCAGTGGCAAAGGTTTTTGTTAGGTCACTAGATTTACCACACAAGCTTAATAGAAAGATAGAGAGGTGATTGAACAATAAACCAAACACACACACACGTTAATGCTAAGACCAGTTATGCGTAGGTGTGAGTGAAAGAGAATAAATTGAACAACCAACCCTCAAGTGAGGGTTATTACAAAGTATTTATAGGAGGGAAGCTAGGGCAACACTCCTAGTCCCTTCCTTTCTCCTATGGGCTTGGGCCTAAGCTCATGGGCCTTCTACATAAGCTTAAGGCTAATGACAAACATAAAGGCCATAATTAAGCTAACTATTACATATGAGTAACTAACACTTGAATAAAAGTTTAGGAGTGATTCCAACAATCTCCCCCTCAAGTGTTGGTGATGAAAAACGGTGAAGGCGTTGATGTAATAGTAGCTTTGACGTCTTCTGACATTCTTCTTTCTTGTGAGAAGAATTGCCTTGATTTGAACCATCTCCCCAGTGTAGCGAGATAGTTTTCTTTGAACAGTTATGCTTTGACGTCATCTTTAACTTTGTTCTTTGATCATTGTTCTTTGTGATGAAAGTGATAGTATGTTGTAGTTGTCTGCATCAAGTCTGCCTCAGGTCTGCTTCACTGCTCCAGTGTCTCCACGTCTTTCTCCAACATGCTCACACACTCTTTAACGTTGGATTACGGTGCTGATGAAGTTCTTTAAGTCTTTAACTTTGTAGATTCTTTGATTTGACGAAGAATCATTCTGACTTGTGTGTTGCTTTAAGATAGAACTTCTTTGATGATGTTGTTGGTGTGAACAAGTGGAGAATCTGCACGATCATTCCGCTCCAGAGCTTCCATAAGAAGTAAACATTAAAACGGTTAGTAATAAGCGGATTCCGGCACTTACAAGTTTGAACTTCGAGAGTGTTGACAGCATAGTGTGAAAACACAACTCTAATTCTTACAAAGGCCGTTCCTGAATCGGAGTCCCACAAGTGAGATAACACGATGTACCGAAGTACACCTACGATTCAGATGAGTTTCTGAGGTACACCGAAGCATCACCTCACAACTGTAGACCGTTTGAGACCACTAAGCACAATCCACGGGGAGTTGTCGAAGCGACCTGCCGTCAGGGCTGTTTGATGTTGACCCTGGCAGGAGTTTCCATTCAATCACTGAGGATCACAAATGTGAACCTCTCATAAATGTTCTCGACATATTGCTAAGATCTGTGAAGGACTCGATAATGTACCACTGAAATTCTTATTGTTGAATATCAAGTGATGAAATGTCAAGTGTACCTAAGAGATCTTTTGATGAATCTCGTGGCTCTAGACTCAATAGTGCATTTTGGTTTTCCTGAGCGGAGACTAGGGAGAGGGTCTCCTTCTTCAATACCAGCAATCTCTAAGAGAAAGCCGATAGTTTACGTAGGGTTCCTTGTGAGAATGAAACAAGCTTCTGTTGAGAGAAACTTGAGTGGTTAAGAAGGTTTAGTGCATGCGTCACTGGGTCCATGACGACTTTTAATCTTCAATACCGGTGTCATCTAGTGACAACCAATAGCATATGAATTGAACCCGGTGTCTGCCCTAAGTTGAATAATCTGAGGGCTATTTCTTTTCACCCTTTTCTTTGCATTTCTTTTTAATTCTTCAACTCCTTCTTTCTCCGATTCTCATTTTCTCCTTTTTATAATCATACCTAAGGACTTCTAAGTACTAACTATTTGTGGTGTCCTTGGGTAGATCCCTCCGGCTCTGGCGGATCATAGGACGGTTATTCCTAACCTTAGTCACCTTATAACTCCATGACTAACCTATATTGCCATAAAACCATTTTGAAGAAAATCTCTCAAAGGGTTTGTAAATGAAAAACATGTTTGAACCACTGTGAGAGTTTTATCTTTTAGCAGAAATACTCCCCCTCCACATGTGCTTTAGAGTTTTGACGGAAATCTGCACAGTGAGGAAAGAGCGCGCACTTTTGAATTGATCAATTCAAGGTAGACATTCCCCTGCGAGACACGGTTACGTGGCATAGTTAAAGAGTTGCATTGTCAGCTTTTAGGTGACAACTAGCTCTCATAACTACCTTGAAGGTGTGGACAATCCTCGAAAGGTTGTCAAACCCATCAGAGTTCATGTCTACCAAGAGTTTCTCGAATGGTACATTCTACTCAGACAAGTCCTTTGCGAGACACGTTTACATCACTAGCGAACTAGCTTGAAATTATTACCCGTCCCGGACAAGTCTTTTCGAGTTACTAACAGTTAAGATCTCGTCAATTCATGGGTTAAAGTCTTTTCATACGAGAGTTCATATAGCAAAACACACAAAATATTTCTTATCACGTATTTTCTCCCCCTAAAAAATGGCATATAAAATGTTATTTTTGAAAAGTTGAGAATAAATATGACCATTTCGAGTGTTGCGGGAAGAATGACCACTGTGAACAATTTGTGAACAAAGTTTTAAGTCAAGTACTCCCCCTCAACGAGTGATATAAACGGTTGAGGTTTTGAAAAACATAAGGGAAAGTACTTGTTCTTTTGAGCAAAACCTTGAAAAATGAAAGGTTTGATAGGTTTTACTCAAAAGTAAGAAGCTTTCGCTCCTTTAATAAGGATTGTGGCACGCGCACACGGGTCCTTTATTTACAAGTACGGGTTGTACACCGTAATGTGTGCACAAGCCATTGACATAATAGATCATACATCCAAATTTATAATGAAAGAAGCAGTTCAAGGGGTACCAGGTAGTCCAGAGATGTCGCCAGGAATGTGAATCGGGCGTTGAAAGCCGATGATGTTTCTCCTGGGTCGACCACCAACATAGCTTTCCAATCTTCTGAACTGATCCCTTCTATACAACCGCTCATCAATCATGGTGATGATCCTCTTCACGTCCCTTCGATCCTGAGAATTCCATCGCTTAGGAGACCCAATCTTCTGATGTATATCCTTCAACCGATAAGCCAATCCGTCCCTAACCAACTTCAAAGTGTGATCTCCAAATTTGTGAAGATCTCTGCACGCCATCAAGAAATTTCTTTGAAGTTCACTGCGGTAAACGACGCCGAATGGTTTGCTGATGAGTGTAAATTGTGAAAGCTGGTTGATGTCGGGAAGATCAAGCTGCGTTGGAGTGAAGTTGACACGGTCCGATAAGATTCTACTGCAAGCGGAGATCTTCTACACGTTCTTTGATGACTATGCGTCTGATGAAGATGAGCACTGACTTTATGAATTCACGTTGTACTTCAGTGGAGAATTGTCTCATACGAACCTGTACTTTGGCAAGGTACATATCTTCGATGTCGTTGATAGACAAATTCTCAAAGTCAGCTTCAGAGAATGCATAATCCCTTTCGTCTTGTCTCTTGACCACAATATTCTTGAGATACGTGTAGTCCCATTTGGACGAAAGATCAATGTGTTTGATGGCAACGATGTTTTTAGTAACAACACCGCATGTTGAGATTTCTGTACCTGGCAGCTTCTGTAGTAGATTCGTCGGCGTTCTGGCCAATGATGAATCCCGTCCATTGCATCTCGGTCGTATGCTTCCACTTTGTTGGAGAACAAGTGATTAGCTCTTTCCTCGATAGCTATGCAGTTTGAGTATTCGGCTGCTGGGAATGGAAGTGTCAGGGATGTAGCGTATTTCCTTGAACCATCGCCACCGTGTAGAAGAAATTCCAGGTCTATGTTGAAGAAGTGTCGGAATGGAATTCTAGGCTCATTAGGTTGGCCAATTGTTGGTAGTGGTTTAGACCAGTCGGTGTAATAAGGAGGGTTGTCCCGCTTCGTAAAGTCGATGTTTGCTTCTGGGTTGAGCCAATCCATGTTATTAGACATAGCTCGAGCAATGTTATCAAGGCGATATTCGACCTCGATGGCACTTTCTGAGCTATCTTTTAACAGTTGAAATGCTTCATTCTTGATTCGCTTCAACTCGGATTTCGTCATCTTCTTTACTTTGAACTTTTCTTGCTGAATTTTAGCATGCTCCAAAGTAGTACGGTCTACCAGATCTTGACCTTCTTCAAGGTAGGGAGTGGAATTGACAAGTGTAGAAAACCATTCAAATTCCTCTGTGTTATCTTCATCTAGCCATGATAGGACGTTAGCTTTGGGCGCCGTCTTCTTCTTTTTCTTAGGCCTAGATGAGGATTCTGGTTTCTGTACTTTGTCGGGAGAGGCGGGTTGTTGTTGGGGCTCATGGTATTCTTCATCGTCACCACCCGTATACTCAAAGTGCTCACCGGTTTTCTGAGTCTGGGGTGGTGTTTCAGAATCCTGAGGTTTATCAGCAGAAGAGAGGGGAGGAGATCTTTGTTGAGCTGGAGTCCTTTGTGGTGGAGGCAGCATTGAGTACTGAATCGAAGATGATTCACCAGACTTCTTTGTTCGTTTAGGCTCCTTATCCTTATCTTGATCTTTGTCTTCATCATCTCTTGAACACTTAGGCCTTATAGCCTCTTCTCTGAATGATGAATTAAGTTGGTATTCCAAAGAATGCTTCAAACAGTTTAGCTTCATGGGAGGCAAACGTTGCAGAGCGTGTTGACATTTGCGCTACCAGCTGGTTTACTAATTCATCATCTGAGAAGATTGTAGTTTTAACTGGATTGATGCTCAAAATCATCGGAGTTGATTTCATGGCTTGCTTGGCTAAATGTAAGAGATTCGATAAAGTTGTCCGAATACATCTCCTTTGTCAGTTTCGGAATGACCTCCATTAAGAACTTGTGAGTGTATCCTTTTATCATCTCGTCCATGCTCCCTTGAAGATTATCCTTCATAAGCTTCAGTACATACTCCTTTCAACTTGCATCTTGTCATTCTCATCATGAAGATACGTTATCTGATCAACGAGGAAAGTCAACTTTCTGTGGAGAATATCTTTCTTTCTGACTCGTTTGACAGCTTTAACGATTTGATTCTTAGATTGAGAGATCCAAGATGGAGTTGGCTTCTTTACTGATTTGGATGATGATTTGGTTGATTTCTTTGATGGTGGTGGTGAAGAATGAGAAGACGAATCTGATGATGAAGAGACATGAGGAGACTCTGGATCCTTTGGAGGTTCAGAGGTTTTCTCCTCTGATCGAGCAGGTCTGTCTAGCAGAAACTTATCATAATCAGTGTCATCTCCAGACTTATCTTTCTCATCAGTCTTTTCTGTCTCAGTCTTTTCTTTGTCACCCTCATCTTTTTCGGACTTTTCTTTAACAGGTTCCTCAAATTCATGCTCAATAGTTTCCTCCACGGGCTTTTGTTGTTGTTCCAAAGTGGTGGCACCAGATCCCTTATCAGGTTGATTAACCGCATCAGGACCTGGTGAAGGTTGAGCAGCACCACTTGACCCTCCGGGGCCACCCATTTGTTCTTTTTCAAATTCTTTTGCCACGTGTTGGAGTCTAAGGAATTTGAACTTCTTCCTGTATGAAGTATCCAGTTGCTCTTCTTCTTCATCCGAGCTTTCTTCATAAGGCACAAGTACAGGAGTCTTCCCTTTTCCTTTGTCACCTGGTGGACTTGGAGGTTTAGCTGCTGAAGGAGGTGTTACGGTTGCAGATTCAGAGTAGAAAGTATCTTCATCTGATTCAAGTAGCCTCGAGTCCTCGTCCATTAGCTTTCTCTGCGGTTCAGGCTTAGATACGGGAATAGGAACAACTTCCTTGGCGGGAATTTTCCCCTTTCGTGGAGGATTCCTCCTGGGAAACATCCTCTGACTCTCAGTCCTTGCAGCACTACCAAAGCACTTCCTCTTCTGGTTCTCCTAGTAGGTGTTCCAGAAGGCTTATCATCGAGATGGCAAACTTTGCCTTCTCGCATCGCTACTTGATACCTTTTGTATGTTTCAAGCTTTTTGATTTCATTTGTCGAAGGTGATCAGCAGACGGCACCCTGTTTCTTTGTTGACGATTCCTTGATTCTGCCTGATAGGGTAGGCTCAGTCAACATATCGTGATTATCTGGGTCATTGAGCCTTTGTGGAAGGTCGGGATGAAGTCCAAGTGCTCTCTGGATCAACAATTTCGTGTATCTGACATAAGGAATCTTTGAGCCAAGTTTCTTGTGAAATGACATCATGTCTTCCCATAGCAGTGCTTCAATTTCGATGTCCTTTTTGTTGATTAAAGACCAGAAGATTTGTAGTTCCATGAGCTTGGGATGCTCATAACCACTATCACGACCAGAGACCGATTTGGTAATGATGATGTAGAGGGTTCTCCACGGTTGAGGAATGTTCTTAAGCTCCACATGAGAGTGCTTAGTGATTATTCCTGAAGCTTCATCATAGCCAATATCAATCAGGAATTTCAGAATTGTCTCTTCAGTAGGTGTGGCATAGAAGTCAGTTGGCTCGATTTCAGGAATTAGAAGAACAGCCCGTTGATCTGCTTGTGTGATGGTGATTTGTTTGTGATTAAGCATCACAGTCACCACACTTTGACCTTTGATCCTTTGCATTGAATTCCAGAATTGTTGTATGTAGATCTCTGGTACTGTAGCAGAGTGTGAAAGCATGTTCTGGTACGGATGATTCCTTAGAGTATCCACAGCGATCAAGCAAGAAGATTCTGAGCATGTAAGGGTTTCAAAGTCAACTCTGAGATTGTTCTTTACAATCTTTCTTGGATAGCCATTAGGGAAGATATCAGCAATTATGAGAACTTCTGGTGCATCCACATTCAATTGAGTAGCCATGTCGTGATCTGAAATAACATTAGCCAAAAGAACCAACATATCGAAAGACATAATGTTAGTCAACAGAAGGTTTTTATTGTCTAATTATTGAATGTACAGTGTTAATGATTGTTACGAGTCCTAAGTCACTTGTTTGTCCAATAGTCCAATGACGTCGTGAAACGTTTTGTGAGTTAGTTAACTTTAAGTTTTAAAGTTTATTTTATCACTTATAGTTAACAAAATATCAAACGTTTAAGTTTATTAGTGACATTATTGGATTTGTGACGTTATGATTCATTTATTTACAAGTTTGCACGCGTAACAATTCATAAAGAAGGTCAATCAAGGCTTAGGCGTAGATAGTAGCTTATGCGTAAACAGGGGTTATATGCGTAGGCACAAGCTTACGCGTAGGAATCTGTCTTACGCGTAGGAACAGAGTAACCTTATGCGTAGAGCTTACGCGTAGGCGTATAATAAACTTTACGCGTAAGGCTTACTCGTAAGAGTAGTCCTTATGCGTAGAGTCACTGTTTACGCATATCCTTCACAGGATACGCGTAGTCCCATTGTAGAACCTTACGCGTAATAGTTACGCGTAGGATTTCTCTTACGCATAACTGTCTACGCGTAAGGTGATCCTTATGCGTAGAGTAACAAAGACCTTGATTCTGAGTTTTACGAGTAGCAAGCCTGAAATAAAATCATCATATCATCAATCTTATCACATATATTCATTCTAAAACAGATTATGGCATGAAAGCTTGTTTAACATTTTACGCGTAGAAAGTCATACGCGTAAGTCAAAACCCTAAGGTTCATGAATTACGCATATGATTTCTAGCCATAGGATATGCACCAAAGTGTTTCTGGGAGTTCTAAGAGGCATATTGAGTTGTCTTAGCTAAGTTTTAACATCAAATGTGTTAAGAATCAAAAGTACCTAAACCGTATGAACATAAACCCTAATTTCCATTTTATGAATCATTAGTGTTTCTGGGTGTATTCTGGGCCTAGATATGATTAATTCAACTTGACTACAACCTTCTACAACAATCTTTTTCACCAAAAACGTTCTCATTTAAAAATACCCAAATCAACTCAAGAACCCTAATTTTGAAAAACCATCAATTCGTGTTTCTGGGTGGGATTAGAGGATAAAATTAGTATCATTCAGGTTAAAGACATGTTTTGACACAATCCTTTTAACCACAAACACCCATTCTTGATTAGGTGTTCATACGCTTATGCGTAGAAGACCAAATCAATTATAGACAAAAAATTGACCTTTGGATTTGTATAAGAATCAAAACCAATGTTTGAAAACACGTTAAGAACATAAAACAACTTACAAATTGATGATCAGAAACACAGATTTCTTGAATGATTGTTAAGCGTAGGATGAGATTAGGTTTGAGTATTAAATGTGAAGTGAAAAAGTTAGGTGAAAGAGTTTTATTAAAATGACTTTCAACTTTTGGCAGTTATGGTCCCTCCACCTTTTCCTTTTTCATACAAAGCCATTTAACTTCCATTTTGGTTACGAAACAACGATTTTAAGAAACAACTTTGATGACACTCCCCCCGGACTTTAGAAAATGATGAAAGGTTATAAATTTTGGTCCGAGGAGTGTCAGCTTAACCAGAAAAGTTTACCACCATTGATACAAGAAACAACCGGGATAAGATAACATGCAAGTACACAGATGTTTTGAAACAGTTAAGTGATTATTTTCTCCCCCTCAACACTTGATCGGAAAAATATTGAATTTTGAAAGATTAAAGTGTTGACGAAAGAAATGTACTTGCCATGTTGAAAGAAAAATAGATTAGAAGAATATTTTTGTTGTTTTATCTGATTTTATAGTTTTGTATTTTGTTTTTGAAAAATATTTACAAAAGAGATTTTGGTGTTTGACAGGTTTTTAAGACTGTTTTAGTTCATCCAATTCCTCTTGAGTCAAACACCTCATACCAATCCGGTGGACCAACTCATTAAACCTAGCGGGAGGCAAGGCTTTGGTGAGAAGATCTGCCAATTGGTATTCTGTACCCACAAAATATAATTCAACAATACCCTGTTCCACGTGATCCTTGATGAAATGATATCGAAGATCGATGTGCTTTGATTTCGAAAGTGCTGAATCGAGTTGCACGAGATCGCAATGGCACTCCGATTGTCGCAGTACATCGGGATTCTGTCAAATACGTAACCATAGTCTTTGAGTTGTGTTCTCATCCAAATGACTTGAGCACAACACGCGACATGGCTACATATTCTGCTTCGGTTGAGGACAGCGATGTACAATCCTGCTTCTTCGATTGCCATGACACCAGTTTATCACCAAGAAATTGTAAAGCTCTTGAAGTACTTTTCCGTGAGTCTAAGCATCCTGCGTGGTCAGCATCTGAAAAAGCGATTAGTTCAAAACCAGAATCCTTCGGATACCAGATCCCCAAGTTAATGGTTCCCTTTATGTATCGGAGGATTCTTTTAGCCTCAGAGAGGTGAGTTTCAGTTGGTCGCGACTGATAACGAGAGCAAAGATATACGACAAAGACAATATCAGGTCTACTGGCTGTTAGATACATGAGAGACCCAATAATACTACGGTTTTGCAAAATGTTTCTTCATTAGTTTTGCAAAAGCGATTGAGTACTTTTTATGAGTTGACCCAAAAATGATGTCATCCACATAAATTTGAAGAATTAGAATATGTTCCCCGTGATATTGTATGAAAAGAGTAGGGTCAACCGAACCTTTGGTGAAATTATTGGCAATTAGGAAAGATGATAGCTTATCGTACCATGCCCGAGGATCTTGTTTGAGACCATACAGAGCTTTGTTCAGTTTGTAGACATGATTTGGGAACGCGGGATCAACGAATCCTTCTGGTTGGCTGACATAAACCGTTTCTTTATGTTGCCCATTCAGAAAAGCAGTTTTGACGTCCATCTGAAAGACCGTTATATTCATATGAGCCGCGAACGCGAGAAATATCCAAACAGCCTCAAGATGAGCAACCAGAGCAAAAGATTCTTCAAAGTCAATACCCTCTTCCTGACGATAACCCTTAGCCACCAGACGTGACTTATTTCGGATAACATTCCCTTTAGCATCCAATTTGTTTTTCCAAATCCATTTGAGACCAATGACGTAGACCCCTGTTGGTCTTTCAACCAGTTCCCATACTTCAAGACGTTTGAATTGGTTGAGTTCTTCTTGCATGGATTCAATCCAGTTGTCTTTTGTCATTGCATCTTTGATGTTTTTAGGTTCAAATTGGCAGACAGTGAGTGCATAAATGCAATGTTCACCATCTGAGTGAAGACGTTGTCTTGTAACGACTGGTTAATTCGGGTTGCCAATAATATTTTCCAGATGATGGTCTTTTGTCCATCTATGTGTGGAGGGTTGATGTTGGTATACATTGTGCAGATTTTGAGGATTCAAATGGCTTGTTGAAGATTCCGAGACATTTGGTGCAGCAGTCTCATTAGCAAACGGGTTAAAAAACGCATTTGGATCAAAATCTGCAGGTGGGGGTACTTCATTCAGAACATCATCAGCCGATTCATCATTGTTGGAAGCGGTTTGTTTAACTGTTGTGTTGGAGTCAACTGGTGGTGCTTCTTCAACCGTAGTTGTTGTAGCAGGTGTATCGTATAGAGTATTATCGGTTGAGCAGCGAAACAACGGATACACCTGGAGCACGCTCATCAATATCGTCACTGAACAGCGGAGCAAATAACCTTTCCATTTGTTGACGAGTAAGCGGGGCTTTGTTCACTGATGATGGGGTTTGGGGAAAGTTTAAGCGGTTGTGTCCGGGTTCCAAGCTGTTATACTCAGAAGCCATATCCGTAAGTTCATCAAAATGAGCATGAATCGCTTCCATAACCTCCTTTGTTCGACGATTCCAGATTCGGAAGCCTTTAGAATTATCACAATATCCTATAAAGACTCCAATGTCAACTTTGGCTTTGAGCTTTCCAAAGTCATCACGATCATTATTCGGATAGCAAAGAGATCCAAAGACATGAAAGTGTTTGAGATTCGGTTTTCTGTTGTGGACAAGCTCAAAAGGTGTTTTGTTGTGGCGTTTTGTAATCATAGAACGGTTTTGAGTATAGCATGCAGTAGATACAACTTCTGCCCATAAGTAATTTGGAAGTTTAGCATTGATTAACATTGTTCTTGCAGCTTCCACTAACGCTCGGTTTCGTCTTTCAACAACTCCGTTTTGTTCTGGTGTACGTGCAATAGATGTCGATGTCTGAATTCCCACTTTCTCATAAAATTCACGAAGAGTTTGGTTAACAAATTCAGTGCCTCTGTCTGCTTTGATTTGTCGAACGGTGTTTCGTAGCTGAACTTGTATTTTCTTGAGAAAGGTGATGATCATATGTGGAGCTTGATCTTTGCTTCCAAGAAAGTAGACCCAAGTCCAGCGTGAATAGTCATCAACAATTACTAAGATGTAGCGTTTGCCATTGATCGTTTGTACGCGCATCGGGCCACACAAATCCATGTGAAGAAGATGAAGCACATGCTGAGAGCTGTGTTCCACCTTTGAAGGAAAATGAGCACGAGTGCTTTTGCCTTGTTCACAAGCTGAGCAAAGGTGATCTTTAGAATACCGAAACCGTTGGAGTCCTTCAACTAGTTTGTGTCGAGCAAGGTTGGTGATGGTTTGAAAGTTTAGATGTGAGAGACGACGGTGCCATAGCCAGGATTTTGTTGATGTTGCCTTTGAAAGTAAGCAGATGGGAGAAGAAGCAACCATGTCTTGCATAGAGATAGTGTAAAGACTGGAATTACGCGAGCCCGACATAAGGTCGTTTCCTTGTAGATCACGAATGAAACAAGTTTTCTCCCTAAAAGCAACCTCCAAATCTCCATCACAGAACTGACCTACTAAAAACAGATTGTGACCGAGGCCTTCCACATAATAAACCCTGCTAATTTCGATGTTCCCATTGATATAGTCTCCGTAGCCCATGATAGCTGCGAAGTGATCATTCTCGAATCTGACAGTGCCAATGAACTTTGCAATAAAGTTTGATAACAGTTTAAGGTTGCCTGTCATGTGTCGGGAACATCCGCTATCAACAATCTAGAGAATGATCTGTATCACCTGCATTACACAGACGACACAGATGGAATAGAAGTAGATGTGGAACCCGAAATGTTAGAGGGTTCCGGAGCAGTTATAGTAGACATACACACATCAATAGCTTTAGGTATCCATTTAAATCCTAGTGTGTTATATATCCATTTCTGCCATCTCCAACTAGTATTTGCTTTAGTCTTAGTGAATGCACTAGGTGGTACTACATTCCTAGGAGGTGAAACTGGAGTTACAGGGACAGCAAAGCGTTTCTTAGAATCTAAAGAGGGCGGTCTACCAAGAACATACTTATAGTAGAATCTAACCCGAAATGTTAGAGGGTTCCGGAGCAGTTATAGTAGACATACACACATCAATAGATTTAGGTATCCATTTAAATCCTAGTGTGTTATATATCCATTTCTGCCATCTCCAACTAGTATTTGCTTTAGTCTTAGTGAATGCACTAGGTGGTACTACATTCCTAGGAGGTGAAACTGGAGTTATAGGGACAGCAAAGCGTTTCTTAGAATCTAAAGAGGGCGGTCTACCAAGAACAGACTTAGACAGATTAGTGGGCCTATAGGTAGTCCGGTTCTTAGGATTCCTTAAACGAGAGATGATAGCTTTAGCAACACATTTATCATGACAATTAGAATTCATACTTTTACGACAAATAACACAAGGTGCATTAGACTGAATATCAAAAGTGCTTAATGGTTTATCATTCGTTACATCACTATTTCTATTACATTTGCCAGACGCAATATCTATAGTGGAAGCAACGCGAGTCTTATTCATAGTCCTAGGGTGTTCTTCTACTTTAGCAGTCCTTATTGATCTTTTCTTAGGTCGCAACTTCCTATTCTTTGATGTAGTGCTCTTAGGCTGTGAATTGCGGACGTTTGGAAAAGACGCAACTATTCCCGTTTCAGTAGAATGAAGCACGTTAGCAACTTGTGATTTGGCAGTAGTGATTCTAGGTTCACGATTACTAAGTGTTACTCGGGCTATTCTCTTAATCACGGTAGGCGGAAGTTGTTCATACTTTCCTAATATTTCTCTTAACTTGAAGATAGTGTGAATCAGATCTTGATTTTCAGAGTGACCGAATATTTCCAGCAAAATGCATAACTTCTTTAGTGTGTGCAAGATAATGATCAAGTTCATTTGATGCTTCATCACGAGTCTTTTTGAGTAAATCAAATATGACACCATATTCCTTTTTAACTTTTACAATATCTTGTTCATATTTTGAGATTTGACATTTAAAAGACACGTTTTGATCATCCAGTTTCTCAATTTTTGGATCAGAAGATTTGTCACGCAACTGGGCGATTTTATGTTGAAAAGCAAGTTGTTGATCGTGAATATCTTTTTGACACCAATTAAGACGACGTATTGCATTTGAAAGTTCGTTTGACAATCGTTTATTTTCAACTTTTAAGGACTCGATCTGAAGCACATAATCAAATGCATATGACAAAGAATTCAATAGCACAACATTATGGACATCAGCACGGATGACATCTTCCAAGAGTCGATCAACATCTTTTCTCAACATTTTCTTTTTACGTTAAGTATTAGAAATAGATGTTTCTGTTTTCTCGAAAACGACCTTCATCAATCCAAGTTCCTTATGAAAGTCCCTTTCCCAAGACAATGCACAACTTTTCAAATTTTTAACATTTGGTAAAATATTTTTCTAAAAAATGTCTCTTTGTTCTCGCGCCAGAGGCGATTGAAAATGTTGAACTTTGATTTTAGAATGATATTCTATCTCATGTTGTAAATTTTTGAGGTCAGCCATGAAAAGGTGAAAATATCGAAGAATTTTTGCGATTTTCAGGTTTTGAGTTTACTTCACTGATGGAAGGTAAAGGACCATAAGTTTGTGCATAATCTGGTTTGGGATTGTCATTAGAAGACTCAGACGTTTTATGATAATCCTTGGTGTGTTAGAAGAATCCGTTGGTGTGACGAAAGTGACCGCTTTTGAATAGTTAAAAGGTTTGTTGTAAACAACTTTTTCTAATTTTGATCGACTCTCGTCTTCTGCATCTAATTCTTCTTGACGATGATATTCAACAACACTCATAACAGAATTATCAATTTTATGTTCTGCACTGGAAACTTCAGGATTTGGTTTGAATGTTTTGGTTGAAAGCTTAGGTTTGTAATTAGCAAGATTCGGTCCATATCCATTTGGATTGGGTTTTAAAGTAAACTTTTCAATGGCTGTGACCGACTCGCCGTGTTTGTAAGCAACAGTTTTAAACTCTTTAAGTTTGTTTTGCAAGCCGATGATTTCTTCAAGATGATCATCTATTCGTTTCGTTGAATGCTTTTTGTATGCAGAAAACTGTTTTTGACAAGTTAACAACTCAGCTTTAGCTTTTTGATTTTCCAAGGTGAGAGCGTTAATTTGCTTTTTATGTTCATGTTTCAGTTGTTCTATTTCATTAAACAAAGCATTCTTCAAGCGGCTAGATCACGCATCTGTCTTTCTAAATATTTTTCGTTTTGATAAGATTTGGCAAAGGTCGCTTCAAAACCGTTTTCACGTTTTTCTTGAGTTTTGAAAAAGTTGAGTTGCTTTTGTAAACATTCAAAATCCTTGGTTGACAGTGCATTTTTGCTTTTCAAGTCCTGATTAATTGCACGACATTCTTCCACTATGGTTTGTTGGTCTTGTATTAAACGAGCAAAATCTGGATGAGGCAAAAGTTCGGCGTGTTCAACGTGAGTCACAACATGATCATTACGGAGATCCTCAAGTATAACCACGGAGTCAATTTGATTATCAAGGGAAACCGTTTGGTCATATTGATCGTCAAATATAACTACGGGGTCTAGTTGAAAATCGTCGGAATGAGATGTGGACGACTCATTTTGAACATTCTGAGCCTTGCCGGATTCAGATGTTGGCGGAGATAGTAGATCAGAGATGAATATGGTTTGTTCGGGTACCTGAGACAAGCCATCAGTGTCATACACTGGGCCTGTGTCACTCATGTGTAACTCATGCATATTAGCCATCAACATAACAGCTGCATTGGCCTGCAAATCCTCCATATCATCATCTGAGTATGCATTTGCCATAAAGCTCTGTTCTTTGTCTGTGAGAGTTCCACCAGCTTCATCCTTAAGAGCCAAAAGAAGAGCCTCTTTGTGATAAGCACTGCCCCTTGTCCTCGGCTTTGGGCATGCATTAGCCAGGTGTCCCTTCTCATTGCAGTTGTAGCATCGAAGACCATTTAACCCAGTTTGAGCATTTCCCTGTTCCACCACTTGAGCTCGATTGTTATTCCTACCCACAGCATTGAACCCTTGACCACCGCCCATCTGACGACCATAAC
This sequence comes from Chrysanthemum makinoi, assembly GCA_910596185.1. Taxonomy (NCBI): domain Eukaryota; kingdom Viridiplantae; phylum Streptophyta; class Magnoliopsida; order Asterales; family Asteraceae; genus Chrysanthemum; species Chrysanthemum makinoi. The sequence goes on from OU343224.1 coordinate 268,964,309, forward strand.
CACGATTCTGAACTTCAACTCGTCCATTGTTCACAACAGCTTGATTCCTTGTGTTAGATGAGGAACGAATACGGTTGTTGGATTTGTTGGTATAACGGCTAAAGGCATTAGCAATCATAGCAAATCCTTGTTGCAATGCTTCGAACGGATCAGATTCCTCATTAGCTTCACTGACAAGTGCTTGAGCATTGTTGTTGTTGTACGGAACCAATTGATTTTGTTGAGATTGGGGCTGTGAAGGATCATATGGTGTGATTGTAGCAGTTGGTTGAGTTGCTGGTTGAGGAGGATAATTTTGTTGAGCATATAAGGCAAGTTGTTGATTTTCCGGATGTGTTGGTGGAGCAATTTGAGCACGGAGAATCCTTTCCTTATCAACTTCCTTTTCATGAGGCTTCAAGTAATCGTACAACAATCCATATGTAGAATGATGCATATTCTTCGCTTGACGGAGAAAAATGACATACTTCTCCCATTCAGGACCAAGACTACTCAGGAACTTAGTATTCACTGCAATTCTTGGCATGATGATGTTGTGTTTATCCAAATCATTGATGATGTCTGAAAAACGATGATGATAAGACTCTAGTGTCTCTCCAGGTTCAATCATGAAGTGTTCATAAGCCAAGTAAATTTTGGATTCCAAATCCTCTTGATTGAGTACAGATCCTTCCATAAGAAGATGAATATGATCCCACATTTCCTTTGCAGTCTTTTGAGCATCAACACTTCGAAGAATTGGGTTAGGTAATCCTAAGAGGATGTATTGCATTGCAAGTTCATCAGCTTCATAGTGTAGAAGTTCCTCTGTATTCAGGTCGGCAACAGTAGCAATGTTGGATTGTTCATCTCTTGGTGGATTAGCATTTGGATCGGCGGGTACGATAACAGTAGGCATCTGAAATGGACCTTCCAAGATAACCTTATTTAAGAACTTTCCATGTGGCTTCTTCAGATCACAAAACCTAAAGAACCTTATCACCCATTGATCGTAGTTTCCTGGAGTGAGCATTGGAGGTCTATCAAGTGATCCAGCCTCATGAATTGATTGTTGGCTACTTAAAGCTTCACACATCTTTGCAAACCAAGTGGGTTCCTTCATAGTGTTCCTTGATGGATGTTGATTGAATTCGTTTGTGTAGGGTTGTACTTGAAGACTTGGTGGTGGTTGAACCATTTGAGGTTGTGGAATTGCAGCAAGTTGTGGAGTATGTTGTTGATTAAATTGTTGTTGATAAATTGCTTGTTGTTGATTCCATTGTTGATGTTGTGGAGTTAGTTGTTGTTGACGTTGAGAATAAGTGTAAGGGAAATAATTAGAGTATGGTGGTTGTGACATGTTGAAAACTTGTGTTGGTAAAAATGGATCTTTGTAGTCGAATGAACCTTTGTTGATGAAGTGTCCTTAGGCGTAGAAATCACAATAACCAAGTAGCACTTAAGCGTAAAAACACCAAAGTTACGCGTAACAATGAGAGTTACGCGTAAGCAGGGAAAAAAGACTAAAGTTATGCGTAAACAGTAAGTTATGCGTAGAAAACTTAGGCGTAGGATTATCTTATGCGTAAGATTGGGCTTAGGCATAGGATGAATCTTATGCGTAGGATTTTCTATGCGTAAGCTTTATGCTTATGCATAAGTTTAGGGTTTTATCCCAAATGATCTTTTACACTATCACAGTGCAAAAGATATCCAAAGTCGACGTGTTTTCAGGCTTATCCTAGCAAGAAACCACGGAGTAAACCACGAAAACTAAAGATCAAACCACGGATAATCTTACGCATAGAACTAGGGTTTTGATACGCATAGTTCTACTTGTAAGATGACTTTTGCCCAAATTTGTTTCTAAACTAGATTTTTGTTATGGAATAGCTTCAATATCACCAAAATAACACAAAAGTGTGAAACTTGATGAGCCAAAACGACTAAAACTGTTACGCGTAGGATGAAACCCTCATTCAAGAACTAGTTTAAAAACAATCATCCACGCATAAAGGTTGAAACTTTTTGCCAAAAAACAGTTATTTTAACACCTTAAAACGTTGAAAGGACAAGAATCTTGAATTCAAAAGTGTAAAAAATACGTTTTTAAGCCAACCAAAGTATTATCCACGTTTACGCGTAAGACCAAGAACAAAAACTTCAAAAACAAAACATTTCACCCAACTAGTTGGCGATTGATACCACTGTTAGGTCACTAGATTTACCACACAAGCTTAATAGAAAGATAGAGAGGCGATTGAACAATAAACCAAACACACACACACGTTAATGCTAAGACCGGTTATGCGTAGGTGTGAGTGAAAGAGAATAAATTAAACAACCAACCCTCAAGTGAGGGTTATTACATAGTATTTATAGGAGGGAAGCTAGGGCAACACTCCTAGTCCCTTCCTTTCTCCTATGGGCTTGGGCCTAAGCTCATGGGCCTTCTACATAAGCTTAAGGCTAATGACAAACATAAAGGCCATAATTAAGCTAACTATTACATATGAGTAACTAACACTTGAATAAAGGTTTAGGAGTGATTCCAACAGTTTTAAGACCACTTCTTAGTTGAACTGCTCTTGGGACCATTTTGTTGTGTGAATTAGGGTGTACATTATTTTGAAACTTGTTAGACTCCACCCTTTTATTCCCATGGACTTCCCTTCTCCCAAAATGGTAGTCACAATTAGCATGTAAATGATAAAAGCTACCACAGATATAACATGCTTTATTGTACATCACAAAATTACTACCTAGTTGTTGAGATTTAACATGATTCCAACTCCTCTGGTTACCCCTAGGAGTTGATGACTTATTCCTATACATCTCAGCATACCTTACAGTTGGTCTAGGTTTATTAGCTTGTTTCCTAGGTTCCTCTGTAATAGTATTAACAACTTTTGGGATAGAAGCCTCTACATTCTTTTTAGCATTTTCATCTACAACAGATGAGTCACTTGCACTTTCAAAAACATCAGTTTCCTGCTTAACCTGTTCCTCAGTTTTCACAAATGTGTTCTTTAGAGGACCATATTCACGTTCAAGATCCTAAAACTCTTCTAGGCCTGTATGAGCTAAATCTATGCCAGGAGGTGATGGAACACCCCTTAGTGGTGGATGAGCAGTGTTGTAACCCATACCAGACTTAACTTTACTAGTAATTTGAGCATTCCAAATTTTATCATTTGACTTAGATTGATAATAACATGTGTCAACAGATAAATTTACATTCTCATTTCTCTTTTTGAGTTTTTCATACTCTTCTTTTAATGCCTCATTCACTGCTGTCTTATGATCTATCTCTCTTCTAAGAATAATCATATCATCATTATATTTTGACTCATTTGCTCTATAATGCTCTAATTGTGTTTCTAAAATAGCTATGCCTCTTCTAAGGTTTGACACAGTATAATTAGCAGCATACAACTCTGTTCTTTGGTTGTCAAATAATTCATTAAGCCTTTCACATTCTCTAGAAGCCCTACATGTTTTAGAACAACTTTCAAAGTTTTGTACCTCAGAGTCAGAGAAAGCCATGAGAGCATGTTTTGTAGACATAAGAGCAGCATCTGAAGGTTGTTCCTCTTGTTCATCAGCCATGAAACTCCAATCATAGCTCACACCATCAATAGCCAACATTGCCTTTGGTTCTTCCACAATTGGTTCTTTCTTTTGCTTGTACCAAGTAGACCTTTTGTCCTGGTTACTTGGTCTTCTGCATTCTCTAGCAAAATGCCCCAACTTGTGACAACTGAAACACTCTACTTTCTTTTTATCGAACCCTGCAGTTTCACCACCATTGATGTGAATTTGCTTGCCAGTCTTCTTGTAAAATTTCCTAGCCCTCATGCTAAGAAGAGCTATCTGCCATTTTATGTCCATCTCTTCCAAGTCATCTTCATCAATTTTCTCTATGTCTTCATGAGTTAATATAGAGCCATTAACTTGAGTGGAGATAAAAGCAAAAAAGGTAGGATCTCCAATACCAGCAACCTTCTTCTTTGAACATGCAGTGGTAACACTAGCATTACCAGTGGAAACTGTAGAACCAGCAATGGAAAATCATCATCATTGTCATCTTCAGAATCATCACTGTCAACAGAGGTTGACAACAATGCCAGGCTGCTAGAGCTTGTACCAAGTTTCCCTGCCTTCTTCAATCTTTGTTCAATGAGTTTGAAGTTGTTGTAAAGATCATTGAGCTTCATAGTTTCAATCTCTGGTTTATTTTCCCATACTGTAACATTTGTATGAAACTCAGAAGGCAAACTTCGTAGAAACTTCAAATTGAGGTCTTCCTTTTCTACCTCAATGCCAAACACAGTCGGTTGTGTGTCAATATTCTGGAGTTTGGTGAAGATGCTGTCAAGAGAGTCATTGCTTGAAGCAGAGAAGTTTTCATAACTTTGCTTCAACAATGTCTTTTGTGTCTTCTTTGTAGCATCATTGCCACCAAACACTGCAGATCTCTTCAAAAAGTTCTTTTGCTGTGTTGTACTTGCTGAAAGCAATGATCTGGTCTTTAGGAAGAGTCATTAGTAACAAACTTCTGGCCTTCAGGTCATTCTTCTTCTTTGCTCTTTCATCATTAATCTCAGGTACAGAAATTGTTACAACTTCTGTGTCACCAACTTTCTCAGTCTTAGTAACAGACTTGAAGGAATCACCAGTTAAGATGATCTCCCATAGAGCATAGTCTTGTATGAGAAAGTATTGCTCAATCATTATCCTCCACATCTCAAACTCATTAAGTTTGAGCTTAGGAAGCCTTAGAGCAGAGTTGGACTGGTTGTTTTCCATCTCCATTGATCTGAGTGAGTAGGTTAAGCTTATTCCTTGGATCTTCTAAATCAAATATCAGAACCTTCGCTCTGATACACTTGATGGATCTAAACACACACCTTGTGTTAGTGATATTTTGAATTATATTAATAAGCACGCATAATATACTTAGTAATACTTAGAAGATGGATTATGTGATGTAATGTAAGTGAACAGTTTAACACAAAGCTCCAATATTATTAAGAAATAATACAAGTGATCTTGCTTATCACTAGGGTTACACCTTGAAGTTTATATGAATAATACGTGAGTATTTCATTATCTAAACAATGACCTAGGATCTCCTTTTATAACACAAGGAATCCTTTACAAGATAAGTATAATCCTAACAATATAGAATATACACAAGATCTTTTCTATACTTATCAATATACGAATACTTAACAATTATCCTAATAGCAGTGGTAATAATGTACTGGCAGTGGTAATGAGTTTCCACTGCTAGTGTAATCTTTAGTAGTGTTAACCACAAGCGTATCAGTGGTAACTGTTAGCTTTATTCCCAACAAAACTTATGCAAACACTATAGATGCTATTAAGATTTCGTATGGAGACAAAAGAACGGAGAAGAAAACTTATCCCATTGGGCAAGGAGAATCGAGAAATAGAAACAGCCGGAGTGGGTATGGAAGAAGTATGGGAACCTGCGCTCCCTATGCTAAAAGGGACGGGTTTACCCCCTTAATCAAGCCTACAAAGAAGATATTAGCCATGGACAATGTGAACTTCCCACCACCTCCTCCGATGCAAGTCCTACAGAGAAGTGGAACATGAACAAGTTCTATGATTACCACAGGGATCGGGGCCATAACACAAATGATTATTAGCATCTCCCTACCCATCCAAGTTCCATCTGACGGAGCTTTAGCCTTGGGAAGAAGGGAAATCCCAAAGGTTCAATAAAAAATGACATGACCAACATGGTCGGAAATGAAATCGAGAATGTCAAATACTCTGATGGTGAACAATGTCCTGGAATCGTCAAATGCGAGAGAAGACATGATCCCCGGTCCAATGGCCTGGATACACTCACATAGTATCGAATGACAATGGTTCTGGAGCCAGTTGTTACACCCGAATCCCGTAAAGGTATTATTATAATGCATAAGTAATAATATTATATTGTTTTAGAATGTATTTTATGTGAAAATGGTTAAGTTATAAACTAAAAATATAAAAGTGTTAAGTTATAGAAAGTTATGGGGTCAATATAAGACAAATAACACTTAGAGGACCAAAAATGTAAATAGGCCAAAGTTAATATTGATTGTTATCCATATTAGAAGTAGTTTCCAGAAAAATTAGAGATAATAGTATGTGAGGTCGGTTTACAGGATAAAGAAAGAAAGGGAAAAGAAAGATTTCCCATTTGGTACCAATTTGATCAAGGAAGATTACTCTAATCAAGATATTAAGTGTGTATAACCAATAACCCACCACAAGTAAATGTTAATCTTTAATTAGAACATAGGGGGCGTTTGGTACGATGGAATTGTATAGAATGGAAATAAAGTTAAGAATGGAATTGCAGAGAAAGAGAATGAGGTCGGGGAAAGAGAGAGGATTTTGTTGTTCGGTAGGTTCATAGAATCGAGCAACAGAATGAGTTAAAAATTCATTCGTGTGTTTGGTGTGAATCAAATCAAAGTCGAAAGAACAAGTAACTGATCACTAACTTTTGAATAAATGAATTGCTAAATCTTCCAGTATATTGAAGATGAAATCAAACACGAGATCCTATTAGAAATTCATAATTCCATGGCATTGAATTTTAGTTGAAAACTTGTGAACAACTTAACAAGATCTAGTTCATATCATGCAACATTAAACAATGAATAACCAGTCTTCATTAATAATACGTAATATGGTGGGACAAATATGTGAATATGAGGGGACCAAGGTGTTGGGTCTATTATAGATTTGATGATACAAAACAAGAAGAATGAAACATGAAGGACTAAAAGTGACAAGAAGGGAAACTACAAAAAGATGGAGGATTTGGAAGATTCTAGAAGATATCCTTAAAAGAATATTTAGTTTCCTAATTGTATTATGATTCCTCTTGTAAACCCTAGATGTCTCTAGTATATAAAGAGACATAGGGTCATTAGTTTTATAGTACGTACAAGATGTAAACCTAAAAGGGGTGTGTGTGTGGGAACCTAGGCGTAGGGAAAACGCCTAGGGTTTAGTTAGTTAGTGTTAGATCAAGTCTTTGATCTTTATTATAGTTAGTTAGTTTATGATAATGAAAAACCTTGTTCATAATAATATTGATTCTATGTTTGAATATTCCGCTTTCATTATTATGTGTTCCTAGATATAATATTAGACCTAGTCTAAGAGCTTTCAACGATCTTTACATTTGGTATCAGAATTTACTTAACAGTTTCGTTTTGGAGTAGATAGCTTAGAGTTTAGGAAGAAACTTAAAGGTCAATCTAGGTCTGAAATCTCAAAAGAAACTGTTGAAACACCTAAGGTAGATGATGTTCAAAGCAAAGCAGTACTTTCACCCCAAAGTACTGCTACACCTCAAAGTACTGCTACACCTTCAGCAGTACCTTTAAGAAAACCTTTTCAACATACTGCTAAACCTTTTTGGGATAATTTTGGTCAAAACAGTTTTCATCATTCACATAGAAGACAGGATAGGTTTGGTCATACACATAGAAGAAGAAACTTTGGAATTACAGATCAAAAACTATGTTTTGTTTGTTTTAGTCCTAACCATTTGATTAAGGACTGTGACTTACATTCAGAGTACTTAAGTAAGTTCCCAAAGAACAGAACTGGCAACCAAAAACCAAGGGAGACTAGACCAGCTTGGAATCATTCACATAGGGTTAACTATAGAAACTTCTCACCAGACTATAGGTACCCTCACCAGAGAAGACCCTTTTCAAAACCTCCAGTACCTTCAAATACTTTCCAAGGTACTGCTAAGCCAAGACCAGTACTTTCTCAAAGTACTGCTCAGTTTTCACCAAACACCTCTTGGAATAGGAACCCTAGGAGATCTAATTACTATCAATCTAGAAGGCGTTACAATTCCAAGAAAGTAGTTAGATCTAGAGACTCTTCACCAGAAGTTAACACTTAATGGGTAAGGAAAGAAAGTAGTGATGATGAACAAACAGTACTTTCTACAAGTACTGCTGAAACAATAATTTTTGATAAAGATGATTTTGTTGAAAAAGAAAAGGAGGTTTTTGTTGAAAAATAAAGTTTTGCTGAAAATTCACCAATAGTTTTGAAACAAAAGATAATGCTTGATTCTGTCTACAAAAACTGTGAAGACTACATACTCAAGGAATTTGAGTATGTTACTCCACAAGGGGAACACAAGTTAGTAATGGCTTGGGTTCCTAAAAGACACTAACTATTTTATCTTTGTGCAGGGTAACCCAGAAGAGGAGCTTAAAGATCATCTTATTGTGGATAATGGTTGCTCTGGAAGCATGACATGAGACAATGAGATTCTGTCAAATTTTAGGCCATATTGTGGAGGAAGAGTTGCATTTGGGAATGATGCTAGTGGAGGAAGAATTAGTGGAAAAGGAACCATCAAGACAGGAAGCATAGACTTTGAGAATGTTAGATATGTGAAGGAGCTCAAGTTCAACCTTTTGTCAGTCTCTCAAATCTGTGACAAAAAGCATCCTGTGTCGTTCACTGACACAGAATGTCTCATACTTTCACCTGATTTCAAACTTGATGATGATAACTTGGTGATACTCAAAGTACCAAGAACCAATGATGTGTACAGTTTGGATATGAAGAGTCTTCACTCTTCTGAAAGAGCTACATGTTTAGTAGCAAAGGCATCACTTGAAGAAGCACATCAATGGCATAGAAGATTGGGCCATGTGAATTACAAGAATATCAACAAGTTGGTCAAAGGAAATTTAGTTAGAGGTTTACCTTCAAAGACTTACAAGAATGATCACTCCTGTTTGGCATGTAAGAAGGGTAAACAACATAAAGCTTCTTGCAAGAAGCTTGAGGAAAGGACTGTTAGAGAACCATTGGAGCTGTTACATATGGATCTATTTGGTCTTGTATCTGTTACAAGTTTGAACAAGAAGAAGTACTGCTTAGTAGTGACCGATGATTGCAATAGATTCAGTTGGGTATTTTTCTTGGGATTTAAGGATGATACTTTTGATGCTATTCATGATCTTATTATAGCACTTGAAAACCAACTGAGACTGAAAGTTAGAGGTATTAGATGTGACAATGGAACTGAATTCAAGAACAAGCTTATGGAAGAAATTTGTGCTAACAAAGGAATCAAGAGGGAGTTCAGTATTGCCAGAACACCACAGCAGAATGGTGTTGCAGAGAGAAAGAATAGGACTTTGATTGAAGCAGCCAGAACAATGCTTGCAGACTCACACTTACCTATTCAATTTTGGGCTGAAGCTGTAAGTACTGCTTGCTATGTACTTAACAGAGTATCAGTCACCAAACCACAAATGAAGACACCTTATGAGTTGCTGATGGGAAACAAACCTAATATTCATTTTATGAAGCCTTTTGGATGCCCTCTCACTATTCTTAATACAATTGATAATTTGGGTAAGTTTGATGGCAAGTCAGAAGAATGTTATTTATTGGGATATTGCACCAACAGCAAGGGATTTAGAGTGTACAACAAAGTCACCAAGAAGGTTCAAGATTGTCTTCATGTTGAGTTTTTGGAAGATCAAGAAAATCAAAAGGGTAAAGGTTGTTAGGAATTGGAAATTCCATATTAAAGTGTCGGTCACCCCAATTATGGTCTAGCATATATTAGCTCGTAGACTTGTAGTTATTTACGTTGTTTTGTAGTTAATTAGTTAATTAGTAGCATAGAATAGTTTAGTGTAACACCGTGGAGGAAGGACGGGTCTTTACCCACTGTATGCCTGATCCACAGTCCGATAGGAGGACGGTATGTTTGTAAGTATAAATACCCCTTCCATCCATGGAAGGGGTGGAGCTTTTCTTTAATCTAACCTTTTACAATTTGTGAACCAAGTATCTAGCAAGAAACTCCCTCTCTCCACTTTCTCTCTCTAAAATGGCAAACATGTATTTTGATCATCCAAGACCACCCGAATCATCAAACATAATAAATATTTCGATCCTACAAATGGTACCAGAGCCAAGGTTATTGTGTTGTGTTGATTTGTGTGGGTTTCGTACCATGGTTATTGTGTTTCATTGATGTATGTTGGTTCGGTATCATGTTTAAGCTGTTGTCACACTAGTTTTTATTGTCCAGAATTTTTATTCATTGTATTGTGGCAACTGTTTTGACTGTTTTATTGTATCTTTTTTTTGGTTCAAAAAGTCATGGAGTATTTGTACACATCTGTTTTTTTGTGTCTAAATTTTATGTCCAAACAGTCTTTCATGACTTTTGTTACCAATGTCTGAAGGTCTCTTGTGGTCAAACTAGTCATTGTCTTGGTAAAACTGACCTCAGGTTAACCATCATCGATCCTCAACATACAAAATCAAGACTCGTTATTAATTGAAAAACAAATGATCTCAGATTCTTGCTACAATATTTCTCAATCGATTTTCAGATCCAATCACTAGACAACATCATTGATCATTAAACTCCTAATGAAAATAATTTATACATGATTTTTGTGATGGTAAAACTCATCTTGATGTCCGAATATAAAAGTAAGATAATATCAATCAAGATACTATCATCCTTTGATTCGTTAATAATGACTACCATAGGCGTAATGAATATCAAAACATATTTTGCCTACCTGCTTCTCATCGTTGTGAGATCATGATGCCATATCACTTACTCGAGCCATCCCTGTGGCGAGCAATCGGTGATGATACTAATAGATGTGAGACCACGGTTATTTATGGTTCGGATGAATGATAAACTTGAGGAGCTGTTTCAATAAAACGCTTTTGATGAGGTGCAACTGGATTTATTAGGAGTGTATTGATAGATATCTTATGATGCGTTTTGATAGAATGATAAGGGAGGAGTTCTGTTTTGATTAGGGTGTGAGGAATTTTAGGATATGAGGAGGATGATAAATATTTTAGGGTTACTGAGTTTTAGGCTTATGTGAGATTTTGTATGTGTTAAATACCCGTGGGATTAAGGCGGTTTGTGCTTAATGTTGAGTTTATAATATATAAAACATACAATAAACATATAGACATCAAGAGTACACAGCGGAAGACTTAAAGATCATAACAAATAAATTAATTAACTGAAAGTATGCGTAACGTACCTCTTGCGAATTACAAATCCCTTGAGCGAGCAAAACAAAGAAGTACTAATTGGTGTAAGAATAATGTCTTACAACCACGTTCTTGTACACACGAATTAACCAACGAATCAAGCGATTGCTAGATCTAACACAAGTCCTCGTTTAAGAAAAACGAAACCAAACTCCCTTACAAATGGGGTGCTCGGCCGAATATGACTAGAGAGAGGAGAGGAGAGATCTAGGGTTAATTCAATGCACAAGTGTATGAAACCCTAGAACCTAACCCTCTATATATAGTAGATGGAATACTTTGGGAACAAGTTAGGGATTGGGTTGGGACAACCCATTGTGGCCGGCCATAGGACAAGCCCACAAGAAAACCCATAACTTTTTCTTTCAAGATTTTCCATTACTAGTCCTTCTCTTTTCATTTAACGGTCGTTAGTCATTTTTCCGTTAAATACTTAACGATCGTTAACCGGACTTAATGTGCAATAATTAATCGTAAACATAAACATTAATTATTAACTTTAATTCTCATTCGCTAATGTGTGCAATCCCGTGGTCACGAGTTCGAATCTGGACATTCACATGTTTGTAAATATATACATTTCCAACAGCTCCCACTTGGATATGTTTACAAAACGTGAAATGACATTGGTTAGCGTCTAGCAACACGCCAATGCCCCGGTACAACTCGTGTATGGTTTTCTGGAGAAAAACCAAGTTTTGATGATTCATCATCATATTCATCCTTTTGTTTCTAATACCATGTTAATAAGAATATGGATCTCACTCATTTCTTAATTAACTATTCTGTTTCTCGCTTTATGTGATTGATCAAGATTACCAATTCTTCTGAACATATTCCAGAAGACCTTGGGCATGGGCATGCAAACATCTTGACAACCCTACGAGGGGCCCAGCAGTATTATACTTCAAAATAAATTTGAAGGAAACAAATCCCATTTTGACTACAAGCAGGATTCACAAATTTCGCAACACTTCTGAAAACAACCCTTATAACTACCAGTTACGTATAGCGTTAGATTGCTTCACAGAAATGCACTACATCCATGACATATCTCTTGCATCTCAAGTCAGAGGATAAATATTCATGATATACTTAATGACTAAGATCCATAAAGTATCATCATGTGGGTGGGATAAGTCCTATACTCAATTCATTGAATATCATCTGAAATTAGTCATGCTACGCATCAATATACTTTCAAGTATATTCTAACTAATACTCAGATTTATCTTAATTCAATATCATTCCCATGTTATTGATTGACAACGGACTATTTAGAATAACTTAAGTTATTCAAGGATTTAAACATGAAAATATAGGATAACATCATAATAAATGAATAATAAACATAACAAAATACTTTATTTCATTTCAATAATAATGTTTACAATATCCTTTTATCCAAATACTAAATAGATCAATGCATGATAATTCTTAGTTAATGAATTTTGCCACAAGTCATGAATCTCATACTTGTCGACAAGGCATAATTTCAACTAACTTTGATCTATAAGAATTTTGAGAATACTTACTTCAAAAATTCAATAAGTGAATTTCTTGTATGTGTTTACACATATCTTGATATTGTCATATTATTCCATAAGGTGCGTGACAACCTGAACCACCTTTATATGACAATCATCTTTCAAAACTTTTAAAGTTTAAAGTATTCTTTATTCTTTAATGTATAATGCAACTATGCTCTTAGTTGAGCATAACTAGTCAACATGGTCATCATCAAGGATACCGTGACTAGAATTGAGTGTCATCTCAATTATACTAGCATTATTGTGTACAACAATATGCTCTTTAAATATCCGTAAACTTTTGAACAGTTATAGTGTAATGTTGGTGCCTACCAAAACTCATGTTTGTTGGCAATGACAATTATGAAACAATTGTCATATAATCATCCATAGAATCTAGGAGCATCTCCAGATTGTGGAATGTGATTCTAAATCCAAACATATTCCTTTAAAATATTTATTACACTAACAACTTTCAATGTTGTCAAATCATCTTGTAATCAAGCATGACACAACAACTTTATACACAACATGATGTTCATGATGAATCTTCAAGTTAAACTTTAAGATCTCATCTATCTTGTCAAAGATATGTATTCATCATGTTCTATTTGACTCATTTATTTACCGCATATGTTTATAATAATAAACATATATTCCAAAGTTGTATATATTATTTCCAAATCTTACAAACGAAGTTTCATTCCCAACTAAAACTTAATTTAAGTGGAATGTAGTTGCCCATACAACATATAAGATTTAAGAAAAAAAATAAATAATACTCTCACTAGCTTTCAGGAATACTTATGAGCAATCTTATTTTAATTATTAAATCAAACATGGATTTAATATTAAACATAAGAAACATCTCCTAGATGCTTGCATATATCCATTCATGGATTATTGCAGTTTGTACATATCCAAGGATTATTTGAATTCATAAAACTTCTTTGTATTACTCATCGTCCTCGCAAAAGTAATTTCACAACAAAGAGTTATGACATTCATTGTCAAAATTTCATATCAATGAAACTAAGTATGACAATTATAATCTTTATACTTCTATTTAATGTATATAGGAAAGAATATTCAATCATAGTTAATTGCTTAAGTATGATTGATATTATTATTACTAGACATACATTAAATACATGTACAATATTGTCCATATGATTTCTACACAAAGATTTAAACCACTAGGGTTTCCATCCTTTGAAGAAACTCATTTTCATTATTAAGATAAATCAAGTATCTAAAGTTGATTATCTTTATGGACAGCATCTCTACATTCATAGTATGATTGATTTACCACAATTCAACATTTGGTAAATTCATCATTATGATTAACAGGCTTACCATGATCCTGTAACTCATATTCCTCAACATATTAAATATCTGAGATATCCTTGCGGATCTATGAATGACAATTCCATCATATTGAGGTCTATCATATACATGTTTAGCCTCATCATGATATTTGCTAGTGCATTTTAGAAGATTATGTATTTTGTAATTCAATCTTTCAAGATCTAAACAAAACTCTCACTTGCCTTTAACAATTTTAAAGATTACCTTTAAATAGTTTAGCAAGTAGAGCAACAATACATTGTTCTCTTTTGGGATATTACAAAAAACATTGACAGTTCCTGTCATTAGTTTGTTACAACTCACTCTATAAGTAGTTTAACAAATTTAGAACTTCATTTATAAGACTTAATGTGATTCATCACATTCCATACACAAATGGTGTCTTATTAATCTTCTAGGTTGGAGTCTTATTGAGTATATTCAATCTATACTCAATCTACTAACCTTGATAACTTTTGGAAGAAACTATAGTTATCTTGAATCAAATAATGCCAACAGATTTTGATTCTTCTAACAGAACATACCATAAAACTATGGTATTTCCTTAGAATTAATATTGTAAGAAAATCTAACAATATTTTAGATAACCATCTACTCTTTTGGCTTACCTATTTACCAACAAAGTAAAACTTAATGGTACAATAGAATTACCAAGTCAATTGCATGTATTATAACACAAATATTTTTGACCAAGTCAAAAGACATATTAGTTATAATCCCACTATACGTTATAAGTCATTGATCAACTCATTGACTTCATGCATATGTCTTAAAACATAGCAAGTTAACGTCTTACTTTATTTTGTAAGTCTTGTATTAAAAGACTTCATGTTTGTGACTTTACAAAATCATAAAATGAATACCACCTCGGGTTTCAATTCATATTTCAAGTTAATATTTACTACATATATTTAAGTCATTCAACGAATACTCAAATTCAAGGTAGTATTAGATTACTTCATTTAATTATGTCATTCCATGAAATGTTCCATGTAAGAAACTGCAGAATCATCCATGCTCGTTCTCACGACACTTGGATATTTTACCTTGGGCTACAATCTAGTTCACGTTCTCACGTAACATAAATTGTAACTACAAGTGTTTCTTAAATATTGAATGACATAAATATTTAAAATAAAGTAGTCTTTGTTATCATCTTGAGACATGTTCTTAATAGGACAATCATACATATTTAAATGTATACTTCCTATTAGAACGTTATTCTCTTACTTTTCAGTCAAGAGAATCCTTTTAAATCATATTAATATGTGTTGTACCTTGCACACAATAAGATTTCTCCCACTTGTGCATGGAACAACATCATGTAGCATATAAACAACACGATACACGTTCGTTTATTTGATTAATATGATTTGTGTCATAGATATAACAAGTAGATGTAGAACTATATTGTTTAGTAAGGAAACGTACACGACTATCCTTAAAAACATAAGTGTCTACAATTGGAAAGTAATTATCTTTGAAGATAATCTGGGTTACTACACAGGAAATAAGGCTTGTAGCTCCCACTGAATTAGAAATCATTAAAACAACTTCTTATTCAGTAATGCAACACAAATGCTCCCACTGAATCTGACAACATTGTAAGTGTTGCATAACCAGTGAAAACAACTTGCTTGCTTTTTACTTTCCTACACCTTTAAAGAACCATACGTAATCATTACTAAGGTACTAAAAGGTGTATTCTACTCTTTGAATGATGGGTTATCCATCAATGTTATTAACTTGAAAAATTGGGTATGCAATTTCTTCCTTAACAGGCCTACCATCCCCATACTGGTATGTAGTACCTTTAAAGGCTAAAGCAAAACAACTAGATAAAAATATGCTAGTTTGCCTTTTACCAATTTTTGCGGTAATTTGTCTAGCTTCTAATTTTGTAACTCACATACATATTTTCCAGTTAACCAACATTCATGTTGTTACAAAATGATTCATTCACCAAATGAAGGTAATGAAAGCTTTATGGAAAATAAGATGTGCAATTCATTGCTAAGAGTTACATTAGAATTTAGACAATTCAAATGTTCCTATTATACCCTTCTCATTCATGAAAAGGAATAGGATTGAGTCTCATGCTTCTCCCATGGAAAAGATACTTCGTTTGTCTTATCAGTAAATTATTCTCGATCAAACATTTGTTTGAATGCTAGAATGGATCAATTTACTAATCAAAGACTAAACCACGTTTACGGTTAAATGTTGCATTTATACATTCAAAAGAATTACAAAATTCAATTTTAGTATTTTCGATAATTAACCTTTTCAATAAACAATTAAATACCCAAGGTTCATATTCATATAACCAATTAATTATTATTGAAAACTAGGATCCAAATTGTCATAATTTCATCACGTCAGTTGATCTGCTAGTAATGAACCTTATACAAAATGGTAGAGCTATTGCTCAATTGCCAATTTCAATTGCAATTCCTAGATTTATGGGATTTACATATAGCCAATATCAATCGCCATGTAAACATGTTTTATCCCATCTTATGCCTTGAGTTGCCAGCTCTCACTACAAAACTCAATTAAGTTCAATTGCAATTCCTAGATTTATGGGATTTACATATAGCCAATATCAATCGCCATGTAAACATGTTTTATCCCATCTTATGCCTTGAGTTGCCAGCTCTCACTACAAAACTCAATTAAGTTGTCCAACTTAAGAAACTGCAAAATCGTCCATGCCCGCTTTCACGACACGTGGACATTTTACCCTTTGATTACGATCTAAGTCACGATCTCACGCAAATAAAAATTAATCTTAGGTGTTTCCGTTTCGTTGGATGGCATATAACTTAAATTAAAGGGTAATAATTTTGATGTCAAATCAAATATGTACAAAGATGTCATGCATTCATCTTCGTAACATAGGTTTTATTAAAACATTTATATCTTGTTTTAATGTATAAGCTTTTCATCATCAAACTTTAATTGAGGTATTGGGTTCACCAATCAAGGAATTTAGTGTTAATTATCATCCATTATACCGTACTTTTGCATAAGTGTAAACACTTAGTGTTTCGGATAATTACCACCGAAGTGGCGCATGGAATTAAAACTAATTCGCCCTTAAGATGAGCTTGCACATTTAATGGCTTACTAAGTAGCTCCACTCGAACTGACAGAGGGCAGAGGACAGTGCGCGCTAAAGCACAACCTTAGACATCCTTTCAGTGTGATTGTGCGCACTTCTTTAAACCCCTTTTATTAGTTCATTCTCATGGGTGAGCCTTTCGGACCATTTGTACCAAAGTCATCAATCAATTAAACGATTATGATTACTATTCTTAAAATACATGTTTCACCATTGTTTAGGTCAGTTTATTTTTTCTTGTAAAAATACCCTTGTTGATTAACAAACAAGCAAGTATTTATAAAAATAAACAAATAAACAATGAATGCATAACAAATAAAAGTCATGCATATCAAATAGCCACATGCAAACGGTTTTGATAAATCCTATTAATAACCAATTCTAGATTTGACAATATGCATATATTTAATTAAGACTTTCACCCGTTTTCATCTATGTACAAGGTGAACCACATGCATCGATTCATCGATTGCGCAAGTCAAAATTAAATACATACCACATAGCACATAATTGATTAAATTAATAATTATTGAGGTCTTCCCAATTTTAGATCTATCAAAAATTAGTGTATATCACTTAAACAAGAAAGACATACAATAAAAGCAGATCCATGATAAAACATGCAGATAATTATCATGGACATAAAATTACACTTAACAATTAATGCAATTAAATCAAAGTTACGCATATACACATAAAGTTGCATGCATCTTAGGGTTTCTAATCCAATTAAAACAATAGTTTACAAAACCCTAATTAGGGCACCAAAAAAACGCCCCCCTCAAAATTAGGGTTTAGGTTTTGCAAACCCTAGATCTAAGCATACAAATAATAACACAACATGTTTATTTTATTTATGTGTTTCAGTAATTAATTACTTGTTATACAAGGCTCGTGATGCCACTGTTGAGTTTATAATATATAAAACATACAATAAACATATAGACATCAAGAGTACACAGCGGAAGACTTAAAGATCATAACAAATAAATTAATTAACTGAAAGTATGCGTAACGTACCTCTTGCGAATTACAAATCCCTTGAGCGAGCAAAACAAAGAAGTACTAATTGGTGTAAGAATAATGTCTTACAACCACGTTCTTGTACACACGAATTAACCAACGAATCAATCGATTGCTAGATCTAACACAAGTCCTCGGTTAAGAAAAACGAAACCAAACTCCCTTACAAATGGGGTGCTCGGCCGAATATGACTAGAGAGAGGAGAGATCTAGGGTTAATTCAATGCACAAGTGTATGAAACCCTAGAACCTAACCCTCTTTATATAGTAGATGGAATACTTTGGGAACAAGTTAGGGATTGGGTTGGGACAACCCATTGTGGCCGGCCATAGGACAAGCCCACAAGAAAACCCATAACTTTTTCTTTCAAGATTTTCCATTACTAGTCCTTCTCTTTTCATTTAACGGTCGTTAGTCATTTTTCCGTTAAATACTTAACGATCGTTAACCGGACTTAATGTGCAATAATTAATCGTAAACATAAACATTAATTATTAACTTTAATTCTCATTCGCTAATGTGTGCAATCCCGTGGTCACGAGTTCGAATCTGGACATTCACATGTTTGTAAATATATACATTTCCAACACTTAATGGATCGGACATGATGGTCCTTGTGGAAGTGATTTCATGGGCCGTGTAATATACTACTGTCTTGAGCTAATTCATGGATCAATGTTTAAGCTGGGATCACGTAGTATATTATGAATTATTAATCAACTTAATACACGATCTGTACTCAAGTATTACATCTCCGTAAAACAATTATTTTAAAAATGGTGAAACATATTATCACGTAATATACTTTGAGTTGGGTTGGATTCGTTGAACATGGTCCTCGTGTGTTCTACATTTGTGAAATGGGCCGAGATTCATTTACGGGTATCACTTGATAATTGGTAGTATGCGTATTTGTGATAAGTGACAACAATGCTATGTTTGGTCACTAACTTTCAACGAATGATACATATGTTTACGGCTAATGGTGGTATTTCTCTTTGCTAAATGGATGAGACTTGATGATGAGACTTGTTAATTGAGATGTATGATTATCGAGATTTGTTGAGACGATGATATTTGGTCATGTGGATTGGTACTTTGGGTTATACATTTCCACAGAGATTATTGTCACGGCTTGAATTAATGATTGAACAAAACTGACTACGGGGTTATGTGTGTTCGGTATTTCTTATTTGGATTTGAAGTGAGGTTTTCTGGGCGTGGTTACTTATTTCATCTTCCTTCTTTCTACCCTTCCGCGAAGATGACTTGTTTGGGCATTTATTGAGTGTGATAAAGACTTGGCTATTTAGGTACGGGTGTGATTCTTTCTCGTTTAACCCACAACGTAACTATCACTTCGGTGTCTCACTCAGTTGAGAATGTCAAGAGGTTTTGTACATTGGGTACACCGTTTCTTTTTCATGAGAATATTTGTACAAGTTTAATTAACAAATCTGGGGAATTTTACTTCATGCTCAAGTTTGGCATATCGGGCTTACTTCACCTTGTTGTCACTGCAATAGCCGACAGACTGCGTGATTGATGTATTTACCAAAGTATTTTTTGGATGGTTGATGATGTTAGATAATGAACCGTTGATGAACCGCTGCATATTCCCCTAAAACAGATATTCACCGAAACCAAAGTTGTCATAACACTCTCAAGCTAACATTGTTTACGGTTTTGTCTTGATTTTGAAAAATCCCGCGGAAGAATCTATTTCTCGGTTTAAATCATAGACATGTAAAATCCCGTGACAATGGAAACATCCTGGTAATTGTAAAGTGCATTCCCGGATCTATCTTACGGTTTATTCTTGGTTTTGTAAAATCCCGCGAAAGAAACTATTTCTCGGTTTAAACCATAGAGTTGTAAAATCCCGTAATGATGGAACCATCCTGGAGGAAGGAAAGCGTATTTCGGGATCTTCTGATGCTGGTGCTACGGTTTCTGCTTCGAAGAAGGGATAAAAGAGTGTGCTTCATAAATTGGATGTGTGTTTGGATATTCGTCATGGCAGTTTGGTTATTACAAGGTTTTACGGGGTTATGTGCTTTTAACCATGGTCGGGATGAAACCATTATCAAAGTTCATTTAAATGTCAAAGAAGGCTAGATTTGAGCAGTTCAGAAGATGTGACAACGGCGTTAATTCAGTATTATTTATTTGAGGTTGAAGTGAATTATCACGGGTGAGTGTACTTAGTATCTGAAGGTATCGAGGATGGTTGGATGAAGATTCTTCATGATCCTTGTTCGAACTCATTATCAAAAACAAAGACTTGGAAATCTAGTTATTTTTGGGTGTCTTTTACCTTTTCTTTTACCACTTGGGGGAATTGGGCTCTTATCACCTCAAAATAACTATCACTTTAAGGAGTTACGTTGTAGTGCTCAGTGTCACATTCAATTGTGGATTTTCAAGAGGTGATGTACGTCTATTACTTGATGGTTGGTTGGATGAAGAGTATAGAGTACTTAGAGATTCAATGGAGGATGAAGTCTCGACACCGCTCTTTGTTAAACATGTGCAAGCTTAAGTCACGAGTTCGGGTTAGTTTACTTCAGGGTCAAATTCATCATATTGGGTTTTCTCCATCAGCTGTCACTACAAAGAGCCTACTGAATGATAATGGGGTTGATCACATGTTTTGCCTAAAGAGATTGAAAAAAGAGAGATTATAACGTATGAACACAACAGTTCATGCCTCGTTCTCTGAAGAAAAGAAAAGTGTACGTCTCAGTGCGCTTTATCTTGGAAAGAAGAGAAATCTTCTTATGACGTATGAACACAACAGTTCATGCCTCGTACTCTAAAGAAAAGAAAAGTGTACGTTTCAGTGCGCTTTATCTTCTGAAGAAGAGAAATCTTCTTATTATGACCATTCTCATCAACATGCTTCATGCTTTTTCCATGTGCTTTCGATTATCAAGTGAACCGGGCTGCCGTTGATTGTTTTCTTATTCCACTTGCTCGATTATAATGAAGATGGCGACATCATGTGCTGATTTTGCGGGAGAGAAGTGTGAATATAACATTCGGATGATTTTCACTTATTTAATCAAGAATGGCAACTCCGTATGCAATTCTTGAGGGGGAGAAGAAGTGTGAAATTACTGCATGGTTGATTGATTTCTGAGAATAAATGGTCAAACGGCTCCAAACTTATTTAAGAACCGAGCTTCTTCTTATCGAGTCATCTTTACATGGAGTTTTCCTATATGAGCCGTTGGTTGACGTCTTCACACCGGCTGATATGATTATCGTCAAATTTCTTCCGGTTAATGCTTCACGTACACATCAACATGATGATTCTGAAAAATCTCTCTGTTCTTGTTTGATGTGATTGGTAATTTGGTGTTACCATCTTATGTGTTCGTTGCGGCCTGATTGCTGATTTCCTTGATGAACATCTTTCTGTTCTTGTTTGATTGGGAGGGATTTTAGTTAAGGGGATTTGCAAGATGTAAGTTGATTGGGATGCTTTTTGGTGATGTTCTTGTTTTTGGTGAGTTGAAGATGTTAACTATCTATTCCCCAACTGGACAATCTTGAAGAAGGTCGAGTCTACAGTCGGTTCTACATTCTCTACTACATGTTAGAAGACTAAAGACGAGTTGCATTTAATTATCTAAAGACTTCTTCTTAATCTGAGCATTTATCAAACAGATTGTCGGTTTAGGGGAGAGCACTAATTGGGGGAGAGTGAAATGTCGAATTTAATCCCCAATTAGACTTGCTCATATTCTTCAGCAAGTTGATTCCCACTAGAGTTCAAGTGTTCTTCTCAACAAATTTCTAGTATTTAGGCTTTCAAAGAGTTGCTGATTCTGAAGTGTCAAAACCAGCAAGGGGGAAGGAGACACGTATCTAAACGCGAGTAAACTTGATGAACTTAATACTTCTAAGTAATTGAAGATATCCCGGGAAGACAAATGTTATTACCGCAGAGAAACTCAAGGTTTGACTCATGGCGAGTAAACTTGATGGACTTAATACTTCTAAGTGATTGAAGTTATCCCGGGAAAACAAATGTCATGACCGCAGAGAAACTCAAGGTTTTACTCATCAAGGCTTTTAGTGTTCTTATTCCAACGACGTGGGGGAAGTGATGTAAGAGAAAGTTTCTGAAGATAAAAAGAGGTACACAAGTGTGTGATGATTTCGATGTTATCGCAATCATCAGGGGAGAGAGGATTGTGTACATTGGGGACGCTCAGCTGTTTCACTTGAGTGCTTAATCAGTGATTCAGAGATATAATCACTTATTCCGGAGTTGAAATCCGCAGAGATAGTCCTCCGCAGAGATAATCAGTGATTCGGCCTGCTTCTTCAATGTTATCGGTTATTCTCTCTTTGGGCATTCGGGTACTTCGGGTTCTTGAGCTTCATGTAGTGTCTTCAGGGGGAGAGAAAAGTATACATCGGGGTTATTCTTTGGCTATTGGACTTAATCTGCTACTTCGATGGTATAAGTTTCTTTGTCTTCGGGTATGTGTATTCGGGTTCGTGAGCTCTAGTCTAAGAGGCTGACTGCATCAATTCAACTACTCGGGGGAAGTGGTCTCTTGACACCTTTTGGATTGGATTGCTTCTGACTTCAGTGGAATGAAATTTGAGAAGTGTTATTTATGTGTGGGATGATATGTTGCTGTTCTTTTGGATGATATAACCTCGAACGAAGAATCACGGTGGTTATTCTTAAAAAGAGCAGCAAGATCGATGATAATGGTGTGCGTCTTTGTGCACCTGGATAATGGAAGCTTGAAAGAAAGCTTTGAATTTGCTCAGCTAAAGGATTTTCAGTTTGGGGGGAAGCTGCCAAAGTCTCACTTTCAGTTGGTTCAATTTCTTTCTTCAATGCAAGAGCCTCGGAAGCTTTGGTGGTGAAAGTTTTAGGGATGATGACTTTTATCTTCTACAACGGGGCTGCTCGATATCCTTATCTCGGTACTCGTATCATCATCTTCTTAAACTATATCATCTACTATATCTGTGTAAATATTTATCAAAAACCAAATACAAAAATATAAAACCAACAAAACAAAATAGAAAATTATAAAACCTTCAAAAACCCATAAAAATCAGAAAATTAAAAAAATACCAAAAATATGTTTTTTCTCAAGACATGTCTTCTGGTATCGATAACATCTACGGTCTTAGAAATGTCATTCAATAATGGCACGGGACCATAGATGAAGTTCGAGCAGGAGGTGTAAATATTTTTTTCTAAACATGTCTCAAAATATGGCTTGCAGTTATTTCAGACTGTAACCCGTGCTTAAACCATGGCTTGCTATTATTTCCGATAGCAACCCGTTTTTCAAAGAAAGGAAAGTGCTGCGCTATACAAATTTTCAAAAATATTTCGTGCACTTTTCCTAAAACTATTTGAGGAAAGTATGTCGAAGGACTGCTGTTCCTACACAAATGTTTTTCCGTCTAAAATTCTTCAGAAAAATATTTGTTGTTTTCCAAAAATGGTGGTAAATGAGTTGCTTGTAAATCAATCAGTTTCAGAGTTTTCGTACAAATTGAAAACTCAATCAATGAATTCAGCGCTTTTAACCTTTTTATGAAATGAGTCATTGATTGAGGGGGAGAATGTTTTCAAATTTATATCATCTATCGGACTTATCTAATTATCCTAAATGCTTAACTGTAATATGATGTTAACCTATGTTGATGGACTAGGTGCCTAGGATAAGATTGTTAGGATTAGATGATTATAGTTTGATGAACACATTATTCCCATACCTTATATGAACTGATTGATATGTTGAATTGACTTGAATTAGTCGATTGTTGTTTGGGTGATGTCGGCCACCATATATCTGTATGTGTGTTCACTAATGTATGCAGGTATATTGGTATATAAGAATGTTCCCGATCCGGATCCCACAACTGAAGATGATTGGATGCCGAAAGGAAATGGTAACTATATCTTGGGTTGACAAATGAAGAAACGGAGCTTAATTGGACTTCTATGGAGAGTTGGCATGGAAAAATGCAACGTAAGAGGTCTCACTGCAGCAGCAGATGGTTTTCTTCTAAGTGATTGAACAAACGGAGCTTAATTTGACCTCAGTTGGCATTAAAATGCAACGTAAGAAGTCTCACTGCATCAGCAGACGGTTTTTCTTCCAAGCCCTACAACAACAACATAAGCTTCTCAACCACCGAACGTGTCTTTGTGCAGGATACTATTTTTAAACAATTTGGAAAAATTTGATTAAATTATTTTTGAAAATGGAAAAATATTGTTTTGAAAATATATTGGACTTAATTTTGAAAATCACCGGACTTCATTTTATCAAAACTTAAGTCACTCAATCATCGACTAGGGTCATCGATTGAGGGGGAGAGTGATTTAAAATAAAATATTTTCGATCGATATTTCTTCATAAAAGGTCCGGTTGTACAATAATAAGTGGTGATCTAAAGATTTAATGTTATGTCATGGTATGATTTTTCTTTAGAATCAAGATCTTTTAAAATGAAATTTTTTCTGTTCTCGTTTGATTGTGAAATTGTTTTATTTTCCTTAAAGATCTCTTAAAAACTATCATACCTGACACTAACAATATTTAATGTCTAAAATTGATCCGTATCAATCATTTTTCAAAATTAAATCAAGCCACGTCTTTCCCCAAAATCTTCTAAATGATTTAAATCAATTGGGATCACAAATCTCAAAAGGTTTGAAATTTTTGATCGGGGGAGAGATCGTGATTTAAATCTCAAATCTGTTTTAATGGAATCAGTTTTAGTCCTTTATAGGCACTCCTGCCTCCATGTGCCAAACGATTTCAAATGCACAATGCACATGTTGAGGAGGAGGATTTATCCAAAAACAAGATGAGTATTTAAACCTGGCCACATATTCTCCCATGTTTTCCAAACCTGATTAAATCACTTGAGATCCAAAATCTCAAAGGGTTTGATATTTTTGATCGGGGGAGAATTTGTGATTTAATAATGAAACTTGATATAAGATGATCTTTTTGATTTAAAGTGCAAGTTCTCTCTAATATGTGCCAAACTCTTTCATTTATTGATGCACATATTGAGGGGGAGCGAATGGTTTCTAAATGGCTTTTGTAATCGTGGATGTGCTTCAAAAGAACTCTTGCCTCTATGTGATAAA
>OU343224.1:268989700-269081121 GCA_910596185.1 Chrysanthemum makinoi
GAACTAGGCGAATTTAGACCCTATGACTAAACGGAATACAACGCACCAATTAAGATGAGGATGTGACAATTCAACCCACCAATAAGAGATAACTAGGGAGTAAGAACATCTAAGTAAACATATTTTTAATCATCATAAGAGCACACTTACATTAGCATAATCTATCCTTAGTTTAAATAGTTAATTTGTTTAATTAAAAGTAGTTAAAATTGGTATAAGTACCACCCCCCACTCCTATACCGCGAGATATTCATTGCTTTCTAAAAAATATAAAAGACCAAAAAGAATCTCCCTTAATTCCTAGCATCTATATTCCCCTAGAGAACGAATCAACCCCACAGGCCCCACATTACCTGCTTACAACGATTAGGTACACTGCCTAGAAGGTTGTAAAGCTTGCTCGTAGACAAGGAAGTCTTTCGACCCCAAACCCACGCATCAGTATGTCTTTGTGCTAGGTTTCAAGAAGACCCTAAAACTTCACACCTAGAAGCCGTCAAAAGAATATTTAGATATATTAAGGGTACAACTCAATTGGGATTATGGTATCCTATGGGGAAGGGGGTAGAAACTATCGTATATGCATATTTTGAGCATGCAGGTGATTATGTTGACCGAAAAATTACAAGTGGTGTTTGCACCTTTAGCGGTGTTAACGCTTTTGGTTTCTAAAGATAAACGGCATTAGCTATCTCAACAACCGAAGCCGAATATGCATCTGTCGGCAAAGCATGCCAACAAGCACTATGGATACAACAAGCGTTAGTTGACTACGGCATCCATCTTAGTGACATTGCCATTCTATGCGACACCAAATGCGCTATAGATCTTAGCAAAAATCCGGTGTTGCATTCTCGTACCAAACATATAGAAATCCGTCATCACTTCTTAAGAGATAATGTTCAAAAAGGGAACATTTCTATTGAGAAAGTGTAATCCGAAGATAACATAGCCGACGTCTTCACCAAACCGTTGAAGCGCGAGCAATTCAACTTACTTCTTCTAGGTCTTGGTCTTATGGAACAATCGTCTTGAAATACTTTCTCTCTACAAGGTACGTTATACTTTACTACCTCCTCTTAGAGTCTAGGATCTCTATTTCACACGATTCACAAACAATATGGGGATCTATTTTAAATACGAAAGATATTTTCTCTTCAAGAAACTCTTCAAAATATTTTCTCAAATATTTCTACTCGTATCATTTTGTCTTAAAATAACTCTCACGCCTAGGACAAACAAAATTTTTTCTCATCGTTAATACAAAGTAAAAATCTTTTTCATTGCATCTCATATGTCTTTTGAATGCTAAAGGGAATACATAACTAATATGTATTTTCGGGTACATTCAACTAAGCAAAATGAATTAAGGATTCTTTGGGTTATCTCACGTATACATATACATACATATTTTTTCACCTCTATGTTTATTTTTCTTTCTTTAAAGAGTCGAGATAACCGCAACTCAATATGGTTTCCATATAGGCACACACTAGGCACTATTGTTTCCAAAAACAATATTTTTCTGCTTCCTGAGAACACCAGTTCCCCGGATCCCAGCATTTACGCTGGATGGATCTCTAATGGATCGGATCCGTGGGAACCGGGGCACAGTAGCTTATTTTATCACCTCCTTTTCATATTTTGGTTTGAAATTTTCAAACTTTTAACATTTTACTTTTATCACTAATGAATATTTTCCTTAATGCTTGTGCTCTCATGATCACTTGCTTAAAATTCATATGTAATCATTAGATTATAGTCCATATTTTTGGTTTTGGCATTTATTACAATGCATTATTTGTCCTGTTAACAAGGTTCCAAAATGTTTGCATTTCCATCACTTTCAACCTCACAAACAAACCTCATCATGTCTTTCAAAAGATCTTCAAACAATGATGAACTCTTTAGTGAAAACAACCCTTTTCAAGAAATCCAAACTTTATCCTACCACCTTTCGTAATACCACCACCACCCAAAACTAGGCAAACCGCTCGGATTAGTATCCGACCTTGTTGCTTAGCTAAACCTTTGTCAAATAGCACATCACCAACTACTCTTTCACTACCAAATGACTACAACATAGCACCTCCATCATCTTCTCAAATCTCACCACCACATTCCCCAACTGAGTCTCAACTTGACTCTCAAATCACTCAAGCGGAACTCCTTAGGACTCCATAGACCACTCCGCTACCTTTGTCTAGTCCACCACCCGCTCCATCTCAACCATCCAAATCTACACAACTAGCCTCGAATATAAACCCAAAAGAGTTAGTCTTTTTAACACCTCCCACATCTCCAAATACCTTCTTCAATGAGCTTGAAAACTCACCACCTCTACAACCCATTATTTTACAAGAACATCTAGGTTCCTTACCACCACCAATCACTAATATCATGGACTTCGATCCATATTTTCCAACAATCCCACCACCTAATCCGCACTCCAATAATCAAACTTGGTCGGATGCCATCCACTCACATCTTCCTCATCATCTCTTTTGCGAACATTGCCAATCCACTAGGGATAGCGCACTAGAAATAAGGGACGAAATGCCGTTCATTCTCAACCATATTATTGATCGCATCAACATTATCACTCACCAAAACTTCAACCATTAGACCATATGCAAGCATGGAAGGAATGATAATTTTTTTTCTATATTTTTTTGGGTCTTTCTAAAGAACAAACCCTTGTTCTTATTTTTACAATTTTTTGTGGCATATATACCACTACATTTTGATGTTTTATTACAAGGATTTGTTTACGTACCTTGGCCTTCTCTCTTGTTTCTCGTCTTCTAGAAGATTACATTATATGTTATCACTAACATTTTTTTTGTAGGTATTATTTTGTTCTTCCTCACTTGACGCCTTATTCTAGGGGGAGCTACCATCAAGGGGGACTTAGTGCTTTGTGGATCATTTTTTTCCACCATTTATTTCTTTACTCGACTCACTTTTTGTTTCGACAAAAAGGGGGAGAATAGAGTAAAACTCACTTATACACTTTCAAAATGTGCATCTAATCTTAAGTTTTACTCACCATAACTTTATGTTTTGTCATCAACAAAAAGGGGGAGATTGTTAATACAAATAAACCGTAAAAACGTTTGGTTATATTTAGCGATCTCGTTATGTTTTGTTGATAACAAATATAAAGTTATCATAAGTAAAATTATAAGAATACATGTTGTTTTGAAAAGTATATACATTTGGTCATTTACATAAATGTTGTAATAATAAATATGTTGTAATATAATATGTAATAGGTTGGGTAATATCCAAGACCCATGACCCATATCCATGCAGCTAATCCATAACCCATGACCCATTGCATGACATCATGCATGAAATCATGTTGGGTATTATCCATGACCTATGACCCAATGTCTATGACCCATGACCCATTATCTAGATACATTGTATCTTGTTGGGTACCATGACCCAAAGTCCATGACCCATGGCTCATAACCGATAACCCATAACCCGGTTTGCAACCCAAAATCTGGACTAAACTGACCCAGACATCCGGATCCCTGGAAATTCACCTGGTCGGATCCCTTGGGTGAGGGATCCGCCAGAACCGTGGGACAGGAGGATTTTTTGCCTATAGATAGTGAGCCATTTCTTCATTATTTCTCACCCTTTTTCTTACAACTCTCTCACATATTATCTCACTCTCCTAACCTCTGATAATTTGATAATTCTAGTAGTTCTTCTATCTTTTGTTGTGATTCTCTTTTAGTTCCTTCAAGAAGGAGAGATCACGCTACTCTACATGTCATCCAAGCAAAGGGTCCTTGATTGATTTGTCCAACCACAAGATTTCTGTAGCATATCTTGTAATTCATATTTCACATAGTTGTTGTATAATAGTTGTGTAAAGGTTTAGTATTATCTCATGTTAGAATGCTTAAGAGCAACATGTCCTAAATCCGATGGTAAGAAGGATAAAATAGTTGTGCCTTGTTCTATGCATGATATTAAGAATGCCAATCTTGATATGCCTCACTCAGTGCCTAAAGTTAAGCATGTAAGCTTCAATGTGCCTTCAAGTAGTTCAGATCCCATCACTTCTAAACCTAAAATGCAAGAGGTAGCAAAACCAACTAATTTTCCCATTCCCTCTACAGGAGTAAAAAGTGACACCAAAGCGAGCAGGTCAAAGCCTCAAGGCAATACATAGCAAGATAGGACCTCGCAAGCTAAGAGTAATCAATGGAGGAAAGTAGAAGACCACCCTAGGAACTTTAAGTTGGAATTAAATAAAATGAATCGTGTTGATTCTAGTATT
This sequence comes from Chrysanthemum makinoi, assembly GCA_910596185.1. Classification (NCBI taxonomy): domain Eukaryota; kingdom Viridiplantae; phylum Streptophyta; class Magnoliopsida; order Asterales; family Asteraceae; genus Chrysanthemum; species Chrysanthemum makinoi. The sequence goes on from OU343224.1 coordinate 268,994,001, forward strand.
AGCTTTAAGCGTGCTATAATTAATTCGAATTCTACTACTACTTGCAAAACATGTAATGAATGTTTTGATTTCGGTGTTTATCATGAATGTGCTGTGAATGATGTGAGTAATGATGATAAATGCCCTGTTAAGATTGTTAATGCCAAAAATCAAGCTAAGAAGGCTAGAAAGCAATGGCGGAAGAAGGTTAGAAAACATTGGAAACCCACAGGAAGGAAATTTACTAACATAGGTTATCATGGATACCTCGCGGCAAAATTCAATCTTAATGAGATGTGCCCTAAATTATCTAGATCAATGCCCATTAGGAAATGGATACCTACTGGTAGAACTATTCCTTTAAGAAGTGAACATACTTTGAATAGGTCAAATACGGACACTAGCACTACATCTATCCCTGATGATTTCATTGTTTCTACTTCTGATGTGGGTGTTCCAATCATTGTTACTAACCAAATGGAACCCATTTCTTGCATGGGGATCCCAATTATCCAGTTATCCATTCTGTGTTCAATTGCAGATCGTTCAAATCGTTCTTTGGTACTTGGACTCAGGCTGTTCCAAGCATATGACTGGAGACCGGTCATAGCTCATGAACTTTGTGAGTAAATTCATCGGGACTGTTAGATTCGGGAATGATCATTTCAGTGAAATTATGGGTTATGGAGACTATGTTGTTGGTGATAGTGTTATCTCCAGGGTATATTACGTTGAAGGTCTTGGTCATAACTTATTCTCTGTTGGTCAATTCTGTGATTCTGATCTAGAAGTGGCCTTCAGAAAACATACTTGTTTTGTCAGAGAACTTGATGGTAAAGAACTTTTAAGAGGAACACGTGGTTCAAATCTATACACCATCTCTATCGAAAATATGATGAAGTCTTCTCCAATCTGCTTGCTGTCAAAGGCTTCGAAAACAAAGTCATGGCATCGTCGTTTAAATCACCTGAACTTTGGCACCATAAATGAGCTCTCCAGAAAGGACTTAGTAATAGGCTTACCTAGACTAAAGTATGAAAAGGATCATCTTTATTCAGCATGCCAATTGGGAAAAAGCAAGAAGTATGCCCACAAACCCAAACCTACAAACTCAGTTATGGAAGTTCTTCATACCATTCACATGGATTTATGTGGACCCATGAGAGTGCAGAATATTTTTAGGAAGAAATATGTGTTAGTTGTGGTTGATGATTACTCTCGATTTACTTGGGTCAAGTTCTTAAGGACAAAGGATGAAACTCCAGATATCATCATCAAACTTATCAAACATCTGCAGGTTCGACTTAACAAAACTGTCAGAATCATCTGAACAGACAATGGGCTGAGTTTGTTAACAAAGAACTTAGTGAGTTTTATGAAAGTGTTGGAATCAGTCATCAAAGAAGTGTTCCACGAACTCCTCAACAGAACGGTGTAGTTGAAAGATGAAATCGAACTCTTGTGGAAGCCGCTAGAACAATGCTGATTTACTCAAAGGTTCCAATGTTTCTCTGGGCAGAAGCCATTGCCACTGCATGCTACACTCAAAATCGATCCCTTATTCACACTTCTCATGGAAAAACTCCATATGAACTTGTCCGAAAACCTAATCTTTCATTACTTCCGTGTGTTTGGTGCATTGTGTTATCCAACTAATGAGGGTCAAGACTTAGGCAAACTTAAAGCTAAAGCAGACATTGAAGTATTTGTAGGATATGCACCAAGCAGAAAAGGATACCGAATCTACAACAAAAGAAACCGAAATATCATGGAAACAATTCACGTTACGTTCGATGAGCTGACTGGTCCAATGGCTCCAGGACAACCCATTCGGACCCGCATCGCAACCTTCATCAAGTAGTCCCATCAGTTCTACTCTTGTACACGATTCTTCGCCTGCAACTCCTTATGTACCTCCTTCAGAAGATGATTTGAAGAAATTGTTTGATCAATGTTTGATGAACACTATGAGCCAAGTGCTAATGATCTGTCAATTCCATCAACAGAGACTGCTCCTATCCCTGTCAATGAAGTTAACCCTTCATTTTCTATGTCATTAAGTCAAGAAGCGCCTGCTGCTGATCACTCTGTCTTATCAACAAATCATCAATCATCGAGTGTACATCATGGAATTATGTCTGGCACCTTTTATGGAGATAATCCCTTTGCTACTCCTAAAGATGCACCCTTTGAAAACATATTTGCTCCTAAATCATCATCAGAACCATCTTCATCAGGAGAAATCGACTCTGCTACTTCAGTTCCTCAACAACAACCACACGAACACCTTAGAAAATGGACACATGATCATCCATTGGACAACATCATTGGAAATCCCTCTCGTCCAGTATCCACTCGCAAAAAACTTGCAACTGATGCCTTATGGTGCTTCTTCAACTCTGTACTATCAAAGGTCGAACCAAAAGACGTTAAAACTACCATGAATGAAGACAGCTGGTTCAATGCCATGCAAGAAGAAATTCATGAGTTTGATCGACTAGAATTATGGGAATTAGTACCGCTCCGCGTGCTATGATCATTGCTCTAAAGTGGATCTTCAAAGTAAAACTTGATGAGCAAGGTGATGTATTAAAGAACAAGGCTCGATTGGTTGCAAAAGGATACCGTCAAGAGGAGGTATTGACTTTGAAGAATCATTTGCTCCAGTTGCTTGCGTGAGGGCATCGAGAATCTTCTTGGCTAATCTGCTAGTAAGAATATGGTAGTCTATCGATGGATGTAAAACAGCTTTTCTTAGAGAGATCTTAAAGAGTTGTATACGCAGCCAACTGAAGGTTTTGTGAATCCAGAGCATCCTTCTCATGTCTATCGCTTGAAGAAGGCTCTTTACGGTTTGAAGCAAGCTCCAGGGCATGGTATGATACGCTATCAAAGTTTCTTCTATCTACTGGATTCAGCAAAGGAGGTTGATCGACATTGTTCACCAGAAAGTCAGGTAAACATTTAATTCATGTTCAAATCTATGTTGATGATATTATTTTTGCCTCGACTGACCCCAATGAATGTGACCGTTTTCTAAGGAGATGGGCTCCAAATTTCAAATGTGAATGATGGGACAAATGTCATTTTTCTTGGGATTACAAATTTCACAAAGTCCGGAGGCATTTTTATTAATCAATCTAAATATGCAAATGAAATTTTAAAGAAATTTGGATTTGACACTTGTGACACCGTTGACCCTCCCATGGTGGAACGTACCAAACTGGATGAGGACCACTCAGGGATCATGGTAGATCAAACGAAATCGTAGTATGATTGGATCCCTGATGTACCTCACAGCCAGTAGACCGTTATATTTCACTGTATGCATTGTGCTAGATACAGGCTAAGCCTACCAAAAAGCACCTTGAAGCGGTTAAGCGGGTTCTTCGTATCTCCAAGGAACCATCAACATGGGACTTTGGTACCCGAAGGACACTTATGTCACTAACCTATCTATGAGATGCTGACCATGCAGGATGTAAAGATACACGTCGAAGTACGTCTGGAGGTGCTCAGTTTTTGGGTGATAAGCTTGTGAGATGGTCTGAAACAAATGAGTACTTCTATATCCTCTCAGGCTGAATACATAGCCATGTCATCTTGTTGTGCTCAAATCCTATGGATGAGATCCCAATTATCTGACTATGGCTTTGAATTCAACAAAATCCCTATGTATTGTGATAACAAAAGTGTCATTGCTCTCTCTTGCAACAACGTTCAACATTCAAGTGCAAAGCACATTGACATTCGACATCATATCATTCGGGAACAAGTGGAAAAAGGTGTGGTAGAACTCTATTTTGTGAGGACTGAATACCAGTAGCGACATCTTCACCAAGCTCTTCCTAGAACGTTTTGAGTTTATTCTTCCACGACTTGGTCTAAAGAGTCTACAACCAGAAACACTCAAACGTCTTCAAGAGGAAGACGAGGAGTAAAAGGTCTTTCTTCATATCTCTATATATTTATTCAAAAAGCAAAACAAAATTTCAAAACCCATAGAAAATAGAAAAATATAAAATTTTCAAAATCCATAAAATTAGAAAATCTTGAAAAATCTCAAAAAATATTGTTATTTTGTCATGTTTTCTCAATTCGATATCATCTCACGGACTTTGTGTTGACATTCAAGAATGTCACGGATTTTAGATGTCGAATGTACATAAATTGCTTTAAAAAACAAAAAAAATTGGAGAAAATGGTGGTTTTTGTCATTTCGGCAGTAACCCGTTTTAAAAGTGAAGAACAGAGCCATGCTTAATCTTATTTTTCAAATCTCATGCTCTGATTCTTTAAACAAATATTTGTCACCAAAAAGACAAATGTTTTCTTTCCAAATATTTTTCTGTCTAATGATTCTTCGAAAATATTTGTCATCTAATGAAAATAAAATTGCTTTGAAAATACCTCGGACTCCAGTTTTGAAAATCATCTGGGCTTATCTTTGTCAAAATCTCTAACTCTCAATCAACAACTCATGTCATTGATTGAGGGGGAGGAATGATTTCAATTCAATCAAAAAGGTTATTTTTCAAACAATTGGCACGTAAAAGAGCAAGGTCTACTTTTGGATAATCAAAATGAACAATGTTTTATACAAGTGGCTCAAGACCTTGGCTATTGTTATGTTTTCAAAAGATATTTATTCATGAATGGTCAATGGAGTTTAAAATCTCAAAATCTAATCCTTATCAGTTAAAATGTCTTTCAAAAGCAAGTCACTATTCTCCTCAAAATCTCTCAAAATTTAATTTAAATCAATAGAGATCACAACTCTCAAAGGATTTGAAAATTATGATCGGGGGAGAATTTGTGATTTAAATTGGTTTTAAACTGATAAGTTGATAAATGGTTTTATACGTGATTAACAAGCTCTCCCTCCACATGCCACCAAACGATTTCAAATTTTCCATGAACATGTTAAGGGAGAGCATTTATATCAAACCAAAATGGATTAAAACGTGACTGATTTATCTCTAAGTGCAGGTTTTCCCTAATATGTGCTAAACAATTTCAAAATCGATGCACATTTGAGGGAGCAAATTTTTGAAAACCACATTCTTTCCGAAAATATCTTCAACATGTTGAAACAGATTTTGATCGGGAAAGTAATGTCGAGATTTTAGAATATTTATCAAAGAAGTGAATTCTTCCTCTTGCCTCCATGTGTCAAAATGATTTCAAACATATGATGCACATGTTGAGGGGGAGCCGTTTTCTAAAATATAAAAAACGATTCAGGTACAAAATGTTTTGATCATATATCACAAGTACTTGGATTGATTTTCAAATGGTTTTCAATTGGTTCTAATGGCTGATGAACAATACCAAAAGGACCGACCAAATTTACGTTATGTATGGTGATATAAGGATGGTTAGGTTAGGTATTCGTTCCCACGATCCCGCCAGAGCCGGAGGGATCTACCCAGGACAATCCACTAGATAGTGTAGAAGTCCTTAGGTATGATGAAAAAAAGAGAAAAGTGAGATATGGGAAGGCGGACGAGATAGAGCTAGAATGGAACAAACCCAACAAGGTTTAGTTATGAAATTTCGGTAAGCACTGAAGGGGTTGAAGAATGAAAAAGAAATGAATGATAAAAGGGTGAAAAGAGATAGCCCTCCATTATTTCGACCTTAGAGAAACCGGGGTTCAATTCATATGCTACCGCTTACCTAGGTAACACCGGTGAAGAACAAGACGTCATGGACCCAGTGACGCCTGCACTACTAACTTCCCAAGCTACTCAAGTTCCTCTTAAAAGAGCTTGTTTCATTCTCACAGGGGAACCTACATTATTTATCGACTTTCTCTTAGAGATGGTTGATATTGAAGAAGGAGGCCCTCTCCCTAGTCTCTGGCATAGGAACCAAATGTGCACAATTGAGTCTAGAGCCACGAGATCATCTATAAATCTCATTAGGACACAATCAATAAAGACTCTCTGTTTCACACAATGTTGAAAGAGAGAATATACATTTAGAGTCCTACGCATTATCCTTGTGGTATTGCCAGAACATCTGAGTGATATGAAAACATATTCAAAATGAAGATGGAAAGCCTTCTAGAGCCAACATCAAACAAGCTCTTGGTAGGTGGCATGTGAGATATATTCAATAGATCAACCAAGTGACAACTGAACAGAAACAATGGGGCGATTCAAAATTTTGAATCAATCCTGGTTCAGGTTATGGATTGACGGATACCTTTGAAAAACCGTCGTTTGTTAAAACTCTTTTCTCTAGCACATCGTGTGTAATATTTAAAAATAAAAGGTGTTTATGATTGATAATTGATTTTCTTTAAAACATTCGTTGTATTGCAAAAACATTTTATTAAGCAGTACACGATTGTTTTTCAAATCATTTTTCATCAATCAGTGAATATCAATTCGCTGGTTCACTCACTCTGTGTTGTCTTCTTTGAGATGTTCCGGTTTGAGAACAGCTAGAGCAGCTGTGAAACCCTGTCAAGGAGATTCTTCGGAATTATACCTGATCATAGGCAGTACTTGTACTGATCAACGGGGAACCGTGGGCCGTGTACCTCAATTCAACAAAAGTGATCAAAGACACTTTTGTGCGCTTTATTGCTAACTGTTTTATGCAGGTACACCCGACGTTTGTAGATGATCAGAATGGAGAGGTCAATCCATAGCCGCATGATCACACAACACATTCATTTTAAAAAGAAATCATGATTAGTGCATAAATGACTCTGATATTCTCACTCCATGCTTCTGCTACGCTGCTGCAAATATCATGAATCAACTAAAGCTTCTGCTACTCTGATGAGGAGAAATCATGATCCATAATGTGAGCATGTCGGTCCACTGTCACAACATCACATAATGTCAACACCACAATGGAAGATTCAGAGATTTATGCAAGCTGATGATCTCAAAGCTGGCTCAAAACTCATCATCACGTGGATCAGTTAAAGGCCTCCACTTGAATTATTCAAACATGGATAACGTGAAGAATCAAAGACTACGAGCTACTGAGCAAAGAACTTAAAAAAGAATTCAAGAACAATCTTAATGTAATATCTGTTTGTATTCTGTGTAATTGAGGTGACCTCCCTTAGGGGGAGATTGTTAGGAATTAGAAAATTCAGTCATTAAAGTGTCGGTCACCTCAAGTATATGTAATCATTAGAAAGCTCGTAGTCGTAGTCAAGTTATGTTAATAAGTAGTTAGTTAAGTAACACCGTGGAGGACGGACGGGTCTTTACCCACTGTATGCCTGATCCACAGCCCGTTGGTGGCGTTTATTGTAAAACACTATAAATACCCTCTACCTCCCAAGGTAGAGGGTTGGAGCTTCAATACCATTTTTCTTTGTTTCACATAGCTCCCAACTCTCTTCCCTTTCTCTCTCTAAACATTTGTATTCGCCTCTTATGATTGTGGTTTGATGTGTTTGTGAAATTCTATAACTTACAGTTGATCTATTGGATAGATCTCACATGCCACCCACTAAGATCTTGTTTGATGTTGGCTCTAGAAGGCTTTCCATCTTCATTGTGAATATGACAGCATATCACTCAGATGTTCTGGCAATACCACAAGGATAATGCGTAGGACTCTTAAGATATATTCTCACTTTCCACATTGTGTGAAACAGTGAGTCTTCATTGATTGTGTCCTAATGAGATTTATTGATGATCTCGTGGCTCTAGACTCAATAGTGTAATTTTTGTTTCCTATGCCGGATACTAGGGAGAGGGTCTCCTTCTTCAATATCAATAATCTCTAAGAGAAAGTCGATAGATTATGTAGGTTCCCCGTGAGAATGAAACAAGTCCTTTTAAGAGGAACTTGAGTAGCTTGGGAAGTTTAGTGCAATGCGTCACTCGATCCATGACGTCTTGTCTTCAATACCAGTGTTACCTTAGTAACTTCCAGTAGCATATGAATTGAACCCGGTTTCTGCCCTAAGGTTGAATAAATAGAGGGCTATTTATTTTCACCCTTTTTATCATTTAATTCTTTTTCATTCTTCAACTCCTTCAGTGCATACGGAGACTTCATTACTAGAACCTTGTTGGGTTTATTCCAGTTCTAGCTCTTTCTCGACTCCACTTTCTCTTCTCCTTTTCTCCTATATACTTTTCAGTGATTTCGTGGTCCACGGGTAGAATCTAGGATCGTAGGAATGAATACCTAACCTTACCATCCTTATAACTCCATGCATAAAGTAAATTTGGTCGGTCTTTTGGTATTGTTCTTCTGCCATTGAAACCAATTGAAAACCATTTGAAAACGAATCAAGGTACTTGTGATATAGAATCAAAGCATTTTGTACCTTAATTGTTTTTGATAATTTTAGAAATGCTCCCCCTCAACATGTGCTTCATGTATTAGATATTGTTTTAGCACATGGAGGCAAGAGGAATTTGAAATCTTAGATTAAGAATTAAAGATCCAATCTTTGACTAACATTTTCTAAAATGATCATCATCACTTCCCGATCAAATCTAGCATTTTAAATAATTTGGATAAAACACTTTTGGAAAGGATGAGGTTTTCTTATGATTGCTCCCCCCCCCTTAACATGTGCATGGAAAATTTGAAATCGCTTGGCACATGTAGGGAGGAGTGCTTGTTATTATCTTTATAAAACCACTTATTGAATTATCAGTTTATATCCAATTTAAATCACAAATTCTCCCCCGATCACAATTTTCAAATCCTTTGAGATTTGTGATCTCTATTGATTTAAATTGTTTTTGAAAGATTTTGAGGAGAATTGTGACTTGCTTTTAAAACATTTAACTGATATGGATCAAATTCTGAGACTTTAAACTCCAATGATTAAACATGCTTAAGTATCTTATGAAAACACAATGTTAGCCATGGTCTGGATCCAATTGTATAAAACATTGTTCATCCTTTGTCCTAAAAACTTAACCCAAGTAAACCGAGAGTAGTCATCAACAACGACTAACACATATTTCTTCCCGTTTATCGTTTGCACTCTCATTGGTCCGCATAAGTCCATATGAAGAGTATGAAGAACTTCCATAACTGAGTTTGCAGGTTTGGGTTTATGGGCATATTTCTTGCTTTTTCCCAATTAGCATGCTGAACAAAGATGATCCTTTTCATTCTTTAATCTAGGCAAGCCTCTTACGAGGTCCTTTCTAGAAAGATCATTAATGGTGCCGAAGTTCAAGTGATTGAGACGATGATGCCATAACCAAGACTTTGTTTTCGAAGCCTTTGATAACAAGCAGATTAGAGAGACACCATCATGTCTTGATAGAGATGGTGTACAAATTGGTTCCACGTGTTCCTTTCAAAGTTCAACACCATCTAGTTCTCTAACGAAGCATGTATGTTTTCTAAAAGCCACCTCTAGATCAGAATCATAGAATTGACCAACAGAAAACAAATTATGACCAAGACCTTCAACATAATATACCCTGGAAATTACACTATCTCCAACAACATAATCTTCGTAACCCATAATTGCCCCAAAATGGTCGTTCCCGAATCTAACAGTCCCAATGAAGTTACTCACAAAGTCCATGAGCGTGGCGATCGATCATATGCTTGGAACACACGAGTCCGGTACCACAGAACGATTTTAACGACCTGCAGTTAAACACAGACAAGTATGGATGACTGGATAATTTGGATCCCCATGCGAGAATGGGTTCCACTTGGTTAGTAAACGAGATTGGAACACCCACATCAGAAATAGAATCAATGAGATCACTAGAGGTAGATGCAGGACTAGAAGTGACAATAGATCTATTCAAAGTGTGTTCACTTCTTAAAGGTATCTCTCTACCAGTGGGCATCCATTTCCTAATGGGCATTGATCTAGATAATTTAGGGCATAACTCATTAAGATTGAATTTATGGCCAGTAGGTATCCATTGATAACCTACATTACTAAATTTTCTTCCTGTTGGTTTCCAATGTTTTCTAGCCTTCTTCCACTTGTGGTTTTAGGCATTCTTATCATGTTTCCTAGTGTTAACATTTTTTACCAGAGATTTAACAGCATTACTCAAATCATTCACAACACATTCATGATTAATACCAGAAATCAAGCATTCATTACATGTTTTGCAAGTAGTAGCAAAATTCAAATTAATTACGATGCTTATAGCTAATACTAGAATCAACACGATTATCTTATTCAACACAAACTTATTATTTCTAGGGTGGTCTTCTACTTTCTTCCATTGATCACTCTTAGCTTGCGAGGTCCTATCTTGCTTTGTATTGCCTAGAGGCTTTGACCCGCTTGCCTTAGTGCCCCTGATTACTCCTGTAGAAGGAATGATGGGAACATTAGTTGGTTTTGCTACTTTTTGTTCTGATCTAGAAGTGCTTGGGATCGAGTACTAGCAGGCACATCAAAGTTCACATGCTTTACTTTTGGCATAGAACAAGGCATATCAATAGTCACATGCTTAATACTAGGCATAGAGCATGGCATAATGACTTTATCTTTAGTATAAAAGGATTTAGGGCATGTTGCTCTTAAACATTCTAAAAGCTCCTGGGATCATTTGGCATATAAGCATGCATACCTAACTTCTCTATCAAGTGGTTTATTTATGCTATCCTCTTCGACAATCTCACGAAGACATTCTAGACTATCCTTAAGATACGAAAAATATTCTTGACACACAAATTCGTTATTTCTAAGATGAGGGGGAATATACTTTACAGTCACAGCATACTTAGAAGCTATGGATGCCTTTGATACAAAATTCTCATCATAGACAAGTGGCATTTTCCCTTTTACCTAACTCTTCAGATTCTCAATTTCCTTTTGTAAAGAAGTTATTTTTTCATTGTTCTTGTCACGAGTGACTTTCATTGAATCATATAACTCTTTGAAATGTTTTTTAACCTTTTCATTTTCGCTAGAAACTCTCATTTTCTTGTTGTAAAACATTAATGATGTTTTGAAGATGAAAGTTTTGAGAATTCTGAGAATCTAGTGGAGGAGGCATTTGGGAGCCAGTCACATCATTCTTTTCACCTTTTAACTGTGAAATTTGGGTTTTTAATCTTCTGATCGTGTTACAATGAGATCGAATCGGTTTGTCACGTTTGCTTATTTCAAAAACTTCATCAAACTCAGGAGCATCCGAGGATGTCTTGACATTTGAGCTTTTAACATTTTCTTTGAGATGTTGATATTTTAATTGCAAAGCAAAATGTTCAACTTCCAGCTTTGAAAAATATTTTACCAAGTTATCATGATCATCGTGTTCTATTTTCTCATGCAGTTTTGAATTTGTGTTTTCAAGCTCAATGACACGATCATAAGAAACTTTCAAAGCAACAGATAATTCATGAAATTGAGAAGCAGTAATAGAACAATTTGTAACAGTATAAAACACATCTTGAGCAACACAACTAGAAATCAAGTTCTCATTTAAGATATGCAGATTCTTCCTTTCAATTTCATTACATTTGAGTTCACGTTCATAATCATTGACCTCAATTTCCATTTCATTAAACACTCTCTTCATGTCTTTAAGCTCAGTGTCAATTGCTTTTTGAAGAGACTCAAATTGATCTTTTAATTGTTTAAAGAAAGGCATGACCTTAGTTAAATAACACTCCTTTGTTTGTTCAAAACCCCTTTCCCCTTATGTAATCCCAGTTGGTGTGATTCTCTTCTTACATATTTTCTCAAAGTCAACAAATAGTTGGTAAACTACATATAAGCTAACTAAGGTTTTGCTTTGTGTGGGAAGAGTTCTAGGCACTAAATGCATAGGTGTATTTGGGGGATACACAGTGGCTGGAAGCAATTTCCTACAAGGGGAATTCTTTTCAATAAACTCATCAGCTTTTTTCTTGTCCATATCCTTTTTCCAGAACATTTGTTCAGGGGTCAGCTGTGTCTGAGGTCTAAACTTATTAAAGGAAATCCAGTTTTCCTTAGAATAATTCAGTGTTTTATATGTGATGTTATGTTTTATGCACAAAGGATCTTTAAGTTTATTATTCATTTTTTCTCTAGTGACATCTTCTAATTTTCTATCTTCCTCAGTGCACTCAACACAAGTAGGTTTTTGTCTAGGCTTAAGAATCTCATTTCCATCATAGATTACCTTTTGAGTTGCTTTTGCTTTAATACAAGCCTCGAGTTTGGTTCTTCAACAAGTGCAACACTATGCTTATCACTTAGAACTCTATGCTTCGTGATCATGTGAGCAGTCTGAATGGTGTTCCCTTGTACGTACAACTTGTTTTCAAGTTTATTCTTTAAAGTTTTTAGGTTGGAAAATTCATTTAAAAGTTTTGATTCCTTAGCATTGAATTCCTGTTTAAGCACTTTTACATTTTCTTGAAGTTCTTGTTTTTGTTTAGTTTTGTTAAGCTTTTCTTGTAAGGAATCTAACTCTTGTTTTAACATTTCTTCCCTAAAAATACTTTTTCTGATAATTGTACGCATTTGGTTATCCATCTCCTGCTCACGGGTAGTCAATTAAAACTTAGCACGTTGTTCATATATAGCAACTTGTTCCTTATAGGCATTCAGTTCAGAGGTTATAGAATCATCAGGGGCACATTTAGTGTATTCATAAAAAATATAGTCATCATTGACTGCAAAATATGCATCACTTGGTACAATTTCACTTTCATTTTGTTTCACATATTGATCATTTGGGACAACATTGCTATTACCCATATTTTCAATATCTGATTCAATAATTTCAGTTGATTGTTTCTTGTCGTGTATCTTTTGCACATCAACTTCATCGTATAGTTTCAATACCTCTGATATGATTGATTCCTTGGAGGAGGTGGCTGTTGTGGTAAAGGAGCCTTTGGAGAGACCATTGGTGAGATACTAGCCATGAAGATGGTGCAAGCGATAGGTTCATCATCGACATCGAGTCAAATGCATCACGATCGCAACTTGAAATGCATTTGGATTGTTGTGTCCCATACCCTGCATTGGCTGTTCGTCCACATCTGCATCGTAAGTTTTGGCATTTCCCTCAGCAAGAAATAGCAATTCTTCCTCATCCAAAACTGCTCCATTATCTTGAGCTTGTACCAGCAACATTTTGTCCCTGAAGTACTCTGAATTTTGTGGACGTTTTGGAGAGGTGCAGTTCCTTGCAATGTGTCCTTCTCCACCACAGTTGTAACACTTGATTGGCTTCCCTTGACCTTGAGCCATGTTCCTTCCTCTATTCTGATTACGCACATATCCTCCACCTACACACATTTCCATAACCTCCTGCCATTCCTTGTTCATTCTGTCTTCCTTGCACATTTTGCACCACTACCTTTCCTTCTTTAACTGTAGCATGATTGTGAAGATTGGAAGCTGTTCTGAGATGATTGTTGGTGTGTGGAGTGAAGTTCAGGTTTTGCTTAACCATTAGAGCAAGTTGATTAACAAGTTGTTCCATGAATGTGCTAAATCTGGAGGTTTATACCCTGGATCTGGAATGAGTTTGTGATTACCATTTCCAGTAGGTATGACTTGTGATGCTTTGGTGGTAATTCCTACATTAGTGTAGAATGCAGTTGAATCATTTGAAGAGCTTGCATCTCCAGCATTGGTTTTGAATTTTTCCAAGATCATTCGTTCAAACACAGCATGTTTCTCATTCTGAAGCAAATAAGCATACAATTTCTCGTAATTTGTGTTCCTCAATCCTTTGTTAAACTTGACTGCAGTGACAAATTTGTGCCATTCGGGATTTATGTTGTTCACAAACTTTGAATTGAGCTGGATATTTGGCATAGTCATTTTGATATTCCTCATGTCATTCACAAGCTTGTAGAATCTCACGTAATACTCTGTAACAATTTCCCCTAGATTCATCTTAAAGTTCTCAAAGTCATCATACAGTTGAGACTCCATGTCATCTTTAGTTAATTCAGAACCCGAGAGAAGTATCTTAACATTGACCCATACTGCCTTCGCTTCAGTGTTGTGATTGATCAACTTGTAAATGTCCTTAGGTAAACCCTAAAATATGATGTTTGAAGCCCGATGTCTGCGATCGTATCTCTTCTTCTCCTTATCAGTAAGTTCATCATACATCTTTAGTCTATCCAATCCTAATATAACGAACCATCGCCAGCAGTTTCAAGAATGTGCGTGGTAGTCTCAACTTGATATGGTCCTTCATCAATTGATTTGAGGATATTAACCCCATTTTCCATTCCTAAGCAGTACAGTCTGATTCTTTGAGCCCAAGAATCATAATCGGTTATATCCAGCATGGGAGGACGAGTATCAGATCCTGCAGCTTGAACGTCATTAGCAACGGAAGAAGTGATTGTAGACATGGTTACAAGTTCCACGGGATTTTACAACTCAATGATTAAACCTGGAAATAGATTCTTTCACGGGATTTTACTAAATCAAGAGAAAACCGTAACACGTAACATGAAGAAACAATAAGCCTAAAGAGAAAACAATAAGTCTCAAAAGACAAATCGCACACTTGACAAGTCGCACCCTTGACAAATCGCTCTTCAGACAAATCGCTCTGACAGACAAATCTCTCCATCAGACAAATCACTATTTTGACAAAACACACCTAAATTGCCAAATCGCTTAACTTACAAATCGCTTAAGTTGACAAAACGCTAAGCAGACAAATCGCTTAATGGACAAGTCGCTTCTCCGAAACAGACAAATCGCACAAAATGAATGACAAATCGCTTCAATAAGCTTCCATGAAAGGGAAAAATCGCATGGATTTTGAGACAAATCGCATAGAAGAAAAGTGGTACGAGACACAAATCTCATCAAAGAAACTTTCAAAAACACCAATTTTCAATCCAAAAACAATCCAACCACGATGATTCAAGCCTTCCAATTCAAAACCTAAACACTTATAAAGATTCTAAACACAAGAGTACTATCAAAATCCAAACTTTAACACTAGAAATGATCCAAATGATGCAAACTACTCTAAACTCATTCAAACCCAAAAACCTTATGAAAACCACTAGAGATCCAAGAACATGAGAGATGAGTGATCAAACCATGGCTCTTGATACCATTTGTGACATATTGGTTTTCATAAACACATCATAACATAACAATAAGGGGCGTATGGTATTAGTTTTAGAGAGAGAAAGTGGAAGAGATTTAGGAACTTAGTGAGACAAAGAAAAATGATATTATGAAGCTCCAACCCTTTGCCTTGCTAGGCAAAGGGTATTTATAGGTTCATACAAGACACGCCTCCTACGGGCTGTAGATCAGGCATACAGTGGGTAAAGACCCGTCCGTCCTCCACGGTGTTACTTAAAAAACTACTTACTAACATTAAATGACTACGACTACGAGCTTTCTAACGAATACATATACTTAAGGTGACCGACTCTTTAACTCCCGGATTTTCCAAATCCTAACAGTAACATCTACCTACATGATTCATCAACTAAACTATGACTTCGTTATCATTCATGCAAAATATAAACCAAATATAACCTATCTCTCTTTTCTCCCTCTCTATACCGTACATCAACACCACACAAACACACCATTTCTCTTTTGATTTTATCAAGTTCTAATGCTAGTATTGAAGGTCTAGTGTTCAAGTTTTGATTCCCTAGATTATTTCACATAAAACACCATCAATCATCATCTACTTGAGTGTTTAGGGGCTAAATTAAAATATCTCTTTCAAGGGTATTTAAAGGTTTACAAGGGTTTGATAATAGATTTGGAAGTTTGGGTATTTATTTGGTTAGGTGATTTATAGTTATTGTGTTCTTGTTTGATTTTCACCATGAGATCATTGTAAGGAAACCATTCAATCATCATCCTTATATATTTTACATATTTTCATATATTTCATGCATTTATATTGATAGATTATGCCTTGTACTTAGTAACCATAGCTTGAAAACACTTGAAAACATGTTAAAATCATTAACTTGATGATTGGTTTTAGTTTTGTTGAAAAAACGAGTTTGGTGAGAAAACTCGGTAGACTTAGAGTCTTAGGTAAAAATATAAAGGTTATAGTAAAGGTTCTTGTGGTCATTTTTTCGGGTGGCTCGTTCCATAACTCTATCCGATGAATTAAATAGAAAATAAATGGTAAAAGTGGTTAAAATTTGCATACCCGATTTCAATGGCAATAAGCTCCAATATTTTGTAAAGAACATTCTATTGGTGCTCAAATGAAAGTAGTATTGAACATTTTAACTTAAACGTGGCCGCTGGACCCGCATCAAATCGAGTTGTAGAACTTAAGATATCACCATTTTTGCGGGACTGAAATGTGCAGCTAAAAACTCAACTTTGACACTTAAGGGTACATTAGTAATTTTACACAGGTTATGAAACTTTTGGAATAATAGGACCCATAATCTAATTAGTACATTCATATACTTCCAAGGACATAAAAACCAAGTCATAACTAATTACGGTGTAGGAGTAATGAATTTTTTTAAAATGGATAACTTTATAAAATCCAATCAACACTTAAAGTTTAGACTTATTAAACTTTTCGAACTTGTCAACATTAGTCTTTGTCATTTTAAAAACTTTATAAACACTAAGTACAATGGCATAATCAATATATAAAATTTATAAAAGTTCATTTGCATTCATACACGGGTTATTTTCAACCTATGACGTAACTTTATATCGTTGTTGCTTCTAGGATTTCCTCGGCATTCCGTCGCTTTATTTTCACTTTTGATTGTCATATTGATTTAAGGTAATTTCATAGCCCTACCTTTCTCATTTAACTGTTTTATAAACTATTTGGGGGAGATACATGCTACTTTAATTATGATCTATTTTGTTTTACTATGGACACAAGTGTTTAAAACTGTAAACGTATCTGAAAGTATTATTGCCTAAGTACTCCTTTTGCCAGAAAGTCCCTTACATCACGAATCATTAATCACTTGTGTGTGAGCGGAATATTGTGAATAGGCCTATTGGGATTGACGAATCCCATTTGTGTTGTTTAGATAGTTCAACCAAACGCGCTATATTTGAGTTAAATAGGTAAGTGGCAAATTACCTACCCGAGGGCCATTTTTACTATTATCATTATTATGATACCTCAGTTAACGTTTTGTGTGTCATGAGCTTAGAGCAACAATAACTATTTCAACGATAATTTTATTCGTTCTAATTATTACTATAACTCTGAAATCTTGTTGTCCATTAACTTAAACAATAAACCTATGAATTTTACTTAACCATTGTGTTGAATTTTTAGCATGTTTTATCTCAGGTTCTTAAGGTGATTAGCTATAGATTGGAGTGTTAAAGTCTTTCGGCATATTTTGAAGACTCAACCATTCAATAATACTTTTAAAACATTTATGTATATTGTACTTGGTACCTATTTTTTATTGTAATCTCTCATATTATTGTTATCGAATGGAAACTATTTTTAAAACGTCCCATTTAAAGGTCATCTTCTATAACTTGAACTGTGTGCTATGAAGTAACACTACATTGACACTATCTGTAACACCCCCAAAATGGCTCAGCGGAAGCATACAAGTATTGGGGTGCTACTAAATTGTTATCACAACATAAGCATAGAATAGCTGATTTTCATAAATAAACTTTTATTGATTCTTGAAAACAATGTTTACATTATTGATTAGTGCGGAAAATGGCCCATTATCAAAATGTGGTCCTAATACATAAATCAGAGTCATCTATGACCATGCCATGCCTTTGCCTTGCGCCTCCAAAGATAAGCTATCACCTTAAAACCTGAAAATACATGCTAAAAAGTGTCAACACGAGGTTGGTGAGTTCATAGGTTTTTTTAAAAAGGGATTTCAGTACACTGTTTCAAATTTGGTTTTTTTTATGATCATTACGTCTTGCATAATGTCATAAAGTTTATGGTTTCAATTCATAAAAGGATTTCGTAAAAGATATTTCATTAGTGGACCATAAGTAGGGTATATGTACATTACAACTAATATAATGTCATATATTGAATCTATTACGCTAGCACTAAGTTCATGCAACCGAAGCTACGACAGTTTATGTATTCACAAGGAAGTCATACAAATAAGGAGCCCATGGCGAGTGTTTATCCCAATACACTCGGTCCCGACATGCTATATGTTTCGCCTTGACCCAAGCGGGGTCAACCGAAAAGGGAAGTCACTCCCAATAGATCTATTTATAACATTCGCGCTTCCCAATAGGAATTGACAGTTCATGAAGAGGGCAATTTGGGATCTAAAGTCTTAGGCTAAGCTGCGTAATATTCTAAGTCAAAGGTTTTGGTGTGGTCCTTAAAGCATCTAGGTATGATGTATCTTAAAACATATCAATCAAAGGGCATAGTATGCATAGAATGCAGAATTTTAGTAATTAAATCATTTAAGTAAAAATGAGCATATATTTTCCCCAAAACAGTTATAAAACAAGTAAAAGTAGGGGCTATGAAACTCACCTTGGCAATGTGCAATATGAAGTCTAAAGGGAATTAAATCAAGGAGTGATAGTGCACGGCTCCGACACGCAACCTAATTAATACGGCAATTTAGTCTTTATGTTTAAGACTCGATAAAGTTTAACTAACTTTATAGTTTTTTTTTTAAATGTTTGACTTCTTGTTGTTGCTGTTGTTGTTGTTGTTTATGTGGCATCGTTTATCTTAAAAAGATTTACAAGGATTTTGGTTGATTTCGGCTTAGGAGGGTATGACAGGGAAAGAAACTCGAAGAAAGAATTTCGACTTTGGTTCAATGACGGCCAAACGATAGTATACGGAAGGATTTTAAGAGTGAATGAGACCAAATGATGTCCTCCGGAAAGAAAAGTACATATCTTATGAGACATATACGTGCGAATGAAGGAGACTTGTATATATATATAGCCTTTAAAATAAATGTGTTCAATTTAAAGAATTTTAAGTCTCGACTTAATCTTTATATATAGTTTATAAAATATAACGTGGTTGCATTAACTATGTTTCGACAAGTTTCAAATATATTTCACTAGAAAGACTCACCATACTTGTTTTTAAGGATAAGCTTGGTTTTGTAGGCGTATCCTCCAATAGTTACTGTAGGAGCACGATGATTATTACAAAAGTATTGTTGTGCTTCTAATATATAAGTTCTTGTTTATATATATATTATATATTGTCAAAACTTGATAATGTATCAATGTATTAAAAGAAATCAAGAGTGCCTTTGTTAACGAATTGTATGGTTTTTGGGAAAATTCTTGTGTTTGACACAAATCGTTGTTTAGTTGTATTATTTTTGAATTAGAGGTACCCGGTTTAAACATTTCTCGTGGTATGGAAAACTATATAGTAGGTTTTAAATCATTATGAACGTTTCTAATATAAATCATCCATTCTTTTTATTTAAATGTGGCAATATATAAGTGTATTATAAATTTTGTAACGGATCAAAGATGACGGATAGAAGGGTTAAAAAAATAGTTTTGAAAAGTTGGGCGAGATCGGATGTCGTGTTCGGGCAGTGGCCCGAAACACAAACCGGGCGGGCCCTTAATAGTCGAGTGGCTGGAAAGGAATGGACTAAAGCATTGTGATGGGTTGTGGCCCATCAAAACCCAACAGACTTTACTATAATTTTGGCAAGAATTTGTTAGTGCAACTTTTATGGAAAAGAGTATGTAATATGAAAAAGGAATACTACACTTGGAACAAATGATAGACTCGGAAATTTGAGCATATGACTTGAGATTTCGACCCACGAGACTCCCGGCTATACGCCTTGAGTCATGATAAGTTCAAAGACGAGCCAAAGACTCGGGTCACAATGGTCAAGGCTTTGTGGTGTTTTGGTCTAGAGCCAAATGAGATTAGAACCAAAATGCAACAACTCGAGCTTTCTAATCTATTACCGAAATGCATTGACATAGGATAAACCGAGAGATCTAAGACGTGATTAGTTTCTCATGCAAAAGAACCTAGTCGAGCTAAAAGGTAATTAAACACGAGACATAACCGAACAATTTAACTGCCAAGCTTTTCTAATTGGTCGAAAGGAGGGAATAGCTAAGTAGTTCTTATATATCGAGCATGAACCTGGACTTTTAAAGTTTTTCCACTTAGCCGAAAAACAACATTAAGCTGATAAATTAAGTAAGCCGAATTACAACCTAAAATGTTTCTGTTTTTCCCCTTTTTGGTTCTCGACAGCAACAACAACAAGAATCAAAAGGATCATTTTAACTTAATCAATTAAACATCAATATTAACCAATATCACTTCCAATTTATTAATTCCATTCGGTACAAATAAAAAAGTTTATAAATTCGTATTGGACAATGAAATTACAAACTCAATAGATTCAAAAGATGAAAACTTTATGTTCTTACATCAATTTTGGTGGGTCGAGTGGATTAAAACCGAACACATGAAGACTCCGGTTGAGCACGAAATAGTTGGACTTGAACGAATTGAAGCTTGATTTAGACTCTCTATATCCCAAGTAACAAAACCCCCTTATCAATTTTGAAAACCCCTTTGATATATAGAAACCCTAATTTCGCATGAGCCCTAATTGAAATGGTGTTTGTGTGGAACTTGAATATGACATGTGACTCTTGTTCCTTGTATATAGATACATGAAAGTATTGTCTTGGTTCTCCTTTCTTGACCTCAAGTTTGGTTGATGGCTTCTCTTGGCACTCGTCTCTTTCCTCAGTTGCGTCTCGTGATGTCTAGAGTGGTAGGGAGAACAAATTTGGTATCTAGGAGTGATGGCTTTTAGAAGTTGACTCTCAAAGGAAGAAGAATCATCTACTTTTATGTTTGTTTTTCTGGTTGTGTCGACAAGAACTAGGGGGAGGGAACAGAACAGATAAAACAAAACTTGGGAGAGAGAAGGGAGAGATACAAGTAAATCTTTTGTTTTATTAGCAAACACAGTATAATTGGTACCCCGTGTTTTGTCGAATTCTCGAGTAAACGTACCTTCCCGGTACCCGAAAAATGTAAAAATTATATTTTTGGAAACGATTTCTTAAACGTAATAATATGACATTTTTATTATGTTGAAATTTGATTATAACTGTTTGCCGATATTAATTTGGTGTCGGTATGCGTGCGGTGTCATGAGTTTTTAAATTCACGAGATAACTTATCGTTTTCTTTCAGAATTATTAGTGATTGATAAAAAGTGTATTTTTCTCTTATCTCAGTATTTATTTTTAGTTTTGTATGCTACTGCGCTGCAGTATGCGGAATAACTAATGGATTAAGCTTTTGTATGCTTAAATTTTAACCTGGGCAATAATAAATTTCACATTAATTATACAGATACTTACACTCTGTTCCCGAGTATAAAATTGAAAGAAGAGAGATGGAGAGGGAAAAAAGAGAGAAGTAAAGAGGAGAGGAATTAAAAATTATTTTTTTATATTGTGTTCCCGAGTTGGAAAGAAAAGAGAAGGATGTAACAAAAAAAGGCTTTAAAATCAACTTCACTCCATTTTATCCCAATTTGGGAAGTAAATTAGGAGAGTAATTTTGATGTAATTTACTATCCTTTACTTTCCTCTCCCCTCCTAAAAAATCTCAGGAACACAATTCTTTTTTATTACCATCCCAAACCTTTCCCTTTCACTTCAGAAAATAAACTCGGGAACAGAGTGTTAGTGGACAGGTATCATGTGTGCGGTGTCGGGTTTTTAAGGAAACGATATGACCTCTTGTTTTTAAATCTAAATATTGGCATTTTTTCAGAAAATAATTGATTTGAATTTTCTGACGTGGTAAATATTATTATAATAATCCGAAATTTTACGGGTTGTTATAGTCTACCCACCTTACAGGAGATCCGTCCCGGATATCAGTTTACGCACCGATAGGGTGTCGGGAATGAGGTGATGGTATTTGGAACAAGTTTTGAATTTTCCCTAGGTTGTTCTAGGGTTTCTTCTTTGGGTGTTGTGCCAGGAGCACATCCTCTATCTGAGGAGTCATGATTTTTCTGGGGTAGGTTCATTGGGTGAAAGTTCTAATTTTTGATGTTATGAGGTTTCATTATTTTGTTAGTGTGGGCACCTCTAACTTCTCATGGTTTTATCAAAACGTACCCATTTCTGGTGTTTAATGGTTCTAAAGTATATAGGTTGATTCTTAAGGTTCGCTATGGGTTTGTGTGTTTTCTTCTTTGAAGGGTGAAGAAACATTTGTTTTCAATTTTCTCTTTCGACTAAATGTTTATACAAGTTTGACTAAGACTAGATTTCAAAATCGATAAGATGTTAAAAAAAATGACACATTTTTAAAATATTGTAAAACCGGTTCTAAATTATGGGGTGTACAGGGAAATTTTGCGAAACTTTTAATGTTTCAGCATTTTGTCTAATTTTAATGAGGGATTTTGGAAAGTATTATTGTTGGATTCTAAAGAGGAATCCTCAAATTTGGAAAATATATTGTAGCAAGGATATGTAGCAGGATATAACATTTACCCATAGTCACGGGTAGGGTTTATTTGTCTAAGTTGGGTAGGATTGGAGGTTTAATAGTTGACGAACCTCATGGTTATCTATGGTTTTAGGCAGAGGTGTAGGATACATCCTAAGGTCAGGCTTAGTTATCAAGGAGGACGTTGATCATTTCTGTTTATGGGGTATTAACTTAAAACACATTTCGAGGAAATAAGTAACCAATAGAGTGGTTCTGGTATTCCTTTCAAAGTATTAAGGAACACTTTATTTTGGTAAGGTATGGGTAGAATTGTAGTTTATTTTATGGTGAAATGGTAAGGTGGTAATTTGGTTTGTAGAATGATTCATGAAGTATTTTGATTATTATGGTTTGAGGAATAATCGGAAATAGTTTGTATGGCAACTCTTTTATTTCGTTTTTAGGAAGGTAATAAGGTAGGCACTGTTATTCTTAAGAGGTGGGTGGAGCTTATAGGTTTCAAAATTTCAATGGTGAAATTTTCAAGTTTTGCGGGATCATGAGTCATTTACTGTGTCTTTCTAGATTTTGCCAAAGGTTTATTGTTCTTTTGTTGCCTATTCCCATTAGAGAATTTTTTTTCTTTCTCATAGGTGCTATTGGAAGGTTGCTCCTAAAATGGTTTGATTTGTCCACGGAATATAAGGTTGGGGTAGGAGTGACTATAACATAACCAGATTGTGATATGAAATTATAAATTTTCTGATTAAGAAGTAGTATGACGCCAGTGAGTGGCTTATGATTAAGGAATTTTGTGACGCCAGTGAGTGGTTTATGACTAAGGAATAGGGTGATGCCAGTGAGTGGCTTGTGATTAGGGTATGCCAGTGAGTGGCTTGTGATCAGGGAATGCCAGTGAGTGGTTTGTGATTAAGGAATGCTAGTGAGTGGCTTGTGTTTAAGGAATGCCAGTGAGTGGCTTGTGTTTAAGGAATGCCAGTGAGTGGCTTATGATTAAGGAATATCAGTGAGTGACTTGTGATTAGGGTATGCCAGTAAGTGGCTTGTGATTAAGGAATGCCAGTGAGTGGCTTATGATTAAGGAATGCCAGTGAGTGGCTTGTGATTTAGGATTAGTGTGACGCCAATGTGTGGCTTTAGTGTAACCGTCAATGTGTAGTTTATTGAAATGTTATATGTTTATCAAAATATTATCATTTTCTCACTTGAAATAAGGCTATTATAACTATCCTAAGTACTGCAAAATTCACCTCTGAGTCAGACATAGGTGATCAGGCTATGTCCCACTATCCCTGGTTGAATATAGGTGATCAATCAATATTCACCCGAGGTTCAATGAATTTTGAAATACTTAGCTTAGTTACGCTAGTAATATGTCACAATACTTTTAAAGGTTGTCTTGAAGGATTAGAACAATTATTCTCTTTATGTGAGGGAAAAGGTGTAGTGATGTGATACGTAAGTATACGTATAGGGGAAATAATTATAACCTATAATGAAATTTGGTGAGTAGTGATAAAACATGTATCTTATCAAGTATGATCTCAACAGGATCATAAGTGAGGCATCAGCTCGGCAGGCAGGCACGTGTCGGTCATAGGGTTTAGTTTTTGTAAAAGTGGTTATAGTCTAGGTTTTAAAAATACCCAGTTCTCTAACCTAGGCTCTGATGCCAATCTGTAACACCCCCAAAATGGCTCAGCGGAAGCATACAAGTATTGGGGTGCTACTAAATTGTTATCACAACATAAGCATAGAATAGCTGATTTTCATAAATAAACTTTTATTGATTCTTGAAAACAATGTTTACATTATTGATTAGTGCGGAAAATGGCCCATTATCAAAATGTGGTCCTAATACATAAATCAGAGTCATCTATGACCATGCCATGCCTTTGCCTTGCGCCTCCAAAGATAAGCTATCACCTTAAAACCTGAAAATACATGCTAAAAAGTGTCAACACGAGGTTTGTGAGTTCATAGGTTTTTTTAAAAAGGGATTTCAGTACCAATGCTTCAAATTTGGTTTTTTTATGATCATTACGTCTTGCATAATGTCATAAAGTTTATGGTTTCAATTCATAAAAGGATTTCATAAAGAGATTTCATTAGTGGACCATAAGTAGGGTATATGTACATTACAACTAATATAATGTCATATATTGAATCTATTACGCTAGCACTAAGTTCATGCAAACGAAGCTACGACATAGCTTTATGTATGCACAAGGAAGTCATACAAATAAGGAGCCCATGGCGAGTGTTTATCCCAATACACTCGGTCCCGACATGCTATATATTTCGCCTTTGACCCAAGCGGGTCAACCGAATAGGGAAGTCACTCCCAATAGATCTATTTATAACATTCGCGCTTCCCAGCAGGAATTGACGGTTCATGAAGAGGGCAATTTGGGATCTAAAGTCTTAGGCTAAGCTGCGTAATATTCTAAGTCAAAGGTTTTCGTGTGGTCCTTAAAGCATCTAGGTATGATGTATCTTAAAATATATCAATCAAATGGCATAGTATGCATAGAATGCAGAATTTTAGTAATTAAATCATTTAAGTAAAAATGAGCATGTATCTTCCCCCAAAACAGTTATAAAACAAGTAAAAGTAGGGGCTATGAAACTCACCTTGGCAATGTGCAATATGAATTCTAAAAGGAATTAAATCAAGGAGTGATAGTGCACGGCTCCGACACGCAACCTAATTAATACGGCTATTTAGTCTTTATGTTTAAGACTCGATAAAGTTTAACTAACTTTATAGTTTTTTTTTAAATGTTTGACTTCTTGTTGTTGCTGTTGTTGTTGTTGTTTATGTGGCATCGTTTATCTTAAAAAGATTTACAAGGATTTTGGTGGATTTCGGCTTAGGAGGGTATGACAGGGAAGGAAACTCGAAGAAAGAATTTCGACTTTGGTTCAATGACGGCCAAACGATAGTATACGGAAGGATTTTAAGAGTGAATGAGACCAAATGATGTCCTCCGGAAAGAAAAGTACATATCTTATGAGACGTATACGTGCGAATGAAGGAGACTTGTATATATATATGCGTATATATATATATATATATATATATATAACGTGGTTGCATTAACTATGTTTCGACAAGTTTCAAATATATTTCACTAGAAAGACTCACCATACTTGTTTTTAAGGATAAGCTTGGTTTTGTAGGCGTATCCTCCAATAGTTACTGTAGGAGCACGATGATTATTACAAAAGTATTGTTGTGCTTCTAATATATAAGTTCTTGTTTATATGTATATTATATATTGTCAAAACTTGATAATGTATCAATGTATTAAAAGAAATCAAGAGTGCCTTTGTTAAGAAATTGTACGGTTTTTGGGAAAATTCTTGTGTTTGACACAAATCGTTGTTTAGTTGTATTATTTTTGAATTAGAAGTACCCGGTTTAAACATTTCCCGTGGTATGGAAAACTATATAGTAGGTTTTAAATCCTTATGAACGTTTCTAATATAAATCATCCATTCTTTTTATTTAAATGTGGCAATATATAAGTGTATTGTAAATTTTGTAACGGATCAAAGATGACAGATAGAAGGGTAAAAAAAATAGTTTTGAAAAGTTGGGCGAGATCGGAAGTCGTGTTCGGGCTGTGGCCCGAAACACAAACCGAGCGGGCCCTTAATAGTCGAGTGGCTGGAAAGGAATGGACTAAAGCATTGTGATGGGTTGTGGCCCATCAAAACCCAACAGACTTTACTATAATTTTGGCAGTAAATTTGTTAGTGCAACTTTTATGGAAAAGAGTATGTAATATGAAAAAGGAATACTACACTTGGAACAAATGATAGACTCGGAAATTTGAGCATATGACTTGAGATTTCGACCCACGAGACTCCCGGCTATATGCCTTGAGTCATGATAAGTTCAGCATGAGCCAAATACTCGGGTCACAATGGTCAAGGCTTTGTGGTGTTTTGGTCTAGAGCCAAATGAGATTAGAACCAAAATGCAACAACTCGAGCTTTCTAATCTATTACCGAAATGCATTAACATAGGATAAACTGAGAGATCTAAGACGTGATTAGTTTCTCATGCAAAAGAACCTAGTCGAGCTAAAAGGTAATTAAACACGAGACATAACCGAACAATTTAACTGTCAAGCTTTTCTAATTGGTCGAAAGGAGGGAATTGCTAAGTAGTTTTTATATATCGATCATGAACCTGGACTTTTAAAGTTTTTCCACTTAGCCGAAAAACAACATTAAGCTGATAAATTAAGTAAGCCGAATTACAACCTAAAATGTTTCTGTTTTTCCCCTTTTTGGTTCTCGACAACAACAACAAGAATCAAAAGGATCATTTTAACTTAATCAATTAAACATCAATACTAACCAATATCACTTCCAATTTATTAATTCCATTCGGTACAAATAAAAAAGTTTATAAATTCGTATTGGACAATGAAATTACAAACTCAATAGATTCAAAAGATGAAAACTTTATGTTCTTACATCAATTTTGGTGGGTCGAGTGGATTAAAACCGAACACATGAAGACTCCGGTTGAGCACGAAATGGTTGGACTTGAACGAATTGAAGCTTGATTTAGACTCTCTATATCCCAAGTAACAAAACCCCCATATCAATTTTGAAAACCTTTTTGATATATAGAAACCCTAATTTTGCATGAGCCCTAATTGAAATGGTGTTTGTGTGGAACTTGAATATGACCTGTGACTCTTGTTCCTTATATATAGATACATGAAAGTATTGTCTTTGTTCTCCTTTCTTGACCTCAAGTTTGGTTGAAGGCTTCTCTTGGCACTCGTCTCTTTCCTCAGCTGCGTCTCGTGATGTCTAGAGTGGTAGGGAGAACAAATTTGGTATGTAGGAGTGATGGCTTTTAGAAGTTGACTCTCAAAGGAAGAAGAATCATCTACTTTTATGTTTGTTTTTCTCGTTGTGTCGACAAGAACTAGGGGGAGGGAACAGAACAGATAAAACAAAACGTGGGAGAGAGAAGGGAGAGATACAAGTTTATCTTTTGTTTTATTAGCAAACACAGTATAATTGGTACCCCGTGTTTTGTCGAATTCTCGAGTAAACGTACCTTCCCGGTACCCGAAAAATGTAAAAAATTATATTTTTGGAAACGATTTCTTAAACGTAATAATATGACATTTTTATTATGTTGAAATTTGATTATAACTGTTTGCCGATATTAATTTGGTGTCGGTATGCGTGCGGTGTCATGAGTTTTTAAATTCACGAGATAACTTCTCGTTTTCTTTCGTAAATTATTAGTGATTGATAAAAAGTGTAATTTTCTCTTATCTCAGATTTATTTTAGTTTTGTATGCTATCCGCAGATGCGGAATAACTAATGGATTAAGCTTTTGTGTGCTTAAATTTTAACCTGGGCAATAATAAATTTCACATTAATTATACAGATACTTAGTGGACAGGTATCATGTGTGCGGTGTCGGGTTTTTAAGGAAACGAGATGACCTCTTGTTTTTAAATCTAAATATTGGCATTTTGTCAGAAAATAATTGATTTGAATTTTCTGACGTGATAAATATTATTATAATAATCTAAAATTTTACGGGTTGTTATACTATCTTCCGCTGCGATATTTTGGAGGTGTTACATATAGGTTATTGTGCATGTAGGTTGGTGAAAAAAAGCCGACAAATTAGGCTCAAATTAATTAATGTCCCAATTGTGATCATAGAGGTTGTTAATCCGAGTTTTTTTCGCGCTCAACCATCCTTCTATGTTGCACTACAAAACAACAAATCTGAAAGATCATCAATGCCAAATAAAACACAAGTTATAGCAATTATGAAATCAACACTTATGACCACAGCTTATATAAAGCTCATACGCGGCTCATAACTGTGATTCATAAATAGTTTATACACTTATGACCATAGCTTACTGATAACATCAATTAGTCCTGATATTTTAGTGTCAATTTCCCCCTAATATGCTCATCATTTGTATTATTTTAATAGGATATATGCTCTTATTTCTTAAAATTTCATTTTTAGGGCATAAAGGAGCATAGGAATGAAGGAACGCGGATTTGAAAGAAAATTAGCAAAGTTATACAAGGTTTACTATCCAGGAGAAAGTTACGGCGTAGACTCCACTCTCAACCTACGCCGTAACAATGATTAATACTTGAAGACCAAAGTCAACGCAGTTCAAGGATTACGGCGTAGCTACAATGATAAGGTTACGACGTAAATATTCAATGACTTAGATGAATTCAAAGGTCAAGAAGGTTACGTCGTAACCCACTTACAAGGTTACAACGTAAAGTTGATGATTTTCACTACGAGAAGATTACGGTCGTAAACCATTCTCAAGGTTACGCCGTAATTTATTATTTAATGATAAGATCATTTGAAGGTACGAAGGTTATGGCGTATGATGACAACCATACATCAAAACACTGTTATTTGGGTCTGCTAAAAGTCAACGCCGTTTGGGTTTACTAAATCAGGAAACCTATGTGTCCTCTTTAATATATCAATGATAAAGTTGTGTCAGATAAATTATTTTTGTCGGCTGCGATCATAAAGGTTTCTAAGGCAAGTGAATCTTGTACTTAACCATCCTTCCATTTCGCATATCAAAACAACACTTATGAAATCAACACATATGACCATAACTAATACATATAATTTCAAAAGATAACATGACAAACATATTAGACCGTGATCAAGACACACTTTCATTGTGCCAAAGTCAAATAAAACACATTTTATACCACTTATAATTATACACAACTTATAAGAACCCAAAACGACTTCGCTTTGCCCAAGAACGCCATACAGACAACATATGTATTAAAAAATATAAACACATATCTACAAGTGTAACACCCCGTAAATTTTAATGTAGAATTGGGGTATTATTTCATAGATCATAGTCATAATCATAGAAAACGACTCTAAAGGAGACGTTTTATAAAAGTTGTTATCATTCAATGGAACCTAAATATTAGGGATTACAAAAGAGATGCCACATGGTTTCAAATTACACAAAATTTTGAGTTTATAGAAAATGATAACATTATTTTACACCAAATAAAAGGTCTTTGGGGCCCACTCCATTCCTGATGTATTCCTCCTTAGTTACCTGAGATAAACATGCTAAAAAGTCAACAAATTTTTGAGTGAAATCCATAGGTTTATAGTAATCAGTTGAACACAAGATATATAGCGATAATTGCTTCGAAGACAATTAATCAGGGAAAAAAAATATTATTTCCTTAAGGTCATGACACGCAATACGTTAACTGTGCATCATAGATATGATGTAAAAGTAATAGTGCCCTCCTGGTAGGTAGCTTGCCATTCTACCTGGTATGTCTCAAATATAGTGTGTTTGATTACCATGCAAGCTAACACAAACGGGTTGTCGACCCCAAATATCTATCCGCAATATTCGCGTTCACTTGCAAGTGACTAATGGTTCATGATAATGAGGGTCCTTTGGCAATAGCAGTACTTAGGAAATAATATGATCAGGCATAGCATACATTTGCAGAAAGACTTGTGTTCAGGTTTATAGCATGTATCTCCCCCACGGGAATTTATAAATCATGTAAAGGTGGGGCTATGAACTCACCTCAGTGATACAGTAAGCAGATATAGCAATATCAAGTGTGTAAAGGAAACGGCTCCAACACGTAACCTATATTAATATGGCAAGTCTTAGGTTTCCATGATTTTTATATACGACCTCAATTAATAATGTTTGGAAAACAATCATTTGTAATCATTTATACTGGTGTGGTAATGCTTAAAGTTCAAAAACAAAAGGTTTCCATATATTATCAAGTTATCATTTTAAGAATCATATTTATATATATATATACGTAATAGTTTCTTTACTTGTCTATGTACGCATAGTTCTCGTCTAGTATTTATAAGAATTGGTAAAATATTTATTTTAAATATTTTAGGTTTGTGTATGACAAGTTATAAATATATAGTCACTTATATAAATCGTTTTTAGAAATTAATACGATTATGAGTATTTAGAAATCATAAGTGTACATTTTTATAAAAATCGACGTAAGTCGTTGAAAATATATAAGTTTTTCAAAACTTTTTAAAAGTTACATATTAACCCATAATTTATAAAAAGTTACACTTTCTACCCCAAGGTTAATATTTTTGTATTTTTAGTCCAAATTTACAAATTTACCATTATCACCCTAACTTTTCCAAGTTGACGCATTTATACTCAGTTTTACAACTATTTCAGTTTAAGTCCCAAAAATCCATTTCACTTTTTATCCCACGGTTTCAATCACTTTACATTTTTAGTCCAAAATGGAGTTTTTCAATTTTTAACACATAGTTTCTAAAAATGGCAGTTTCTACCCTTGATTTTCATGCAAAAGTTTCAGTTTCACTTTTTATCCTAACAGTTTGTCAAATTACCTACCCTAGTTTCATAATATTTGCATGTTTAGTCCAAAAATCACAAAATCGCAAGTTTAGTTTTGTTTTTAATTTAGCACTTTTAATTTGCTCATACTGAGCTTATTCGCTCAGCTTGCCACTCGTAGGCTCACACCGAAAGCTTAATGGGCTTTAAGGCCCATACGAGGCTCGTTTAGATTTTAGAAAAAGGTTTTAGATTTCTAAGCTTGCTTTGTGAAAATCCGAGTGATAAACCAGCGTATTTACAGCTTATTAATTTGCTTATTCGTAATGGATCGTACATGGGTGGTAAACGGGTCTCACGGCCCAATTCATAAACCATTTGGGCCGTTTTCTTCATGAATTCACTCCTTTTCGTCCAAATATGAATCATTCCAGCATTTTGCTTCCAAGAGACCTGAAAAGTGAAAAGGAACGAAATTAAGCAGTAACGGATATAAAAGTGGGCAATTAAGGGCTTAAATGACCCCTTAAAAGTGTATGTTTTAAATCCTTATCAAATATCCCTACACTTGGTATTTTCTTGTCCTCAAGCAAATGTGCTTTTGGCCAATCAATTTATAAGTTAGGGGGCATGAAGCAATGGTTAAACATAATTCACAAAGAAGTAAAAGCATCGCAATAGTCATAACAAGCACGAAAATTAAATACTAGCACCTCACAAGGGGTGTTTGGATGCTCTCATCTCTCGGGTGTATATGAAATATAGTAAATGGAAATGGAAGATAAACACTCATTACTTGGTCATAGTACATAGATTACCATAGGCTTGAGACTAGATCAAACCTCCACCGCTTTGGCGTAAGCACCTAGGAACAACTATATAAGAGGCCTTTTAAAAGGGTTGTAATGTTAGGCTTACGGTAGGGAAACAAAGGGTTTGGTTGGCTAGGCGATTTAGTGGTGGCAAGTCAAAAATCTTATGTTACAAGCATGAAAAGAATGGCTTTGCTAAGCCAAGACTCGACTCACTAAACTCTAGATAACTTGAAACAAACATACATAAATTTAAAGATAGATGTAGGATGGTAGCTCGTATGTTTCTTCTTCTTTTCTTTTTTATTTTTTTTAACACTCCTTTTTTTTTTTTTTTTTTTTGCATACACTTTTACTCTACCATCCTCTAAGATAACATCAAAATATAAGGAATTTATAGAAGCATCCCTACACTTGAGTTTTTATTACTCTAACACTAATTTGACCCAATTTAAAAAGATCAAAACACTTGGAGTATTTAATTACGTAAATAAAGGGAATTTGAATTTAACGTTCTTTCCCATCACTCCATAAAATTTTACTTTACCCATGAGTCCCAATCATCCCAAAACTGTGTACAAAACATATGACTCGACTTAGTAACCATGCAAGTAACTAGATAATTGAACTAAGGGTTTAGTATGATAATAATAATGCACTAAAGGTGAGTGCATACAAGGTAGGCTAAGGCGATTTGGGTGTACATTTGGGGGTGGATTGTAAACAATGCTCTTCATTGATATTCCAGAATTCCAAAACATCACAAAAACCGCGAAAAGGATAGGCTCTGAGGGGTGAACCTCACATTTTTGGGGTGGAATTTGAGTGGTAAACGGTTTTTGTGCTAGTCATATAACTCCTATCCATGAGACGCTTTATTAAGACTAAAGTCCCACTCGTACATGTCATAAAAAAATTTAAATTTGGTGCTAAAATTGCCCTAACAAATATTTCTCATAGCTTATTACACAAATGAAATAGGACAAGACAAATAATCAAGGATAAGCATAGTTTCAAAGTTCCCGTTTTGTGATCCCTCCCTACACTTACAACAACATTGTCCCCAATGTTCCCCAAAAGTATCAAAGTTATGATAAAGGAAGGTAGTTAAAAGAGAAAGAAACTAGTAAACCCTGATTAGCTCGGTAGGATCCGTGTGAAGTAGTGGTTAAATTCTTTCCCAAGAAAAATGTATGCGGGATAAGCTTCATCCAATATTATGTTTCTTCTTCTTGATAAATAAAACCTGCACACTTTATGAAAATAGATGAAACCTTCGCGTAAAATCGGCGGTAAAACTATATATGACTCAACTACACTAGGATATAATGCTTGTGGAATGGATGTTTGCAGATTTTCTAGAAAATTAAGACCTGAAAATTTCCAAAAATTTATAATTAACACAGAAAATGAGAAAAATTTTATAAGTTGTTTCTGTTCCTCCTGACGTCGTCACGTTCTAATCCTGACACTGTCAAGTTGTCCTGACAGTAAACCGTCTCACGATTTTCTTGGAAAATTTCTCGAAAATTACACCTTTAAAATCTGGAAAAATTCCTGCAAAACATCCATTATGACTCGATATAAGCATTTGACTCTAACAAACACACATATATATCAATTTCACTAATCGTAGTTCTCATGTTCACGTTCTTTTAAGAAACGTGTGTAATCCTCCTTACACTTATCTTATTATAAAATACCTTTATATGTAATTAAGACGAGGTTAAAGACAAAATAAAGCATTTTCACAAATTCAAACATGAGAACATACAATAATGAAAAGATATATTACATAAAAACAAACAAACAATTAAGCATGGGTTGCCTTCCACGAAACGTTTTTCTTTATTTATGAGTCTTGTAGCTAGACTCGAAGTCGTGCTCCTATGTGACTTCCTTACCGTCACCTTCTCCATCATGACGATCTCTATTAGGTGTTGTAGTAATATCCTATTATGCATCTTTCTAAGAAGTCATCCTCCCCCCAATCGGTTCTATATTCCGGTCCTAATTTCAAACAATCCTTATAGAACCCAAAAATCTTATTCATCAGATAATCTACTCCTTTCTCCTTATCCTCCTCATTCCTATAGTAGACCGATAGCTTAAGTACCTTTTCATCATTGGATAGTGATGAAAATTTCTCAATCTTAAATGGCATTTGGTAAGCTACGTCATCAGTCTCATCCTTGAATCTAACTATTCCTAACGACGGATCGGTCATCCGGTGTTTTCTAGGAAAGGCTTTCCTAGAATTACGTGGGACAAGCTAGGATCTATGGCCGTACTAATATCTTCCACAATTATGAAATCCTTAGGGTACGTGAAACTACCTACATAGACGGGCAATCCCTTAACTCTACCAAGAAAATTACAACTAACTCTAGGATCATCGGGATCTTGCCTATTTGGGATAGGTTTCTTCATTACCCAATTATAGTATGTGCTAGTCATGATGTTTATTGGGGACTTGCGATCAATGTAGGCCTTTGCCATGAAAATATGTCCTATGCAACATGGTATGTTGAGATTACAAGGGTTTCCAAATTTGATCCAAGGGCTTTTCCTAACATACATGTGACGAAGGTCGCGTACTAAGTGTGGATGGCGTGAGATTTCCTCTTCCGTAGGAAACTTATTGAAGTATTCATCACCTAATTCGTCTACTTCGTTGGTCGATTCTTCCTTAGGAGTTTCACTAACCTCAAGCATAGTCTCATGGTTTGCTTCGTCACTAGTCCTATTTGGTTTCACTAAGGTGATGGCATTGACGAATTGAACGTGGTTGGATAACTTACTTGGGTCCTTAATTTTCACACCGGAAGCTTCGAGAGAATGAGTCGAGATGGCACTAACCTTTTCGGTAGTCTTCCTATCACTATTGGTCATGGCTTTCAAAAGGTTATCTATCTTCCTATCCATCTCGGCTTGTTGTTGGTTAAAGCGGTCCGAAAGCTTGGCTATTTGAGCTTCTTAGGATGTAACTAGGTGTTGCAATATCCCTTCTATGTTTTGTTTGCTAGGGCCGTGGGACCATGGGGAATCATTAGAGGTGAATTCTTTGGTTTGTCCCCAATTGTAGTCGGGTTTGCCCCTCCATGCTTCTCGGGCATCATTGAAAGTCCTAGGTCCGTGTTTGTGGGGAATATCCCTCCCATTCCATTGGTACGCGAGGATGCGTAGTCAACGGAAGCTTGTTCGGGGAGTCTCATGCAAGTACGAGTGTCATGGGGACCACTACATAGCTCACACAAGGAAGAGACTTTGTTCACTTGGCGTGAAGACTTAGGATTCTCGTAGGAGCTCATTAGGAATTTGACTTGATCTTCAAGCTCGAGCATCCTACGATTGGAAGTTTGTGAGTCAATGGGAGGCAAGGAGATTGCCTTGACGGTTTTGGGCAACTCACGGGGGTCATTCCAACTTTCGTTGTCATAGAGGGCAAGGTCCTCTATTGTACCCCACGATTCTTCCGCGGTGAGATCACTAAGTTTGCCACCGACCGCTTGGTCAATGGATTGCTTAGTTGAGAAGTTGACATGATCGTAAAAGATTTGGACTTGAAGCCAAAGATCGATGCCGTGATGAGGGACTTTATGGATCAAGTCCTTGAATCGAGTCCATTCCTCATAGAGAGATTCACCTTGACGTTGTTGGAACATCAAGATTTCATTCCTAAGTTTAGTAGTTCTCCCCGGTGGGAAAAATTGGGCAAGGAAACGAGTGGTGAGATCATCCCAACTTGAGATGGATCCGGCAGGAAGTCGCTCAAGCCAATTACTAGCTTGGTCCCATAGAGAGAATTCCCGTGTGGTAGCATCAAGGTCGATGGAATCAATGATTTTAAAGAAGTCCTTGAGATGTTGATTAGGATCTTCGAAACAAAGTCCATGGAATGCACATCCGTTTTGCACCAACAGGATGGTGTCGGATCGCAGGGCCTTAGTTTGAGCTTGATCGGGGAGCTCAATGGTGTTTGATAACGTCTAAAATGAACATGTTTTTAGTAGCGTTATTGTCAGTTTTGTGCATGATATTCGGCTATATTTACTCATAACTGTTGCAAAAGTGCAAAGATGCGTATTTTGTATGTATATGTAGCCAGGTATCGCGAATATTGAAGAAATGAAGTTTTTATGCACATTTGGAAGATTCTCAAGGAAGGAAGTTGAGATTGGAAGCTTGTGGATTCAATGATATGGAAGCATAATGATTTCGGAGCATTTATAGCAAGGAAAGATCAAGTTTGGCTTTGGAAATCATCAACGTAAACAAAGAATGTAGCGCAAAGGAAAAAGTCACAAAAAGTCAATAAGCAAAACCCAACCGATCGGTCGCAACCCGCAACCGATCCGGCCAGGCTTGGTCAAAGCTATTACCGATTCGGTCGGAATAGAAACCGATCCGGTTTCGCACGCAGCTACACAAATTCGCATTTATTGTTGCCTTTACTCCCCATAATCATTGGAGTCCGATCATTTCTTGATATTAACTTGGAGAGAACGTTTTTGGGCAGTTAAGCAAGAGCTTTGGCTATATAATGGATCTAATACTTGTATACTAAGTGTGACACAACAAAAGAGTGTTAGTTTACACCAAAACTAATACTACCCTTATTATTTCAACCCCAAAAGCTTAGTATTTACTGGAAAACGCCCAGGAGCAAGGAGGGAACCATTTTTGTCCATTGTTTCGTAATTTGAAGTTGCGGTGATCCTAGGTGATTGAGGCGCTGGTTGCTACAATCCACGATTTCTAATTCTTGTAATCACAAAAGTTTAGGTATTCTATGAACTTTGTTATGGAAATCTATTCTTTTGAATTGTTTGAATTACCTTGTTATGACTTGTGTTTAGATATGATTGTTTTCATGGAGTAGTTTGTGATATACTTGTGTGTTGGAATGTGATTAATCATAATAGTGTTCTCAAAATGTGATGCATGTATATATGATCTTGTTTAAATGAGTTTGTTAGAAAAATACTAGTCTTGGATTGATTTGTCAAGAAAACATGTTTTAAGAAAAAGGACCGAAAGGATTTCTCTTGTGTTTTATTCCAAAAAGTGTAGTGACAAACTAGTATGGGGATATGGTGATTGACAACCACCATGTTTTGCTTATTAAAACAAGACTAGGAACATTTTCATCACGAAGGGTCGAAAGATTCGTAAGAACAAATTTGATGAGAACATGTTGCAAACAAATGGAACTTTTATAGGATAATCATTGGGATAAGGACCGAAAGGATTACCTAAATGTTTTTGTTCTTAGAATGATTTTTACAAACAAATACCATGGTTGGGGAATCATTTGCTTATGATTTGTGCATCATACTAAGAGTATACACCAAACCTTTATGAACATTATCTATGGTTGATTATAAGACTACACACAAGTATATATTTATATTCTTGATTCGTATTTTCACTAGAACACTTATTTGAGGAAGCCTTGACAAGCTTTCTTGTTAGAAACTTTTTAATCAAATCTATTTCAAACAAAAAATCCCTTGGGACGATCTCGACTTACCAAACTTTGCTATTGCGGACGAGTATACTTGCTCGTATGTGTTAATAGGTTATTCGGTTAATTCGTGATTATAAATTTTTAAAACTTGCACCAACCGGAGCACATCAAGTTTTTGGCGCCGCTGCCATGGATTTTTCTTTAATTTTCTTTGAAATTAGTAGTTTTGAAATATCTAAAAAAAAAAAAAAAAAAAAGGTTTTTGTTACAAACTAACCGATTCGGTTGGTTAACCAACCGAATCCGGTTAGACATTCTGTCGTAATATTTTTTTTGTTCGAATTTAGTTGTCTATCTTCTTTAGTTTATTGTGTTTTGATTTCTAGAGTAATTCTTGTGGTTTAATCATTTCTTAGATTTATTGTTTTTATTTGTTTTATTTTCTTTACATTTGTCATTTATTAGTTGAGTTTTAATTAATTTTAATATTAATAATTAATGGTAATGGTTAGGTAGTCATTTTATTTTATTTTCAGTTATAGTTTATTTAATGATAGAATTTATTGGTAGTTTATTTAGTTTTAGTTTTAATTTTAATTTTGGTTTCAATGAGATTTAATATGTTATTTAATTATTAGTTTATGAAGAGTTTTATTTAATTAACTGGAGTTAGTACACCTTAATGTCACTTAATTTGCTTTAATAATTTAAAAAAATATATATATATATTTATATTAAATTTTCGATCAAACCGATCGGTCGCAACCCGCAACCTGATCCGGTTCGTATTTCTGTCTTAATTTTTTTAACCAACCGATTCGGTTGGTGATTCAACCGAATCCGGTTGGAGTTTCGAAGTTGATTTTTTTTTTTTCATTTTTAGGTTTTGAGTTTTTATTTGAGTTTTTAATTTTGTTAGATGTCTTAGTTATTTTATTATATGTTTTTATAGTTTGTTCTTGTTTTACTAACTTTAACGCTAATCATTCGGGATTTGTTTTGTTTTGCTTTGTTAAGTTGTCTAGTAACATGGATAGTTTGAGAGGAATCTCGGAATACCTTCGCACTTTTGGACTAAATGTTCAAGGATACCGGAAGTTCATTAGAAAAGATTGGAGGAATTTTGGAGGAAAGCAAGAAAGAATTGGGAATTGACACGGGTGATATGGAAGAAGTATGTGAAAACAAGGTTCAACTACCCAAAAACAAAAGAGTTGTAGTGTTTACACAAGCACCGTCAACGGTGTATGATTCACCGCTAATGAGATTTGGAACGCCGTGTAGCATGGAAGGAGTACGTGCTTGGGATGCACACTTTTAATATGGCTTATGGAGAGAATTATATCTTGGAAGAGGTTCTTGACGAAATCGGTCATGTGCGTATGGACTATGAAGCATATGGAAGGAAAATGGTCAAAAATCTGAAGGTCAATATTCATGGACATATCTTTGAAACTGATTTTGTTGTTTTAGAAGAAGGAAATGCGGATGAACCTGATGTGTGTTTTGGTCGAGATTTTCTTGTCACACCAAGCGTCAAGTAGATTTTGGTATGGGAGAAATGCGGATTAATATAACTGAGTTGGAAGAAGGAAAAGGAGTCAAAGAGATGCTAGTGGAAGTTTGTGCAAACATGGAAGAGAAAAATGTGGAAGTGGTTAAAATGGGAAAAGCAAACCGAAAGAAACCATCATCAAATAAATTAACCCCAACAACAACCTCCACCACCAAAAATGATTACACACCATCGTCACCTACCACTACTATCAAACCCTTAACCGACAACCAAAAAGAAGCTATTTTAGAAAATCTAGAACAAAAATTTCTAGAGCTCAATGAAAAGAAGCCGGTTATAGAAGTTCTCCAAGATTATGTGCTTTACCGTAAGAAGTTGGATGCATTGATGCTAGCGAGGGCTAGGTTGGAAGATAAGAATCTCACGGATGAGGAGCGAGATCGAATTTTGTTTAAAGGCATGCCAAGGAAAGAAAAGGACCCGGGTAATTTTGTGTTGCCGATCAAAGTAAATGGAATTACACCAGCTTTATGCTTTAGTCGACACGGGGTCGAGTGTTAATGTGATGCCACGTATCCATTGTTCAAAACTTTAGGACTAAGTAATCCGCAACCTAATCATTCTAAGCTCACTATGGCGGATAACACTCAAGCAAAGGCAATGGGAGAAGTTACGAATGTAAGAATGCAAATTGGCTATCAACCGTATTTGGCAGATTTTCTTGTCTTGGATATTCCGGTGGACAAGAGTTTACCGCTATTGTTGGGAAGACCATTTTTACGAACTTGTGGAGCAATTATAGACATGGGAAGAGGCACCATGACTATTGACGATGGGATTTCAAGGCAAACATACTACCCAAAACCAAGAGGACCAATTTTAGAATGTATGGAAGATTTGGAATGGATAGATGCAAATGATGATTTAACTTGTTTTGAAGTGGGACGTGATGT
This sequence comes from Chrysanthemum makinoi, assembly GCA_910596185.1. NCBI lineage: Eukaryota > Viridiplantae > Streptophyta > Magnoliopsida > Asterales > Asteraceae > Chrysanthemum > Chrysanthemum makinoi. The sequence continues at coordinate 269,033,501 of OU343224.1, forward strand.
CCACGGTAATCCAATGTACGGACCTTTAACTCCACCTTATTTCGATATAGAGGACGAAATGGAACGTGCATTCGCGATAGAAGCTTTCTATAACCCATTCAAAAACATATTAGTTTACAAGAAGTTGACCGACTTTTTAGGATCTTTATCGGTGCAACTTAAGAATTTGAGTGGAAACCCAAGGTCGGGACTTACAAGAGACAAACCGAGATGGAGCATGGCATGTTAAGTTTGATATATTATGCCCGACGGATCTAAGATTTATGAGAAAATTCAAAACTTTGAAACGCTCCGTGAGTTGACCGAAAATTTCAAAGCGAGGATATTCTTAGACAAGAGTATTTTGAGGAATTTTGAGGAAAAGGCAAAGACCGTAATAACAAGCAATCATTTGCTTGAATTTCATGAATTATTTCTTTTGATTTGATGCATTAGGATTTTTGTTTCTTATTTATTTTTCATTTTATGATTGAGGTAATTTGGTTTAATGCATTATGACTATGAGTTTTGAGTTGAGTTTGGATTAGTTCATTTATATGATGAGTTGAGTTTTTTTAGATTGGATGATTGTTCAAAATTTCATTTGGTGAATGAATGTTGTGTGAATCTTTAGCAGGAATTTTTGAGAAAAAAATATTGTCTGGAGAGTAAATGCCTAAGTAACATATTAAACATATAAAAAAGCAAAATTTGGCAAAAAGCATACCGAAACGGTTGTATCCTTGACTGAACCGGTTGCACCAAAGTATAAAAATTTCATTTTTCCAAAAAAACACACACACACACTAATTTTCCAGGTGGTTTTGCAAGAATTCATCCAAGAGAGCAGATTGAAAGTTGTTTAAGTTGTTTAAGTTGTAGGATAACATCATGGCACCCAAGCAAGTAAGCATTTACATTCAATTAACTCAATTAAGGTTTTATTAGAACATTTGATTCGAATTGAATATTAGGTCACCAATTTGGGGGTTTTTGTTATAATTCGAATTAAGTGGTAATATTTTAGGATTGAGTGGGTAATTGATATAGGAGTGCATTACAACAAGAGATTGATTGATTGATTCATCATAGAATGGATTTTAGATGATAAGATTTTTCGGAATTAGTTGGGTTGTGCTTATGAAATGAGATAAGTTGCAATTAGTGATTCATTTTGATGGATGATATGTTTTTAAGAGTGATGGATGCCACATTATTAGAACTAATGATTTTAAAATATAGGATGAGTTCTAAGATGTTAGATGTTTGATGATTTAGAAGCAAGAGTAGAGTAATTCTAGGATGTGGGAATCATTGAGGATGATAGAATGCGATCTAAGAGTGGTTTGAGCTGCTAGGAGTTCGAGATTATAAGGATTTGAAGGCGAATGCCTTATGCAGTCTGCACAACTGATTCGGTTGCGCATTGCAAACCGAACGGTTGGTGTCTGACATATTGGAAACCGATTCGGTTGGTGATCCAACCGAATCCGGTTGAGGTTTCTGTGAGGATTTTTTGTGATATTTTGAAATGTATCTTAGAGGATTCTCTAACCTTCCTGTTTGTTCTAACACTCTCATATGGTCTTGTTTTTGTGATTTCTACAGAGAATTATTGTAGGGAGCTCGAGTGGAGAGGAAATTCAAATTAACCCGCTTGTTACGAAGTTTTGTGAAAGGAACGAGAAGAAGAAGGTTAAGTATAGTGTGAAGAAGGAAGCAAATGCTAATTTAAAATTCAAAAATCTCACCGATGGAGAGAAACATACTTTTCGGGAAAGATTGTCGGGTTACAACATAGGACATGTTTGGTTCCAAGGGTGATTGATTGGGATTTATTTAACGAATGTGAGTGTGAAGATGAGTTAAGAAGGATGATGCGAACATCTTATGTATATCCGTGAGATTGAGATTCGCTCAATGATTTGTCATGGAAAGAGCATTCAGTGTCAATGAAGAGGTCTATCGAGAATGGTGTATGGAATTCTTTTCAACCATGTATTTTGAAAGAAAGGTGGATGTTCGGAATTTGATGACGGAGATTTGTGTTTGGTTTAGACTTTGTGGAAGGGATCATGCTTACATCGTTGCCAGCTTTTACGCAGCTCTTGGTTTGTATGAGCCACATGAGGTTAATCATCGATTATTTGAGACTCACTTTTCTAGACTTCTGAGGTTTGAAAAGATTACCCTAGTATTCCCGCTTATTGGAATCAAGTGGGAGATCCTACTTGTGCTAGGAGGAATGCTTCAACCATCAGGAATCCATTGATGAGGATACTTCACAAGTTGATTGTGACCGGGCCATTTAATAGATTTGGAAGCAGGGACAAATGTCAGAAACCGGACTTATGGATTATGAAGTTGCTGGAAGAAACTAAGGACGGTAATGCCATTTGGCAGATAGCCTAATATTTGTCTAGGAGAGCCCCGGGAATCAAGAGCAACAATAACATTTGTGGAGGACATTTTGTGACAAGATTGGCGAAGAATCTTGGGTATTATGTTGATGAAGAATTGGCTAAGTGTGGAGAGCCAAAGTATAGTGAAACGTGGACTGCGAAAGGTTTTGGTAATGCTTTGAACAGAGACTGGAACCGTAGGGTTATGGATTGAACCAAGACCGCAACACAACCACCACAACAAGCAAGGTAATATACCATTGGAGAACGTAAATGGGTACGTCCAGTAGTTTTGATTCAGGATGGGGAGAGTGGAACCAACATCTAGATGAGATTCAATGTAGGGATGTGTGGAGAGATTCGATGATGTTAAGAAACAACTACATCAATGATTATTCGATGCCTATCTTTCAACACATGGCTCGAGAAGCAAATTATGAGTTGCCACCCTACAATCCACCAAATGTTCCATCAGTATCCTTTTCCTTACACTTCTTATCCTCGACCCTATCCGATCCATATCCCGTACCCACCGTTTCCTGATCCAATACCCCCATATGGTCGATTACCAAGTTGGAGGATCATCATCGGAGTTGGAGGTAAGAAGAAAAGAGGAGAGTTCGTCGCAGAAATCATAGACGAAAACTACGTAACCGAAAGTGATGACGATGAGTTTGATGATGAAGAAGGAGAAGACATGAGCGAGGATGACGAGTGATTATGGATCATTCGTGAATTATGGTTTCAAAAACAATGGTCATGATGTGTTTTTAAACAATTTCTATCTTTTGATTCATTTCTTTAGGATGTTTGGCGTACTTTGTTTGATTTTATCTAGTTTTTAGTAGTTTTGTTTTGTTTTGTGCATTTCGTGTTGCAGTTTTTGTTTGCAGGATGGATGTGTGGGAAGCTTATTGATGGTCAAATGTTTCGAAGTTGATAACTCACAGGCTTGCTAATGACTCAATGTGCATATTGCATATTCTATCCCGTGGTATCTTTTAACTATTTTTTTTCCCATTTTCTTTACTTTGAAGTTCATTTTTCATTACATTGAGGACAATGCAAAACTTAAGTGTGGGGGAGGGAAGAAAATAGGAAAATGATACGCATTTTTATTTTTTTAGATAACTTTTGGATGCAAGTGATTAGAAGAAATTCGCCCTTGATGGTTTAATGGTTTTCGTGCGTTATTGATAATTAAAATACATAATTTGGGATTTTAATGGTAAAATAAGGTTTTTGAAATTTTTTGGATTTGAACCAAATTACTGAAGTAATTCATTTTGGATTCGATAGCATTTTCTAGCATGCATAATAGCCTTTTTCCCACATTTTTGTGAGGTTTCTTTTTGTATAAAACACATCTTTTGTTTTATATTCGCTATGAGTGTGTCGATTCTAGAACTTGTACTAGTTATGCATTACGGTTAAAATCACTTTTGAGTGATCTAAATATTTTCAAGTGATAAGAGGCACCTTAGGATTTAAACCAAATGGCCTTCCATTTTTACATCTAATGATATATTAGCTGACCACATCGGTTAGTTAACCACCCACATGGACCCATTTTGATTAGTGCTCATTTTTAGCACTAGATACCCCTAGGTACACCTCTCAGCCATTCCTTTTCAATTTTGTTACATCCGTAAAAATACAAAAATATTTTACACCTTTAAACCTTAGCCTACCCCTTGTCAATGTCTAAATGGTTGGTTGCTAGTTGTTTGGAATGATTGGATTGTTTTTGATGATTATGAGTTAGCCGCACTTTGCCATTCGTGTGTGCCATTCCGACAAAGAAGAAGGATGCATACTTCTTATTTGTATTTTTGTGGTGATGCCTATACGAAGTGTGGGGGAGATGTGATGTTTGAAAAAAAAAATTATTATTTTATAGTCAGCGTGCTATATGATAGATATTGATTAGCCAATGAGCTAAATTGAGTTATACATATTTTGCGGAGAATCGATATGAGAAGAGGAGTAATAATCATTTTTCAGGATCGTGGTTTGTATGATGACTAGCACCATGGAGGTTTGGACTTGATTTTATTTTTATTTTAAACCAATTTCATAAACTATCCCATGCCTTAACCATACCTATTTTGAACCCTTAGCCTTAACATTATAACCCAATAAAAGACCTTGATGAATTTATTTTCTTTGTTTTGATACTTGTCAAGCTTATGGTAAAAATCGTTGATCATGACTAGGCATTGAGTGATTTACATATACCCACCAATATATGAGTGTTGAGTGAAATCTTAAAGCCATTTCGTGAGGTATCCTAGTTATGTTATCTAAAGTGTTTGGTTCATTTTTAGAAAATTCTCACATATTATAAGCATGTTAATAATTATCTTTATTGGTAATTGTTACATTTTTTCTGAAACCATGGTGTTATGGATCATTGAAATCAATCTTTGTAATGTTAGACCTACTGAGGGCTAGTAGGAGCTTTAGGGAATTTGATAACGCCTAAAATGAACATGTTTTAGTAGCTGCTATTGTTAGTTTTGTGCATGATATTCCATTATATTTACTCATAACCGTTGCAAAAGTGCAAAGATGTGATTTTGTATATATATGTAGCCGTGTATCGCTAATATTGGAAGAAATGAAGTTTTATGCACATTTGAAGATTCTCAAGGAAGGAAGTTGAGATTGGAAGCTTGTGGATTCAATGATATGGAAGCATAATGATTTCGGAGCATTTATAGCAAGGAAAGATCAAGTTTGGCTTTGGAAATCATCAACGTAAACAAAGAATGTAGCGCAAAGGAAAAAGTCAGCAAAAAGTCAAAATAAGCAAAACCAAGCGATCGGTCGCAACCCGCAACCGGATCCGGCTGGGCATTGGTCAAAGCTATTAGATTCGGTCGGAATAGAAACCGATCCGGTTTCGGCACTCAGATTACACAAATTCGCATTTATTGTTGCCTTTACTCCCCATAATCATTGGAGTCCGATCATTTCTTGATATTAACTTGGAAAGAACGTTTTTTGGGCAGTTAAGCAAGAGCTTTGGCTATATAATGGACCTAATACTTGTATACTAAGTGTGACACAACAAAAGAGTGTTAGTTTACACAAAACTAATACTACCCTTATTATTTCAACCCCAAAAGCTTAGTATTTACTGGAAGCCGAGAGCAAGGAGGGAACCATTCTTGTCCATTGTTTTGGTAATTTGAAGTTGTGCGGTGATCCTAGGTGATTGGAGGCGCGTGGTTGCTACAATCCACGATTTCTAATTCTAGTAATCACAAAAGTTTAGGTATTCTATGAACTTTGTTATGGAAATCTATTCTTTTGAATTGTTTGAATTACCTTGTTATGACTTGTGTTTAGATATGATTGTTTTCATGGAGTAGTTTGTGATATACTTGTGTGTTGGAATGTGATTAATCATAATAGTGTTCTCAAAATGTGATGCATGTATATATGATCTTGTTTAAATGAGTTTGTTGGAAAAATACTAGTCTTGGATTGATTTGTCAATTAAACATGTTTTAAGAAAAGGAGAAAGTTTCTCTTGTGTTTTATTCCAAAAAGTGTAGTGACAAACTAGTATGGGGATATGGTGATTGACAACCACCATGTTTTGCTTATTAAAACAAGACTAGGAACATTTTCATCACGAAGGGTCGAAAGATTCGTAAGAACAAATTTGATGAGAACATGTTGCAAACAAATGGAACTTTTATAGGATAATCATTGGGATAAGGACCGGAAGGATTACCTAAATGTTTTTGTTCTTAGAATGATTTTTACAAACAAATACCATGGTTGGGGAATCATTTGCTTATGATTTGTGCATCATACTAAGAGTATACACCAAACCTTTATGAACAATATCTATGGTTGATTATAAGACTACACACAAGTATATATTTATATTCTTGACTCGTATTTTCACTAGAACACTTATTTGAGGAAGCCTTGACAAGCTTTCTTGTTAGAAACTTTTTAATCAAATCTATTTCAAAAAAAAAAATCCCTTGGGACGATCTCGACTTACCAAACTTTGCTATTGCGGACGAGTATACTTGCTCGTATGTGTTAATAGGTTATTCGGTTAATTCGTGATTATAAATTTTTAAAACTTGCACCAACCGGAGCACATCAGTGTTCCTATAGCCTTGGTGGCTCGGTCTAGAGTATTCACCAAGAGTACGGCCTCTTGGTGGGTCAATGAGTGGTGGCGGGTTATCACCTTCCATGATGAAAAGTGATGGGATTACTAACAAAGTCATGAAGAAGGGGGATACACTACAAGGAAGCTAAAAATGAGAAAAAATCTTACTTGATAGGAATCAAGCAAGGGAACCTAAACGAGATAGAAATCTAACTAGCTATTCTATTCCTCGGCAGCGGCGCCAAAAACTTTATGCGCGTACAAGGCGCGTTTGGGGTCAAAGGATCTTCCTTTTCGTCGAGCAAGTTTTTCAACACCCTAGGCAGTGAACCTAATCGTTGTATTATAGTATTGGGTAAGCCTCGGGGATTGATATCATTCTCCAAGGGAATAGGAATGCTAGTAAGAAGTGTACTATGCTAAGGTTGTGGTTGAGGAAGATTCTTTTTTATCTTTTTATATTTTTTTAGAAAGCTATGGGTAAAATCTCGGGGCTTGGATTTGGGGGGTGGTACTTCTACCGATTACTCTACTATTCTAATTATCTAATACTACGGGTAGTCTATGTCTTTTTGATGTGTGCTCGTATGATGATTAAAAATGTGTTTGCCTAGATACTTTTACTCCCTAGTTATCTTTTATTGGTGGTTGAATTGTCACGTCCTTATTCTTAACACGTTATGTTTTCTAAGGTCGTAGGGTGTGCCTTTTTCCCTAACTCTTTGAGACTACCTTAAGGTTATTGCCTACGAAATCCTCTAGATAATTCATAAACTAACTTTAAGGTTATCTTTGGACTTTTAGACTACGAAATCCGCTTAGTGATTCATAAACTAAGGTTCACAAAGATTACTCAAGCATTTAAACACAACGATAGCATAATCGCACTCCTAAGCCAATTACAATTAAGATAAGAGACAACCAATCAATAATTAATAACTAGGTTTCATAGATCTAAGCAAACACACAAGAAATTTAGCCGTACATGTTAAAAACGCAAGCATACACACATTCAATGGAAGACATAATGAAATTAATGAAGTAAAACACTTATCTTGATGTAAAATAGGGTTTGGGAACCCTAAGATATTGTCCAAGTCGAACTACAAGCATTTAGGGTTTTTACTCCACAAGTCTACCTCTTAAAATTCTTAAAATTCTATTTTTATATATAATTTTACACTTGCGACGGCATCGCCTTATAGGTGGGACGCCGTTAGATCGCCGTCATTAGGGTTTTCGTCTTTGCCAAGTAATCGTTGGGACGGCGTCACGTTGTTGTTGAATCTTGAGTCGGGCTTCAGTAGACGTCGTCGATTCGGATCTGGGCCGTCGAGATGAAAAGTCTTAGTAACGGCCTTCCTCTTCAAAGCTGACGCCGTCAGGTGTATTTAACAAAAATCTACTTAGCCATCTGAGATTTTTATTGCATTATAAAAGGGACTGGTCATGCTGATTGGGGCGCCCGTCGGTTCAATTCCAGCAGACTTGCTTGGCCGATCTTGACTTTGCCATTTTCTTCATGAACTCGCTCCTTTTCGTCCAAATATAGCATCATTCCGATTTTGCTTCCAAGAGACCTAAAAAGTGAAAAGAAACGAAATTAAGCAGTAACGGATATAAAAGTGGGCAATTAAGGGCTTAAATGACCCCTTAAAAGTGTACGTTTTAAATCCTTATCAACAAGTTTAATCCATGATGGATCTCACATGTCACCCACCAAGAGCTTGTTTGATGTTGGCTCTAGAAGGAATTCCATCTTTATTGTGAATACTTTACATATCACTCAGATGTTCTGGCAATACCACAAGGATAATGCGTAGGACTCTTAATATATATTTCCTTACTTTTCACGGTGTATGAAATAGCAAGCATATTTTAAGTGCGTCCTAATGAGATTTATTGATGATCTCTTGGCTCTAGACTCAATAGTGCACATTGGTTTTCCTATGCGGATACTAAGGAGAGGGTCTCATTTTTCAATATCAACCATCTCTAAGAGAAAGTCGATAGATTATATCGGTTCCCTGTGAGAATGAAACAGATCCTTTTAAGAGAACTTGAGTAGCTGGGAAGTTTAAAGCAGTGCGTCACTGGGTCCATGACGTATTGTCTTTAATACCGGCGTTACCTTGGTAACCACCAGTAGCATATGTATTGAACCCGGTTTCTGCCCTAAGGTTAAATTATTTGAGGGCTATTTCTTTTCACCCTTTCATTTTTCATTTCTTTTTCATTCTTCAACCCCTTCAGTGCTTACCGAGACTTCATCACTAGAACCTTGTTGGGTTTGTTCCGGTCCTAGCTCCAACTCAGTCTGCACTTTTCCCTTATTCTCACTTTTCTCCTTTTTTCATCATACCTAAGGACTTCTACACTAACTAGTAGATTTTCCCTGGGTAGATACCTCCAGTTCTGGCAGGATCGTGGGAGCTAATACCTAACCTTACCATCCTTATAACTCCAATAAAGTATATGCAAGGTCGGTCTTTGGTGTACTTCCATAATTGCCATTGAAAACCACTTGAAAAAACAATCAAGATACTTGTAATAAAATATCAAAGCATTTGTACCTCAATTATTTTTTATCTTTTTGAAATGCTCCCCCTCAACATGTGCGTCGGTACTTGAAATCATTTAGCACATGGAGGAAGGAGTGCCTATTTGAGTCTTAAACAATCACCATTATATCAAATTTAATATTTAAATTACATTCTCTCCCCCGATCAAAAATTTCAAATTTTTTGAGATTTATGATCCCAATTGATTTAAATAAGTTTAGAAAATTTGAGGAAAGATGTGGCCTGGTTTTAATATTTACTGATAGGAACATTATACCGCTCCCCTTCAATTTATGAGGGAGAGTGTTAGTGTCATGTATGATAATTTTGAGAGATCTTTGAGTAAAAGAATTTTTTTATTTTGAAAGATCTTTGAGTATACGAAATATCATATACTGACACATAGCACCAAAACTTTGTTCACCACTTATAATGTACAAATGGACTCGTTTGATGATATATCATTTGAAGATATGAAATTTGAAATCATTCTCCCCCTCAATCGATGACCCGAGTCATTGATTGAGTGACAAAATTTATGACTAAGTGGAGTCCGTTTGATTTTCAAAATTTTGAGTCCGATTTATTTTCAAATAATATGTTGCTACCATATGAAATACAAATATTTTTCTAAAGAATCATAGAATGAAAAACATTTGTATAAGAACAGTCGTCTTTTTGGCGACGGGCTTTCCTCAAATAGTTTTAGGATAACTGCTCGATATTTATAAAAAATGATTTTGTGTAGCACTTTCCTTTCTTGAAAAAGTGGGTCGCATATCTGAAATAATAGCAAACCATAGTTTAGGCATGTTTTGAAAAAAATTTGAACTTTTGTTCAAAATTTATTTAAGGACCCGTGTCATTATTGAATGACATTTCTAGGACCATAAATGTTATTGATGCCAGAAGACATGCCTTGAGAAAACATCAAAACAATATTGTTGGAATTTTTTATTTTTCAAATCTTTTATGGGTTGTTGTTGGTTTTATATTTTTGTATTTTGCTTTTTGATAACTATATACAAATATATGTGAAGTAACTCCATTACTCTTCATTCTCTTCTTGAAGTCGTTTGAGTGTTTCTGGCTGCAGACCCTTCATGCCGAGTCGCGGGAGGATAAAATGAAACTGATCTCTTGCAAGAGCTTTGGTGAAGATGTCTGCCAATTGGTACTTAGTCCTTACAAAATAGAGTTCAACCACACTGTTCTCAACTTGTTCCCTGATGAAGTGATGTCGGATGTCAATGTGCTTCAGTCGTGAGTGTTGGTCATTGTTGTAACAGAGAGCGATGGCACTTTTGCAAAAAAATATCATGGTCCAGAAAATTATTGTTGTCACAGTACAGAGGAATCTTGTTGAATACAAACCCATAGTCAGATAGTTGGGATCTCATCCATAAGATTTGAGTATAACATGCTGACATGGCATGTACTCAGCCTCTGTGGAAGATATAGCAGTACTCATTTGCTTCTTTGACGACCAACTCACTAATTTATCACCCAAAAAGTGAGCACCTCCTGACGTGCTTTGATGTGTATCTTGACACCCTGTATGGTCAGCATCTGCATATGCTGTTAGTGCCATGGCGGTATCCTTCGGATACCAAAGTCCCATATTAATGGTTCCTTGAAGATACCGAAAGACTCGTTTAACCGCTTCAAGGTGCTTCTTGGTAGGCTTTTCCTGATACCGAGCACACATACATACAGCGAACAGAATATATGGTCCTCGTTAGAGATACATCAGGGATACAATCATACTACGGTACTTAGTTTGATCAATCGGGATCCCCGAGAGATGCTCATCTAGTTTTGTCCTCTCCACCATGGGAGTGTCAACAGGGTTACAAGAATCAAATCTAAATTTCTTTAATATTTCATTAGCATATTTAGATTGATTTATGAAAATGCCTCTGGGACTTTGAGAAATTTGTAAACCTAAGAAAAATGACATTTGTCCCATCATTGACATTTGGAATTTAGAACTCATCTATTTAGAAAAAGGTCACATTTATTTGGGTCGGTCGAGGCAAAGATAATATCATCAATATATATATTTGAACATGAATTAAATGTTTGCCTGATTTTCGAGTAAACAGTGTAGGATCAACAGCGCCTTTGTAGAATCCGTTTGCCAAAAGGAACTTTGACAAAGTATCGTACCATGCCCTTGTAGCCTGCTTCAAGCCATAAAGATCCTTTTTCAGGGGGTACACATAGGTAGGATGTTCGGGATTCACAAATCCTTCCGTTTGATTGACATAGACCACTTCTTTGAGATCGCCATTAAGAAAAACAGTCTTTACATCCATTTGGTAGACTATCATATTCTTGCTGGCAACATTAGCAAGGAAGATTCTGATAGCCTCTATACGTGCAACCGGAGCGAATGATTCCTCAAAGTCAATACCATCCTCTTATCGATATCCCTTAGCAACAAGTCTCGCCTTATTCTTCAGAACGTCACCGTGCTCATCAAGTTTCACCTTGAAGATCCACTTGAGAGTGATCATCATTGCACAATCTGGAGGTGGTACTAATTCCCATACATCAAGTCGATCAAACTCGTGAATTTCATCTTGCATAGCATTAAACCAGCTGTCCTCAGACATTGCAATCTTGACATCATTCAGTTCGACCTTGGATAGTACAAAATTGAAGAAGCACCATAAGGCATATGTGGCAAGTTGCTTTCGTGTAGATACTGGACGAGAAGGATTCCAAATAATGCTATCCAGTGGATGATCATGTGTCCATTTTCTGAGATGTTTATGTGGTTGAGGATAAGGAACTGATGTGGCAGAGTTAGGATCCTCTAATGAAGATGCCTCAGGAGTGGATTTAGGGGCAAATATGTTCTCGAATAGAACATTTTCAGGAGTAGCAAAGGGGTAACTTCAAAAGAATTATCTACTGCAGTTCCTTAATGTACTGAAGAAGATTGAGGATTCGATGATGATGGTGAATGGTCAGCAGATGAAGCTTCTTAGCTGATGAAAATAGAAACCGATGGAACATTTGGGTTGATTTGAGCAGGAGCAGCAATAGCTGGTGGTGCATGAGTATCATCAGATTTTGGATCAAAGTATTCATCAGACATTGGATCAAACAGAGTCTTCAAGTCTTCTTCTGAAGGAGGTACATAAGGAGCTGCAGGCGTGGGATTCTATACAAGACCTGAACTAATTGGTCCAAGTGACAAAAGTTGAGGTGAGGGTCCAGAACTGGTGTGTCCAGGAGCCAATTGCTTAGTCAGCTCATCAAATGTTACGTGAATAGTTTCCATGATATCTCAGGTTCTTTTGTTGTAGATTCGGTAACCCTTCCGATCTGGTGCATAGCTAACGAAAAATCCAATATCAGCTTTAGCTTTCATCTTTACAAGATCTTGGCCGTCATTGGTTGGATAACATAAAGCCCCAAACATACGTAGAAACAAGAGATCTTGTTTTCTATGGTGCACTACTGGTGCTACATACATGTGACATTGGCCTTCTAAAAAGTAATAATTAAAAAAATAAAAAGTGATTGACGGGTCTAATCGGGTTGACCTGATAACCCGATAGCATTATTTATTTAACCCTAACCCGACCCGATAACACTATCGGGTTATCGGGTTCGGGTCAAAACAACCCGACAAGATTTTTTACCGACCTGATAAGCCTTATCAGGTTCGGGTCAGGTCAACCCGACCCTACTGACACCCCTACATGCAACCCTCATATTTCTATCTGTATATACACACAATGGTGATTTCATTAAGCTAAGTTAGATATGAAGGAGTGGTGAATGTTTTATGGTTTCGGTGGTTCGACAATCACGAACGACGTCTCATTGCCATATGATTGGTGGATATATGTAATTTCAGTGTCTTCTAATTAGTTTGTATGATATTAGTGGATTTCTGGATATAAGCTTTGTAATAAGTCTAATATATGTTTATAAGTGTTGATTTTATATGATGTTTTTATTTCGCTCTGGATATGTGTTTATGTTTGTTGAAGCTTTGTGATACGCTTTAAAGTTGATGTCTGGACATAAGTGTTGATTTATGCAGTTTGTATATGTTAGGATTTAGTAAATCTAAGTTAAAGACTCGGTCACCCCGAGTATTTGTTAGCATTAGAAAGTTCATAGTCTTAAACGTTTAAGTAGTTAGTTAAGTAACACCGTGGAGGACGGACGGGTCTTTACCCACTGTACACCCGATCCACAGCCTGACAGAGGGCGTTTTGTAAGACACTATAAATACCCACTACCCTCCAAGGTAGAGGGTTGGAGCTTTCTAATCTTATGACATTACTTTCTCTCTCTAAAATTCCCAACTTCTACTTTCTCTCTCTAGTTCTTATATCATTCGATCCATAGACTAGTGTGTTTGTGTGTTTATGATAACAAATCTCTTACAATTGGTATCAAAAGCCATGGTTTGATCATCTTACTTCATGTGTGCTTGGATTTAAAGATTGGTTCTTTAGCTTTTAGGTGGGTCGAATAGCATAGGCTTTTGTACACGAATTTGACTTCATTTCATGGTTAAGTTTGTTATTTGGTTGTACTTTCTTGTTTAGGTTTGTCAGAGTTGCTTAGTTTGGTGCTTGGATAGGCTCAATCAACTTGTTTGTGGATGTTTTTTTATGGTATTCGTGTGTTTGGTTATTAAGTTCTGTTGCGATTTGACGGTTTCTTGATTGCGGTTTGATAGCTCCTGGTTGCGAGTTGACAGATTCAAAGTTGAGGTTTAATTATTTTATGAATTAATACTTACGGTTTGATAATAGGACAAAGATTGCGGTTTGAACCCTAGCCAAAAGACAAAACAAGACGATAGTGACACTTGTACTTGATAGAAAGTGACATGCGGTTTGTCATTTGGTGTTGCAATTTTCTCTTGCGACTTGACATTCCTGCGATTTGATCTTTCGTGATTTGACACTTTACGGTTTGTCCAGTTTGCGTTTTGGGTATTGCGGTTTGAAGAGGTGCGAGTTGAAGCTTGAGATTTGAAGACTTGCGATTTGTTCTTATTGCGATTTGTCCTTCGTTGCGATTTGAAGCTGTTGAGACTTGTCACTTGCGAGTCGAAGAAATTGAGTTTTGCTTAAATTGCGATTTGATACTCTGAGTTTTGAAGACTTGTGGTTTAACTCAAGCCTTGCGATTTGACTCGAGCCTTGCGATTTGACATTGAGATTTGAGTCCTGCAATTTGAAGACCTTGCGGTTTGTTCTTTCTGCGACTTGTGATTTCTCCGGTTTGACGTCCTGAGAGTTGACCAAGGGTTGCGATTTGTGTGTTGCGGTTTCAGACGTTGCTACTTGATACCTGAGATTTGATACTTGCAATTTGGGTTCTACGGTTTCCTCTTGATTTTGTAAAATCCCGCGAAAGATTCAATTTCTCGGTTTAAATCTAAGAGTTGTAAAATCTCGTGTATTTGAACATTATGTCTACTGTTTCCGAAGATGTTCAAGTTGCTGGGTCTGATACCCGCCCTCCTATGCTTGATAGAACAGATTATGAATCTTGGGAACAAAGAATCCGATTGTATTTCTTGGGAAAAGAGAATAGTCTTAACATTATTCAATCAATTGATGAAGGACCGTTCTAGATGGGCACCATCAGAGATGAACTAGCAACTGGTGAAGATGGATGTGTCACTCTAGGAATGGATAGACCAAGGGCGTACAATGATCTCAATGAGACTGAGAAGAAGAGATATGATGTTGACATCAAAGCTTCCAACATCATCCTTCAAGGTTTACCCAAAGATATCTACAAGCTGATAAATCACAACACCCAAGCCAAAGTTGTTCGAGACAATGTCAAAATGCTTCTTGCTGGCTCAGAACTGACTAAAGCAGATCGAGAGTCACAGTTGTATGATGAGTTTGAGAACTTCAAGATGAACTCGGGGGAGAGTATTGCAGAATACT
Organism: Chrysanthemum makinoi; assembly: GCA_910596185.1. NCBI lineage: Eukaryota > Viridiplantae > Streptophyta > Magnoliopsida > Asterales > Asteraceae > Chrysanthemum > Chrysanthemum makinoi. Next base: position 269,048,526 of record OU343224.1, read on the forward strand.
ATGTGAGGTTTCACAAACTTGTGAATGATATGAGGAATATCAAGATGACTATGTCAAATATTCAAATCAATTCCAAGTTTGTAAACAACATGAAACCTGAGTGGAACGAATTTGTTATCGCAGTGAAGCTGAACAAATGATTTAGAAATACAAACTATGAGCAGTTGTACGCTTACTTACTGCAACATGAGAAGCATGCTACACATGACCGTCTGATCATGGAAAAACTCAATCAAACTACAACAACAACTAAAACTAATGATTCACTTGCATTTGTTTCAAACGTTCAGCCGCTCACTCAATCATCAATTGTTCAAGGTCATCAGTACTCCTCGTCTTCTCAGAATTAGAATCAGGTCATTCAACCAGACTCAAGATATACCCCAATAGACAAGTTGATTGAAAACCTCTCGAACCAAGTTGCACTATTGGTTCAACAATTCAGAACCACACTTCCTCAAACCAACAACCAACTTAGAACCTCATCTAATCCACACAATAAAGCTACAGTGGAGGATGAAAGGGTTGTGGTTCAGAATGTGCAAGGTTGACAAAATGTGAACCAAAGGAATGTGGCACGGTGTTAGCCTTAATAATAATTAATAGAAGTGATGGTCATTCACGTTTAGAAACTTTCTAACGTGTGTTAGATATCGTAATAGAATAGTCAACGGGCTCGTGGATTGGGCTAAGCTAAATGGTTAGTAGTTAAGTTAAGCTAGCCTTATGAAAGTTATTATTCAATCCAACCCAATCCAAGCCCATGCCAAGCCCATTAGGGCATTTCGTATGAGAGTATAAATACCCCTCAAATGTGTCATTTGAGGGGTGTGCTTGAGTGTGTAAGTGTGTGTTTTCCTTATGAAATATAGTTTCATGTTCTTTCCTTTATCTCTCTAAAGCATACATATTCATCATTCAAGTCACCACCTTTCTTTGCTTCATCTTTCTTGTTATATCGTGTGTTATTACGCATAAGGTTGTTATTATGTGATAAGGTTGAGAAAAACAAGGTCCTGCAATTGGTATCAATCGCCTAACAATGGTTTAGGAGTATTTGTGTCACGTTTTTTGCTTAAACTTTACAAGAAAGTTACGTTTTTTATATAAAAACGTGAATTTTGGCATAAAGCTTTGATTTTTACGTGTTTTTTAAGCTAAAGTTGTAGTTTTTATTGATCTTTACGTGTTTTAGAAGAAGTTTGTGCAAAAGAAATCAATTGGAATCATGTTTTTGGGTGAAAAGTAGTGTTTTTGAAAAAATCTGGGCAGTCTACTCGTAAGTTTTTCAAGTACAGAAAGTCAAAACCCTAGTTCTACTCGTAAGGCAGTCTACTCGTAAGGATTCCTACTCGTATGAACCAAATCCTACTCGTAAGGAAATCTGATAACATCAAATAGTCCTGAGTTTCTAAGCGTTAATTTCCCCCTTTATCATCACATTTTGAATATATTATTAGTAAAAACATTCTTATTCCTTGTTATTTCATTTCAGGACGCATTGGAAGCAAGGAAGCTGCAATTGGACGTTTTCAAGACATATTACGACGTAACCAAGCGATGCAGTTACGACGCAACTAAAGATTTCGATGACTACGGCGTAATCCTCTAATCAGGTTACGCCGTAACAACTGATAACCAAAACTACGGCGTAGTTCTCAGCTTAAGCTACGCCATAATTATGATTTTGTTGAAACTGTAGACCTTGATAGATCTTGAGCACTTGCAGATCGTTAGTATTACTTATGTAATCACAAGCAAACTAATAGACAATCTCTACGACTTATATTCTTTAGCGGAAATCAAATATAAGCACAAACACAATAACTAAGAACACGTTGATCCTCTATGGATCTTTATATTACTAAAACTTTGTTTTTCAACTCGTTACATTAATCATACTATTGTGTTCCTTTTATAGGCAAGGAACCCTAACTTGTTTCCTAAGAAACATATAATCATAAAACTAAATAAGATATACATTATCACTTCCTAATAAAGCTCATGCATATCCTAACTAACTATATAAAACACGGAATAACTAATTCTGCAGAAACTATCTACGTACTATACTACTTGATTCTCTTCTTCGTGAGCAATGAACTTGTTAGCGAGAATCCTTGGTAGTAACATCGGCGAGAATTCTAACTTAGCAGAATTCCCAACAATCCTCCCCTAAACTGGAATTTGACTTGGTTAAGTTCCAGTTTCTTGATAGATCTTCAACGCTTCAAAGGATTGTACTCGAACATCAGCAACAAAGACACAAAACATTTACACCTCGATGATGACAAAACTTGAAAGCTCCAGTTCTTTGCAGCAACAAATGACATAATGTACATCAAAAAATTTCAGTTTCATACTATTCTCATCACATCCAGGTGTGTTAACTCCTGTGAGAGGTGAATCATTGAAAATAATGGATTTGATGTCTCTTTACCAATAGCCATCACTACTGGAGTAGCCATATGTTTAAGTCCGAAAACTATGGTACCGCGATAACCATCGATTTATTAGCAAATCAGCAACCATATAAAGCGGTTTGATATGTCTTTACACTGTCGTTTGCTCGGGACTAGTCAATTCTTAGGATTGGTGAACTGATTACCAAATATGGTATTCCCTTGCCTTTACCACAAGCCATATACATGTGGGCTAGTCAATTCTTGGATTCCAAAAAGGAATAAACCATGGTGAATTGATGACCATACAACCCTCAGCAATTAAGCATGGGTGGTTGCATACCCTATGATTTTGAGCAAACCATTACACCTATCAACAGATTTGATGTGTCATTACCAAAGTTGTACCCTTTGGACTAGCCAACTCTTTGACATACACAAGGTACATCTGGTGAGTTAATAACCATCAATAATATACAACAAACCTGCAAGAAAAGTTAATCAAACAAAGAATATACATAGTTTTTTTTTTTTTTTTAACTAAGAAACAAACAAATAAACAAAGATAACAAATATTACAAACAATACAAACAAAGCAAAAAAACCATGTAATATACCACTATGAAGATGAAGATGCAGCTTGTTTTTGCAGAAGTTGAGTCTTTATCAAACCAACCAGTTGCTCAGCATATACCCTATCATTCCCCACTGGATCTGGAGGTACTTCCAACTTTTGTCTAAGCATTCTTTCCATAAGCCTCTTAGATAATGGATAAGTTCTCTCAGCAAACATACAGACAGTAATTCCACCCTTTGTCTCTACCACATGCACCGGCGAGAGGATAAAATCTCCAAGACTCAACCTGCCACAGATGAGAGTTCTTCCAAATAAAATGTCCTTTACCATTGGGAGATTGAGAATCAAACAGAACATGAAGATCTCCCAATAAGAATATCCCAGAACCCTGTGGTGCATGATAATGGTAATACTTAGTGACAAGGGTATACAAAGTAAGCAAATATGCCCTATCTACCAAATGCAATATCTCCTTCAAAAAGTTGAACTGCATAGTGGATTGATCCAAGCGATGAATGATGTTAAGCTCATCATCTTTCAAAGACCAATTAATCAACACATCATGAGATCCCTCAGGAAAATCAGCAGCAGAGCCTTCTTTGATAAAGGTTGACTCAGCAGCCGTTAGATCCACAGAATATGTTTGCGAGATGTCTCAACCTATGCTAGTGGTTGAATCCTAGCTGATCTCACGGATCTCCTTAGAAAGAGAATCTTCTTATAGCCATCCTCTTCTTCGCCTACGGTATATAGATTCCCAAAGATGGAACATCTTCAGATTCTTCATGAGCTTCTCTAGTAGGACTTGAAGAAGAAGAAGAGGACTTAGTTGAAACACCACCACGTAATTGCATTCATTCTGTCAAGCACCTTCACCTTTGTTTAGATTTGACGAAATGTTGTTTTGACTTCCTTAACCATATTACCTCATACGTATCAACAGATGCCACGAGATGGAGTTGAAGTTGCACATCAGGTGTTTCAGGAAGAAAAACGAAGGTTTTGAAGAAACCTTGAGTTGAACGAGTAACTTCATGGTGGTTAGTTGGTTGAAGTAACCACTTGGAGACATCACCTTAGGTGGAATATTATCAAAATTCTCCACAATCTCAACAAACTTGGGTCTTTTGGCTTCTGTTGCAACTTCATTCCCGGCAATCCTTTTCAAGTTGGAAGAAGGTGTTGAAGAAGATGAAGAAAACTTCATGATCTGATTATACTTGCGAATCAGAACATGATCAGGCAAAGCCAAGACTTGCTTCATTGTTAAACTGAGTTATACAGAAGAACTCGATTTTTCACCACAATTCTCATATTTGCTTTCTTGAGCTTCGGTTGGTGGTCTCTCTCTCTTAGCTTTGTTCTTTTGAGCAATTATGGCTTTCTTCTTTGCAGCTGCTTCTTCCTTTCTTTCTTGTCCACGAGCCACCATTTGAGCCACAAAATTCTCACTATCAAAATCTGCACCCAAGATACTCTGAGCAAGTGTAGGATTAGAAATAGCTTGTTGAGTATAAGCATCCCAGTGTGCATCAGGGGATCTCGGTAGCCATTGCATCCAATTCTTTTCATCTCTCGAGGCAAATTAGAAATAGACTCACTTCAATCTGTTTAGCCAATCATCACTTTTCTTCAAATTTGCACATTCACTAACAGTCTATCTTGTGCTACCCTGTTCACTAACGGATCTGGACCAAGCTCATTGTCAACCATGTCTCCTTTCCCCTTATCAGTAGATTCAAAAACAACATCGGTGAAGGAGTATCACTAAAGGAACTTCAGAAGATTCATCCGGATGTGCATCGGAAGAAACATGTTGAGACAAAACTTCAACAGTGTTGAAAATACATCAGATTCTTTGGATTTAAATCAAAAGTTCTTCCGCGCAAGGAAAACTTGAAGTATCTGCTGAAGGTATAGAAGCAGGTTGTGCTTGCACAGATGAAGCTTGACCAACTTCAATAGCAATATCCATCATAGGAGTATCAACAACAACATGTTCTTGGCAGATAGTTGAAACATCCTCACTTTGCAATGTATCCTTGCTCAAAGATTGCTTTCTCCTCCTTCTAGTAAACAAAATTGGCTCCTTTTGCTCTACAGTTTATCGACCATTTGAGTAGAAGCATTAGATTGTTGAGCCACATTAGCCAAAATATCAAGTGACTTAAACTGAGTATTCCATTCCTCCTCATCAAAAGAAACATCAATCTCCTTTTTCTACTATGACCCAGGTTGTACTTCCAAATCTGAACCTTCCTTTTCAATTCTTCAATCTCAACACCAAGATTAGATTTAGTCTCTGCAAGCTCCTTCTTGAGATCAGTAACCAGCTACATACACATTCACTAGAGCATATAAAGATGTAAGTGTAATAGGGTCCTCGGCTCCACCGGCAGTAGATGCTCTGTGGTAATGGGAGCATCATTGGGCCTTTCAGAAGAAATATCAACATGCTCAAAGAATGGAACACCATCATCAATTGACTCTCTAACAGGACTAGGAGTGGTCAGCCTATTAATCTCAGTCTCAACCTCATCATGAGGAAACTGTGTAGGTGGTGGACTAGAACTAGGTCTAGGTGAAGGTGTGGGTGAAGGTTGGTCAGGAGAAACATAAGGTGCTTGGCATTAGAAGGGCCTTCATCCATTGTAACTGATGGATTCCCATCAGCAACAACAGTAGTAGAAGGTGGAGAACCAACAACATTCCCTTCTTCAGCAGCCTCATTGCCTTGAGGCAACATAGCTGCTAGCAAAGGATGATGTTCCCCCTCATATTTAGTTTTCATTGAAGCAAATAGTTTAGAAGTTAAGGCTCCTATGGGACAAAAAGCTTGGGCTTGTGTGGTAATGTCTAAAATCATCTGAAGAAACCTAGGGTACATCAAAAACTTATGCTTTTTCCTATATATATTTTCAACCATATTATCAAAAATAAATTTAGAAAAATTATAAGTCAAACCCTGAGAAAGACAAACAATACCACATCCCAGCTGCGTAGAAAATTGGTCCCATCCTCCTAATTTATTGCTTATACACTGAAGCAATGTGTGAACCAAAAACCTCCACATCGGACATAACTGATTTTTAACCACATATCGGTCCTTGTACCACGATATCCAAAAGCTCTTAACCCGACAAGAATATCCACACATTAGAATGATAAACCCCATTAACATCATCCAAACGAAGCTTTCTTCTAATCAACTCCTCTGTCACAACATACTCTGTTCCGTCAACCATAGCTACTATATCTGTATCACTCCTCTTTTTTCAGCAGTAGCCAAAATTGTGTAACCAATGATTCATAAACAACTTCCGGAGAATGCGTTAAAGCATAATCAATCTTGGATCTTTTCAGGAACTCCACCATTGGCTTATACAATTCATCACCCTTTGCTTCTCCCAGAAAAGCAACTTTGTTATGATCTTTCTTCAATTGAAGCGCCATGAGTAAAATTGTGAGTTAGGGTTATGATTCTTGTAAATGGAAGAGTTGTGAACGTAAGTGAAGAGGGAATTGTTTAATTTGAAGCAAAGATATGCGTATAATGATTTGGTAGAAGTTACCCAAAATATAGTCAAAAATATCGGAACTTACGTTGACTATATCTTACGTGTATTTCAACTTAACCAAGAAGTAACACCTTGGCAGCAGAAACGGTCAATGCTGAAGTAATACCTTTCAGCGAGAAACCTCTCAAGATAAAAGATTATCCTCAGTAAATATCGGGCGTTCTTGTGCCACCAAACTCACATTAAATTACATTAAACCTCGAATCCGTCTATATAATGATCCCAATGCACACTTCACATACATCATTTATCCCCAATTCTCATCACAAAACCCTAATTACATCACAAACCACAATCAGCCATGAATACCAAACCAGAGGTTATTGATCCAACCTCTTCACCATCATCATCATCATCAAGTGATGATACTAAACCTTTGAACTCATATTCCTCCACAAACATCACGACCAAGAAAATCTCCCTTTCTCCCTTCTTACGAAGATAAGCGATATGTAGTGGATCCAAGTGAATCTTCGATGACTCGGATGACTCCACTAAGGAGATAACTTCACACACCTCAACCTCACCACCTCAACCTAAACAGGTGGTGTTCGCTCTTCCTGCGCCATGGTTTGGTGCTTCATCTCATATCGTAAAGGGGAAGGGTAAAAGGAAGATGGATTGATTGCTTTTTGGTGAAACCAGCAGATGAAGCACAAAGGACAAAGTCATATCACACATCCATCTGTTGTATTCATCTTCATCATCTTCGGTTTCCTTAATCCATCCTTTCCATTTTGATCCTTAGCTCGTTATCTTGGTCATGCATATCCCATGGTCATGCATATCCAGCAGTTGGAATAGAAGATATGAGCTAGTAGATGATAGGAACTTAGTATAGGTTCAGTAGATCATGTATAGTTATGAATCTTGTATTTCCTTTTGAAGTTAATTGTATGCAATGTAAGTACAAAGCTATAACTTGAATGAATGAGCATCTTTAACTTTAGTACTTGTCGTTAGTAGATACAATGTGCTCTCTTCAGTACTTTGCTTTCAGTAGAAACAAACTTTTAAGCTTACATGTCCATCTCCAAGCTTAATAAACTCCAACTTATATATGCAAACTGCAAAGCAGAACCTGAGAGAAACACACAAACCAAACCAAAACAAACTAAAAGAACATAAGTTGGTTAGTGTTAGCAAATATATAAACTAATATTCAAAGTTTACATCCAAAATCCTCTCCTGAGGCATATGCCTCCCCGAGGCTTATGCCTCCCCTTAAACTTTGAGTCAGGGTTAAGCATACCAATATGAACCACAAGGTGTTGAAACCTTGGTCCATCAAAAGCCTTAGTTAACAGATCTGCCACATTATCATCAGTGTGAATTTTAACCACTTTTATCAAATGTTTTCATATGCATCTCTTATAAAGTGGTGCCTGATTTCAATATGCTTAGTTCTCTTGTGAAAAACTGGATTTTTAACAATGCATATGGTACTTTGATTATCAATAAAATTGTTGTGTTCATGAAGTTATACCCATAATCCAACAATTGATTTTGTATCCAAAGAACCGTCACAGCAATTTGCAGCAGCAACATACTGCCTTGTTAGATGAGGTAGCCACAATAGTTTGTTTCTTGCCTTTGCCAAGAAATCAATCTCTTTCAAGGAATTGGCAACCTCGGTTGTGGATCTCCTATCGATTTTGCACGGCATAATCACTATCACTATATGCTTCGGCTTAAAATGAGACTCTCTTGGGTACCAAAGGCCTAAATGAGGTTGACCTTTCAAATACTTAAAAATCTTCTTCATTGCATTCAAATGGGAAGCAAGTGGAGTGACTTGATGTCTAGAGCAAGCACTCACGACAAAAAAGTGATGTCGGGCCTAGAAGCGTTAGATACATTAATGAACCAATCATAGATCTGTATAAATGAACATTCACAGGTAGATCTGGTTCATTGTTTGTCTTTGACTTTGGAGCTTCATTAGGTGTTGTGGCAGTCGACACTCTCCATCCAAACTTTTCAAAATGTCCCTCACATATTTGTCATGACGTGATAAAAATACCATCGGGTTTCTGCTGAACTTGAAGACCCAAAAGAAAGTAAGTTCCCCATAGCACTCATCTGAAACTCTCCCTTCATGCTCCTCAAACTCCCACACCAAGCTTCTTTAGTGGACCCAAATATGATATCGTCCACATAAAATTGCACAAGAATAATGTATGTGGAATTCTTCTTCAGGAAAAGTGTTTTATCAATGGCACCTCTTCTATAGCCATGCTTCAGCAGAAATGATGAAAGCCTAGCATACCATGCTCTTGGTGCCTGATGTAGTCCATAGAGCTTTAACTACTTTGTAAACATGATGTGGATGATCTGGATCTTCAAATCCTTTAGGTTGAGTGACATAAACCTCCTCTTCTATTTCACCATACAGAAATGCACCTTTAACATCCATTTGATATACCATGAAACCCATGTAAGATGCATAAGCCAAGAATATCCGTATGGCCTCTACTCTAGCAACAAGTGCAAACACTTCATCATAATCAATCCCTTCCTCTTGTCTATACCCTGAGCTACTAATCTTGCTTTGTTTTTAATGACAACAGCCCTTGCATCTCTCTTATTTTTCAATATTCATTTTGTTCCAATAGCATATTTCCCTTCAGGTAGTGGGACCAATATCCAAACCTGTGATTTTGGGCTGTTGCATCTCTTCTTGCATTGCTTCAACCAACTTGAATCTTCCAAGGCTTGAGTAACACTGGTTGGTTCCACTTGAGAGAGAAAGCGGCAAGCAGAAAATGATCAAAGTTTGTGTGATTGTCTCTTTGTTGGTTTGAGACATAAGAGATAAAAGCCACTTGACCATATTTAGAACTTGTCACAGCGCCCCTAGTTCTAACGGTGCAAGGATCACCAATAATATTGGACTTGTGGATGAGCAATGTTGATCCTTTTAGTAGCGGTGGTGTTTACATCAATGGAGGTATCAAGATTAGTCACAGTTGGTTCAAAATCAGTGTCATAGGAAGGTGAGGTGAAGATGCCAGCTTTGGGTTGATGATGACCAAGATCTGAAGGACTTGGAAAACGTGTATAAGGTTCTCCAAGTGTTGACACTCTAGTAGAAACGGGAGTAGAAACAACATGGCTATTCAGATTTGGTGATGATGGGAGAAGCAGGATTACTTTCGCAGAATGGTGATTTCCACGATTGCTTCTCTTGCAATCTCCTCAGCATTCCTCTCGGCTTCTAGATTAGCTGCATACTCACCTTCTTAAGCCTAGCAAGGTCCTCTGCATAATTGGACTCATCTTCACTCTCATTAGAATGAATTTTGGAAGTGTCACCTACAAAATTGTTAGGGGAGAAAGAAGGTACAACAATAGGATGCTCATCATCCTCAAACTCACTATCAGAATTAGCATTCATGGTAGCGATCTGTTAGTGGGAGACACTTGTGTACTGCATTTTGGTTAGCCACATGTCTAGAATAACCCAAATAGTCAGTTAAATAATCAAGGTCAAATGACCAAACATGACCTTGTCCTTGAACATTAGGCTTGTCTTCTAGATATCTCGGGTTCAAAGTCTCCTCAATCTTCTTAGCATTCAAATTGTATACCCTATATGCCTTACTATGAGCGAATAACCCACAATATATCCCTCATCACCTTCTCATCAAATTTACCCATGGATCACTAGTATTCAAAATAGTCACTTGGCAACCAAAGGTTTAAGGTAATGAATAACGAGGAACTTTCCCATAGAAGTTCATAAGGTGTCTTAAAGTGAGGTCTAGTGATAGATACCCTTTTTAGAACATAACAAGTTGTGCCAACTGCTTCAGTCCAAAACATGGTGGGTAACTTAGAGTCTGCAAGCATAGATCTTGCTGCCTCTATCAAGGTCCTATTCTTTCTTTCAGCCACCCCATTTTGTTGAGGTGTTCTTGGAGTACTATAGTCCCTTTTGATTCCTTTAGACTTACAGAGTTCTATCAAAACGGCATTCTTGAACTCTGTCCCATTATCACACCGGATACCTTTAACCTTTTTGTTCAGCTGGTTTTCAACAAGAGTAATGTACTCTTTTAAAACTGGAGAGGTTTCATCTTTAGTCCTCAAGAAGAATACCCAACAAAACCTGCTAAAGTCATCAGTAATAACTAGACAAAAATACTTGTGATCTATGCTTCGGACTTGAGTTGGACCAAAAAGATCCATGTGAACAGCGAAGAGGTTAGAAATAAGGCTCCTTGCATTAATAGCTTTGTATGAGGCTCTATGTTGCTTTCCTTTGTTGCAGGCAACACAGTTATGTTCATTGGTGAAAACTTTAGAAGGAAGTCCTTCAACAAGACCCAGTTTAGATAGCTTGTTAATGGTCTTGAAATTCACATGTGCCATCCTTCTATGCCATTTTGTAGACTCATCCAGGGATGCTTTAGCCACCAAAAAAGTTAAGTCACCTTATGGTTGTACATCATTTAAGTTGAATGTGTATAGATTGTGAGTACGAGGAACTCTCAGCAAAATAGATGTATCTTCTAGAAGTTTGAAGTCTTTAGACGACACAAGACATTCATCCTCGAGAGAAGAGTACTTTGTTCTTTGTATCACAGATTTGTGAGGCGAGAGAACAAGTTGAAGTGTTGTAGTTCCTTGACATAGTACACATTCTCAAAGTTCAGTTGAGGTGTTTTGATGGTCCCTTTCCCAGTGATTCTACCATCACTTCCACCAAATGTCACATTGCCTCCTCCTTCAGGGGTTACAAAATCATGCATCATATCTCTGTTTCCTGACATGCTTCTAGAGCAACCACTATCAACAATGCCAACTTCCTTGTGCTTAAGAGGATGATCCTACAACAACAACAAAATATACAAAAAGTTAGTACACTATAGAGGCTCAAGTCATTCTTGACTTGAACACTGCCTTGTGGATCTTTAGATTGAGGCCATGCAGATTTATAAGATCCACCATTGTTCTTGGGTTTCCATTGAAATTTAGGTCCCCTTTGTGGCCAAGAACAACTTGCTGAGGGCTTCACGCTGTGATATCCCAATAACCTTTCCCATTCATTGCGTCAACATATCGGGCCAATAACCATTTTTAAAGTATGAACTAGTTGGTTGCACATATGGTCTAGCTACAGATCTTCTCCAAGGAGAAGGTTTATGAGTAGCTTGTGGAATATAAGGTGGTATACTATTAACATTAGTCCACATTGGTCTAGATTTCCCAGCACAAACACCCATTCTTTGCTCATGATAATCACAATCCTTAATTAAATGAAATTTACTTCCACACACAAAACATGTCTTCTTTTTAGAAGATTTATTCAAACCAAAAGATGTTCTATTACAAGCAAAAGTATTCAAACCAAAACCATGAAAATTGTTTTTACAGAATTATTATTCAAAGAATGAAAAGACAAGTCTTGAGAGGAAACTGTCTTGGAAGATGATTCCTTAGCAGCAACTCTAATAGGCTTGTAAGTAGGCTTGGGTGCAGGCATGGGTGAGGTCTTGGGTAGGTATGACTTATCACTTGAATCACGGTGGCATAAGAAGTAGACCCTTGATCAGAAGATTTGTCCTTTGTCAGAGCAAGAGACAAAATCATTAGATGAAGAATCGAGGTGCGGCAAGTCTTTGACTTTTGCCATAAAGATGGTGTGATCCATCAAAGTCAACAGTAATGGAAAGGTCAACTGGCATAGGTATTCCTCTAATAGATCCACATACAACATGTAGGTCACCTTCTTTAACATAATTAGCTAAGCCTGCTGGTGTGGATTTTCGTGTGTCATCTCTAGCTTCTAATCCTACATATTTCTTAAAGCCTAATCCTATTGAAGTATTAGGAGTTTGACTAGAGTAGAGCTCTTTAGCTAGATTTAGGCCCGATTTTTGCCATTGTTATGTCTAGCTATTTCGCATCTAATTTTTCTTTCAACACTTGTTTTTAGACACCACATCAACTTTCAATTTCTCAGACCTTTTTAAGTCATTTTTTGTACATTCTAGATCACATTCTAGCACCCTAATCTTTTCATCATAAGCTATTTGATTCTTCTGAAACCAAACCTTTTGTCTTTCTAATGTTTTTAAACTATGTTTATAAGCTTCAACTTCAACATAGCATTCATTATATTTAGGTTTCAAAATATCATATGCTTCCTTAAGTTCATTATAACGATCATTACAACCAAACAAACATTTTGTACACGAGATGCCCATCAAGGCAATGATCATGCCTATCTTCAGAAGTACGACTTGCTAGCAACCCAATATTATCACCACGGGACCATCATCATTCTCGGACTCATGTGACTTCCGATTCGACATTGGCATCAAAGTGACCATAGCAAGCTGAGGATCTAGGCTTGAAGTTCCAACATCCCTTTGATTCTGCGATGATGGAAGAGTATCTCACCTCATCTCCAACCTTCCTATCCTTGCATTCTCTCGGGAAGTGACCCATCGATGACATGTAAAGCACTTGACCTTCTTCTTGTCAAACCTTGTTGGATCTCTTCCACGGAAACCAAACTTCCTCCCAACCTTACGCTCAAATTTCTTGATGTCCATAGAGAGCATAGCCACTTGCCACTTCAACTTCATCTCTTCCATCTCTAGTGGATCTACACGATCAAAATCCTCATATGCAAGTTCTGCGAGGATCATAATCAGCAAAGAAGGATCCAAGCACATCTTCCATTATACCACTAGTTGTAGATTGAGAACTTGATGGAGTGGTAGTGTAAGATGATGATGAGTAAGTTGGACTTGGAGCATGGATCATCTTTGGAGTGGAGGCTCCAACAAAGGCTGTGTGACTAGCAGTAGATGATGAACGGAATGGACTTATGACATCATGCTCAAGAGCTTTAAGTTTGTTGTATAGCTCATCAAAGGTAATCATATCAAGCCCGCCTTTAGTTTTGAAGGCAATGCTTACTTGTAACAAGGATTGAGGTAAAGATGCAAAAACTTGGAGTTGCAATCTTCATTATCGGCTTTGCCTTAAGTGATTCAACTGACTTAAGATCTTGTGAAACTGTCATAGCCTTTGTGAATTCCTTCCTCTTGGAGACTTGAAAATCTTCAAACTGTTGTCTTAGCATCGATTTTCTCATTCTCCTAGACTCCTCATTCCCTCCAAACTTAGCCTTGATTGCCAACCAAATATCCTTAGCATCATTCATGAAGTGAAAATCACTCAAGTGATCCTCGGGAATAGCTTGAAGAAGAATTGTTTTAACTTTGGTTTCTCTCTGAACCACCAACAATTCTTAGCTGCATTTGGGAGGTACATGAATAAGATTACCATCGGGATCTGTGGTAGTTCTCTTCAAATTTTGTTTCCCTTCGACAATTTCCCATATTCCAATCAATGTTGGAAATCCAGTTTTGCATCTTCATTGCCCATAAATCGTATTCCTTCTTCTTTAGATAAGGAACTTTACATTGCTGTTAGTAAGACTTAGTTGTTGCATGAGATGGTGGTGTTACGGTTGTTGGTGATCTCATTATCATCTTGTGATCGATCCAGGCATGGTGAATATATGAGTTGGTTGTATGAGTGTTTAGAAAAGGCATTCTTAGTATCGTAGAGACTCTCTCGAGGCTTTGATACCGCTTGTTGAAAGTGTAGACCTTGATAGATCTTGAGCACTCGCAGATCGTTAGTATTACTTATGTAATCACAAGCAAACTAATAGACAATCTCTACGACTTATATTCTTTAGCGGAAATCAAATATAAGCACAAACACAATAACTAAGAACACGTTGATCCTCTATGGATCTTTATATTACTAAAACTTTGTTTTTCAACTCGTTACATTAATCATACTATTGTGTTCCTTTTATAGGCAAGGAACCCTAACTTGTTTCCTAAGAAACATATAATCATAAAACTAAATAAGATATACATTATCACTTCCTAATAAAGCTCATGCATATCCTAACTAACTATAACATATACGGAATAACTATTTCATGAAACTATCTCATTATTATACTACTTCAGATTCTCTTCTTCGTAGAAGCAGATGAACTTTGAGAATCCTTGGTAGTAACATCAGTAGAATTCTAACTTAGCGGAATTCCCAGCAATTTACATTGGAATTTAGCGTACGGCGTAACACCGAACAAAAGTTGCAGCGGTAGCAAATGGATAAACGCGAAGATTGAATAAAGGATTGCAGTAACTACCTAATTAGATTCACCTTGGTAACTGTTTTGAAACCTATAAATAATGATGATTTCATCGGTATTAAGACATCTCACTTTCCCAAACCTTCTAGGGTTTGGGAGATCAAACACAAAGAAGAAGCATGGCTTAGGAGCATGAATAGCGAAGTTCGCCCTACGATTTCCTTTGTATTCGAGTTTGGATTCTCTTTATAATTTTCTAGATCTTATATTATGAATTCATGTTATTAATTAAAGTTTGCATTTATGTTATTGTTATTCTCTATAATTCTTTATAGACATTTGCTATCTTTTCATAGATCGCTAGCCTTGAAGTAGTGTTATAAGCTTGGTAGTATCTAAAAATTTGGGAGATATGACCAAAAGCTGACCCGGCGATAGATAGCGAGTATGGAAGGAATTGGCCATAGTATGACCCTTTCTTACGTGTGTGAATCGACCAAGTCCTTATCAAATTGGAGGTACCAAGAGGTTAGAAGGAATCTAAGTTCCTAACGGCGGGTTTCCATAGTCTGAATCTAGTAGATATGGTGCTTAATATTTGCTATTAGGTTCTTGCGAATGATCACAGGTGACATGCTCATCTTGGTGAGGAACCTAAAACCATAGGCCATGACGAATCGACCAAAGGAGTCTGGTGATAATTAACCACTATATTGAATCTTAGTATAGGAATTCAATTCATATTTGTTTCTTTATTAAGCCATTTATCTTTCTCTTTTACCTAAGTTTTACGGTGTGCAGTGGAAGTAGAATAATTACAAACCTAAAATTACATCAGTTAGATCTACCCATATATTACCTTTGTTTTATCTAATCATCTTAGTTCTTCCAAGGTCACAGCTCTCTTGGGACGATACCGGTTTACCTAAGGCTTTTACTACATCGTCGAGATTTTCGCAGTTGGTATGTGTCTATCATAAGTTATTCAAGTTTTATAAATATTAAGCGAGGATGAAATAGCACATCATCTTTTTAGGCCTTGCATTGCTTGGGGGGAGATTAATGGAAATATCTAAGGTATTTCATATCACCTCATTAAATTTGAGCATTCCACTTGAGAGGTACATTTTAATCTCTCCATTACAATATTATATAATGAGTATTAGGACGTTATTGGATTCTTGGTAGTAACTATTTCATCTAGTTCTGACGTAACCTTATTACAATTTATCAATAATTTTTTTAATTTTTTTTTTTACTTATGGATTCGTAACCTCCTGATTCGGTATTAACCACTATAGAATGATTTATACATGAAAATCCGACCTTTGACTAAAAATTAATACGGTAGTAACCCTTAATGGGATTAGGAGTAACCCTTTCACACACCTCAATTTCTAATAATATTGGTTGCAGTAGCCAAATCATCTTTAACCTACTAAGTAACTATTGGAGCGATATAAAAACCTTCGAATAGAAATTATGTTTACACACAAATTCATAGCCATACAAAAGCGGTAAAAATTTTCTCTAAAAAATTTTTCATCGATACCAACTTCATCTAATCCATCTTCATGGTACGAGGTAAGACCTATCTTCACCCTTTTTGATTTATTTCTTTTGATTATTTCAATTAGGGTTTTATTTTAATATTTTAGGGATCTTGCCCTTTCGAATTAATTATTGATTTTGGAATGATTAATTGATAGTTTTGATAATTTCCCCATGTTATTTTGATTAAATTGTCCTATTACTATGGGTCGAATTTGGGTGTTTTGGCTTTATTAAAATCTGGTTTTTAGGTCAAGCACAAACTTAGTGGGTTAGAAGCGCTGTTTTCAGCACTATTAGGATAAATATATATTGAAACTTTCACCCCTTGGTAAAATTGATGGTTCGTATCTATAGGCGTAATCAAACTATCGTGGTCTTGATTTTCCTAGGGAAGTTCACGGCGTAACTAGGGGTTTAGTTAAACAACTATATCTGCAATTACGGCATAGTAGTGCATGCTTAGCTACAGCAACCATTGAAATTTTCTAATTCAGTAACTCTTATATTTGGATTTGCGCCGTAACTGACTTTTTCGATAGATAATGCACCTACGGTCTCTTATCATATTTTGGTCATGAAACAATCCCACTTGAGATTAGCCCTGGGTACCTTTTACTAATCTTTATTATTAGGCAATTTGTCGCGTGGAGGAATATGATAAATTAATGGCAAGGATATTAGTGACAGGGCTCTAACTTAGTCATTGATTTTTGGGAAGTGGAAGAGCTAGTAGGAGATTGAGGAAGTTTCTGAATCAAGGATCTTGATGGGGATTTCACATGTCTTTGCTTGGTTGAGGTTGTTTTAGGATCAGGAAGGTCATTCAGGAATGGTTCGTTAATTCCTTGCTAGTGTGGAGTTTAAAACTGAGGTTGATGATGATGAAGAGAGATTCTATGTTTTTCAGCTTGGAGGCATCGGAGGAGATTGACTCTTAGGGAGTTTACTATGCGTATGGGTTTGTACGAGGGAGGAAATGGGACCGAGGCTTTTAAGCGGTTCTATAACTATCTTGGAGAAGAAGGGATGAGAATCAAAACCTTGTTGCTTATTTTGACGGATAGCTATCACGGTATAATCCGGTAACCCTCCATGGTATACCATGGTGAGAAGCCCCATTCATCGACTTGTGCACCGCCTTGCTTACGCGATTGAGGCAAGGCATTCACCAAAGAAGGAGATGACATGGAAGACTTAGCACTATCATGATTACACGCGGAATGGAAGGAGGGAACAACATTGATGTTCCTTATTATTTAAGCTAGGTTTATGGTACATGGCCAGGTCTAAGGGGTTTTGGTAGGAGTCCTTTGTAGGAAGCATTTAATCGGAGGAGATTGGCTAGGAGTTTTGATCTTATGACCAGATGAAGCTTTGGCGGTGACCATGTTAGGGATACTAATTTGATTGGCACCGCCTAAACTAGTGGAGTTAGGGATTTGCATCGGGATGTTTATAGTGCGATTCACCTATGGGGCGCCTAGAAGGGAAGAAGGGGAAGCTAGTGGTGTAGGCTGGTGAGATGCGGTGGGTGAAAGCTAGGTGGAGAAGCCGAGGAGCAGTGCCCATGGGGCGTGAAGAGGCACATGTGAATGTTTGGGGAGAGGTTACTTGATTATTGATGAGAGGCTGGGAATGTCATCCCACTCAACGAGGAAATGAAAGCAGGTGGTTCTTTTTGTCTTAGTAACCAGTTTGAGGGTTTTTGGTGCATTGGATCAGTGCGGCTGACTCAGCGAGGATTTCTTTCATTGGGTCTGCGGTCAGGACTAGCGGTCTTTGGCGTATGCATTTGAGCCACCACAGGTGGGAAGGTCGAATGCGTGTACCAGCCAACATTCGATGTCCGAGTCAAGAGGTGGCCTTCATGAATCCACGGCGCCACTCACGGAAGCCCGCAAGCACTCCATTTGATCCTTCTCAATTCCACTCCATGGATCATGATCTCCCCGGGGATGAGTGATTTCCCCATTTGATGAAACAATTTGAAACAATTTTAAAACTATTTGAAACTCAGTCACGTAATACTTAAGCTGTGTGGATATTTGCGTTACATCGTTAATTTGTTAGATATAAGATTTTCACATACACATCAAACCATTTCTGAATAGGTATAAGTGGAATTCTAGAGAGAGAAAGTTAGAGGTTTAGGGAACTTAGTGAGAGAAAGTGAAAGATATTATTATGAGCTCCAACTCTCTACCTTGGGAGGTAGAGAGTATTAATAGTCTTACATAAATAAGCCACACAGGTGTGGATCGGCATCTGATTAGGTAAGAACGTCGGAGTCCTCACGGTTGTTACTTAAAATACTTAGCCCAAATATAACTATGACTCGAGCATTAACGATTACATATACTTGAGGGTGACCCGACTCTTTAATACAGGAATTTCTAATTCCTAACAAATCCTAAGGAGGTCACCTCAAACATATACTAAAATGACATTGAATCAATCGAGATATTACATTAACAATTGATCTTGCATTCTTGATGTAGTACTTTGCTCAGAAGCTCGTAGTCATTGATTCTACTCATTGCATGTTTGGTTTAATCCAGTGGGGTCTTTCTTGATCCGTGATAATAATGTTGAGCTTGACTTTTGAGATCATCGGCTTATAGAAAATCGATACATCCATTGTGAAATTGTTGGTATGTGATGTTGTGACATTCGGACCCAACATACTCGCATTCGGATCATATATATTCTCATCGAGGTAAGCGGAAGCATTCGTTGATTCATGATATTGGGCTGCAGCGTAGCGAAGCATGGAGTGAAAATATCGAGTCATTGATGCACTAATCATGATTTCTTTTTGATATGAATGTGTTGTGTGAGCATGCGGTATGGATTGGCCAACTTCATTACGATCATTTGCAAGCGTCGGGGTGTACACGCCAGACGGTTAGCAATAAAAGCGCCAGCGATAAAAGATTGCTAAAAGCTGTCAAGCTACCTCACAAGCTAGCCACTTGTGAATGGCTAACCGTGAAGCTTAAAGCGCTGCTTAAAACACAAATACAATGAAGTCCTGGAGAATATAATGAATTCTCGGGTCGTTAAGTCCCACGGAGACTCAATGGTGTGTCAAAACTAATTCAGATGATAGAGTGATCACTAAGGATAGTGATCAGTAAAGGTTTTGGATGAGAAATTACACTACTGATTGATATGAATGGAATTGGATACAAAAATGGAAAGCACAACAATCAGATAAGACAAACGTAAAACTTACGTTTAAAAACTACGTAAATGTACCAAATAAAAAATGAGATCTAAGAAATAAAAGACCTAAAAATATGAAAATGACATTTTTGGAATCCTAAAAATAAAAGAAAATTATTAGAAAAAGAAAATTATTTTTATAACTATTTAATTAATTATTATTAATTAAAAACTATTTTAAACTATTTAAAAATAACCTAAAATAAAAGAAAATATGAAATAAGGCTAGGAAAATAAAGTTATGATTCAGAAAAATCTAAAATATTATAAAACTAATTTTAAAACTAAAAATATATTTTTCACACTTTTTATTTAATTATTACTAATTAATTATTATTTAAAATACACTTAAATTCTAGAAAATATAAAATAAACCTAGAAAAATAAAATTTCAACTTAGAAAAATCTAAAATATGATAAAACTAATTTTAAAACAGAAAAGATATTTTTTATGCTATTTAATTATTTATTACTAATTATTTACTACTTTTAACTATTAAAAATTCTAATAAATACTAAAAAGATAGAGAAAATTATGAAACTTTTCTAAAATACTATATGATGACAGAATACTAAGAAAAGTATAAAAACAAGATTTGCTTAATAATAAGCTAGAAAGAAAATCAAAAGCTAAGAAATATTAAATAAACACTATCCTTGATTTTTAAATTGAGATTTTTTGGATTTTCTTTTTGAAAACTACTTAAATACTAAAAATATGAAACTTTAATAAACACAAAAATTTTACAAACAACAAATAAGCAGTTTGAAAGGCTTATGAGCCTAACAGATGGCTTAAGAGCTTATTTGGTGGAAATAAGCTCAAACAAGCTCACACACTGAAACCAAAGTTAAAATAAGATAAAATAAGCTATAAGCTACTTAAATGAAGGTAGAAAACACAAGAAGCACACGATAAGCTAGAATAGCAGATAAGCACTTTGACTAAATTGATGAACTAAACAGAAATGGGACAAAGTTAGGGCTTATTGCAGCCCTAGCAAACAAGCTAGAAAATGAAAAACCAAGCTTGAGACTTCAAGATGGCTTGGTTGGCTTTCCAAAAAGCCAAAGATCAAAAGCTATGGACAACTATAGAGCTTTTGGTGAGCTTAAGAAGATGACACCAAATCACTGCTCAGCTTGAGCACCTCAGTATCAACGAGTATTAGACAAACAAAACCACTAGCAGCCCTAGTAAACAAGCTAGTAATTGAAAAAGTAAACTTGGAACCTCAAGATAGCTAGGTTGGCTATCCAAAGAGAAAGATAACAGGCTAAGACCAACAATTAAGCTCTTGGTGAGCTTATCAATTTGGACCTCCCAACTGTGCACAGGGCACCCTTTTCAAACTGGTACTCAAAATAAGCTAGTTAAAAAGCTATTTATAAGCTGATTAAGAGAAAGCTAGCATTTTTCTAATTTTGTTTAGCAACTAAACTTTGATAATCCAAGAGCTTATATCCACAATCTTAATATTAAACACACAGTGAAATCCTAAAGTTTATTCAAAAACGACCAAATGACAATTTGACTTTTTATCAAAACCAAAAGAGTTGACTAATATGAACTTTGAGCTGATCTTGAGCACTTTGAATGTGATGTTTTAAGGTATATAAAGACTGATTTGAGCAAGATTAACAACTTATAAACACAAATTCATGATCATGTATCATAAAAATCAATAAGTGAGCACATAAGACATGATTAACTAATATTTTGACTTTTGATGAAACAAGGATAGGTTTTCTTGGTGATATGAGTTATTAGACCAAGTGTGATACAAATCAATAACAAGCAATCATTCAAACAACCTTTTAAGACAGAATAACAAGCTAATCAAACACCTTTACTTCATGTTATGGTGATTTTCAAAGCAAATCACAATTTTAAACCATAAAAAACTGATTTAGACTTTATGTAATCATTAAATAAGACCAAATAAGCTTAAACCAACAGATAAAGCAACATAATACTAAGAATTGAGACTTAGCTATTTTAACTGTCAAATTGAACTTTTTTGCTAACTACTAATTTAAAAGAACCAACCACTGGTTTTAATGATTAATTACACTTAACTAAGACTTAATAACACAAAGAAACATAATTTTAAGCTAATGAACAACTACAATAGTGAAATGCCAAAATGATCAAAAGTGCTTACAATTGCTTCCAAGCTCAAAACTGAGAACAAGGACCAATGAACACCCCTATTAGCTTACCACTAAGCTTCTAACCCAAGGCCATCCAAAATTTACCCTGCTCAATGTGTATATCACCTCCATGGGATTTTTGATTTTTCACTAATTATTTTGTATTTTTGGTGATTTTCTATTTTTGCTTCTAAACTGAATTTTAGTGTTTCTAAAAGCTTGAATAAGCTTTATGGGAGCTTATGTGTATTATATCAGTCCATACAAACAACAAATAACAACATTAGCACATATTGAGATTTTGAAATGAAAACAGCATAAACTTGAAATTAAGCTTAAAACTTTAAATTGATTCTTGCAAAAGTTTAATAATACATTGAAGAGTTGAAATACAAAGCTTGAAATTTAAAACATACACTGAAATTTTAAGTTAAGCTAAAACGACATTAAGGAAAACTAAGTTATGCTAGATAGATTCATACAATGCCTCTCATCCTTCTTTTATAGACTTTTATTACTCCTGATGACTTCTGATTGTTTCCCACCATCTCTGAGCCATTGGATCATTGAAATGCATCAAAACCGTCCAAGTGGATTTTTGGCCAAATTCTTCTTTAGCAGGTTTGAGCTTTAATGGGTTTGGTTTCAATCAATTAAGGATTTTTGGGTGTTAGTGGAGTGGAGGGACAAGGTAAAGGGGGGTTGGGTAAATCATGGAAAACCATGATGGTTTTGGTTTTTGGTAGCGTTTCTCGGTGAGGGAGACAAACATGCGTGGGTTTGACTAATTTGACCGTTGGGTATATTAAGGGGGTTCACAATGGGTAATGGGGGGTCAAGTGGTATATGGCAGGGGTTCTTTTGGTTTTGGATGGGGTTCTAAATACAAAAGGGGTCCAATTGATATAAATAAAGCATAAGGACCATTTTGTAATTCTGCAAACTTGAGGGACCAAAAACTAAACTTTTTCCAAATTATCAAAAGGACCAATCTTGACAAACTCTGATAGTACAAGGACCCTTTTTTGCATAAAATTCTTTTTTTATAAGTCCAAGGACTAATTTTGCAAATTTTCAAACTTTTAGGGACCTTTCCTGTCATTTGACCAAAGAATCATTCAAGGACCAAATTTAACAACTTAGAATATTTCAGGGACCTTGAATGACAAAACTTCACATTTTTGAATTCCAGGGACTAGATTTGACAACTTTTAAAACTTGGGGGACTAAAACTGCCAATTTTTTAAACTTGAATCATTTTCATCGATTTTGATCTTTTGCATTTAAAACACATAAAACACTGATTTGTGATATTTTCATCATTTTGATGTATTTTTGAGTGTTTTCGATGATTTTGCAGTTTAGATTGTACAAAAATGATGAGTATTTAGACACTCATCAATCCCCCCCACTGAGATATTGCTAGTCCCTAGCAATGATTTAGATCTTTAATGGATTTTAAAACTCTTTACCAAAAGCCATCACTTCTGGAGTAGCCAAATGTTTTAGTTCAAGTAAGAACTATGGTACACTGATAACCATTTGATTTATTGGCAAATCATAAACCATATAACGGATTTGATGTGTCTTTACCAGAAGCCGTTTGCTCTGGACTAGCCAACTCTTAGATAAATTATCAGAATTATCTTTGGTGAGCTGAATACCAATTATGGTTTTTCCACTGCCTTTACCACAAGCCATAACCTTGCGGGCTAGCCAACTCTTCACTAATTAAAGATATGGTGAGTTGAATACCATACAATTTTGGGCAAATTGCAAGCCATAAACGGATTTGAGATATCTTTACCAAGAGCCGTTTGCTCCTGGATTAGCCAATCCTTTAGTTTATCAAACATGGCGGACTGATAACCAAGATGAGTAAGTGAAAACACTTACTCCAAAAAATTTTGGCCAAAACGGGGAATTGGGTGGATAATATATGATAAAATTCATGAGAATTCCCCCCCACACTTAGAAATGAATATTGCCCTCAATATTCAAAGTACCGGCGGTTATGCCGAAACTGAGAACGTAAAAGGGAAATATTACGGCCATTATTATGAAAGAGATTTTTTTTTTTTTTTTTTTTTTGAAAAGATTTTATATACAACAGTGTGGGGCAACTCCCCCACACTAGGGTGGTAGAACAGAGAAAGAATACAGAAATATGGGTGAAAACCCATATGGTGTGTGCTAAAGTTTTTGATTACCGAGTCACTAGCTTGACTCGATCCCCGCATTCATTGGTTCATGGGGAATGTTTGTAAATCCGGGACAACCACAGGAGGAATGTCCTCTCCAAAGTAATGCTTCACTCGATGACCATTCACTTTAAAATTAGGACCATCGGGTTGAGATAACTCAATGGTACCATAAGGATAAACCTTAGCAATGGTGAATGGACCAGACCAACGGGACTTGAGCTTTCCCGAGAAAATCTTCAATCTTGAATTGAAAAGAAGGACTCGATCACCAACGTTGAAAACGCGGTTCTTGATTTTAGAGTCATGAATCTTCTTTGTCTTTTGCTTATAGATCAAAGAGTTCTCGTAAGCTTGATCACGAAGTTCATTTAATTCATTCATTTGAACTTTTCTATGATCACCAGCTGTCTGTATATCGAAATTGGCATGTTTTAAGGCCCAGTATGCCTTGTGCTCTAACTCAATCGGAAGATGACATGCCTTTCCGTACACTAGCTTGTATGGAGTACACCCGATGGGTGTTTTGTAAGCTGTACGGAAGGCCCAAAGTGCGTCATCTAGCTTATCCGACCAGGATGCACGGTTTTCGCCTACTGTCCTTTCCAGAATTCTTTTAATACCACGGTTTGAAACTTCCACCGCCCACTTGTTTGGGGTGGTATGCAGTAGAGAGACGGTGGGTAACACCATACTTTTGCATGATTCTTTCAAATTGGTCATTGCAAAAATGTGTACCACGATCACTGATTATCGCTCTCGGAGTTCCAAACCTGGCAAAAAGAGATTTTAAAAACTTCACAACTACTCGGGCATCATTGGTAGGTAAAGCCTTTGCTTCAACCCATTTTGACAAATAGTCAACAGCCACGAGTATGTATTTGTTACCACGAGACGAAGGAAATGGCCCCATAAAGTCAATACCCCATATGTCAAATATCTCACAAACTTGAATGGCATTTTGCGGCATTTCATTTCTTTGAGATATATTTCCGTGACGTTGACAAGCGTCACAGGTTTTGACAAAATCGTGGGCATCCTTATAGATTGTGGGCCAATAAAACCCGGAATCAAACACCTTCTTGGCAGTGTAGTTTGGACTATGATGGCCCCCGGTTGGTCCAGCATGGCAGGCTGTGAGAATGTCAATAGCTTCCTGTCCATAAACACACCGTCGGATGACTTGATCCGCACAAATTTTGAATAAGAAGGGGTCGTCCCAGAAATAATGTTTAACATCCTTGAAGAATTTGTTCTTCTGTTGGGTCGACATCCCTTTCACAATGAAGTTACCCGCATGGTAATTTGCGAAGTCAGCAAACCATGGGGTGGTAGAATTTCCACGAAAAGAAACCGCATTGAGTGTCTCGAGAGGAAATGTTTCATTTATTTCCTTTTTCACGAAAACATCTTGGTGAGGGTTTTCTAATCGGGACAGATGATCAGCTAGATTCTCAGCTCCTTTTTTATCACGTATAATGATATCAAATTCTTTGAGGAGGAGAATCCAACGAAGCAATCTCGGCTTTGCATCTTGTTTTGCAAAGAGATATTTGAGAGCCGAGTGATCCGTATACACCACGCATTTGGTCAAGATTAAGTATGGTCGAAACTTCTCAAATGCATACACCACGGCTAATAGCTCTTTTTCTGTGGTGGTGTAATGAGTTTGAGCTTCAGTCATAGTTTTACTTGCGTAGTGGATAGGCTGAAAATGCTTAGATCTACGTTGCCCTAGGACTGCACCTATAGCAAAATCACTTGCACGCACTTTATGAGCTCAAAGGGTAAATCCCAGTCGGGAGCAACGAGAATGGGTGCTTCAATAAGCTTTTTCTTTAATGTTTCAAAAGCTTTGATGCACTCGGGTGAGAAGATAAAAGGAGCATCCTTTTCAAGAAGATGGGTCATAGGCCGGGCGATTTTAGAAAAATCTTGTATAAATCTACGATAGAAACCGGCATGACCTAAAAAACTCCTAATACCTTTGACGGTAGTAGGATGAGGTAATTTAGCAATAACATCAACTTTTGCTCTATCAACCTCAATCCCATTCTTTGAAATCTTATGGCCAAGGACTATGCCTTCTTTGACCATAAAGTGGCTTTTCTCCCAATTTAGACAAAGATTGGTGTCTTCACACCTTTGAAGCATTTTTTCTAAATGGGAGAGACATGTTTGAAACGAATCCCCAATGACCGAGAAGTCATCCATAAACACCTCCATTGTTTCCCCGATCATGTCGTGGAATATGGCCATTATACATCGTTGGAACGCGTGCCGGAGCATTACATAAGCCAAAAGGCATACGTTTGTAGGCAAAAGTTCCGTATGGGCAGGTGAATGTGGTTTTCTCTTGATCCTGTGGATCAATGGGGATCTGAAAGTAACCCGAGAAACCATCAAGGAAACAATAGTACTCGTTCCCTGCTAATCTCTCAAGCATTTGGTCCATGAAGGGTAGAGTAAAATGGTCTTTACGGGTGGCGTCATTTAACTTACGATAGTCAATACACACACGCCATCCCGTAACCAGCCGAGTTGGAATTAACTCGTTATCTTCATTTGTGACAACAGTAATGCCACCCTTTTTCGAAACACAATGAATTGGGCTAACCCAAGGACTATCCGAGATCGGGTAAATCAATCCTGCATCAAGAAGTTTGATAACCTCTTGTTTGATAACATCATGGATTTTTTGGATTCACTCTTCTCGATGTTGAAGCTGGTTTGAAGTCATCCTCCATTAAGATTTTGTGAGTACAAAACTCAGGGTTGATACCCTTAATGTCAGAGAGTTTCCAAGCAATTGCTTGCTTGTGTGACTTCAAAACCTTTAGGAGAGCAGCTTTTTCATCTTTACTCAAATCTCTAGCAATAATGACGGGTAATTTATCATTGCCCTCAAGAAATGCATACTCGAGATGAGGAGGTAAGTCCTTAAGCTCAACCTCAGGAAATTCTTCAGTTTTCTCAACTGACTTGACTTCCTTGTTATGAAGTTTGATGGGAGGGAGAGGAGGAGAAGTGTCCTGATTTAACAACTTCTTTAGAAGAATATCTCCCTCCAGATTAATCTCATTTTGATTAATCTCAGTTGGAATTGAATCACTAGAGTGAGGGGTTGATGATGAATCATCATTAAGCAACTTCTCAATAAGAAGTATGTCCCCCTCAATGTCAATTGGAGCATGATCAATTTCCCAAGGAACAGAATCACTAGCCAAGTATGCTTCAATCTCATCTAAGATGAAGTCGCTTCCCTCAAACGGAGTAAGAGAAGGAGTAGAATTGGCTATGATAGGTTGAGAAGATGTGGTGGGATCCCCACTCACAGAATTATGAGAATAACCAAGAACTTCTTGAGAGTACTCTTCAGAAGCAACATCAATGATATCTATTCGGTTAACCGATTCAGAATCATAATTTGCGGAGTACCTTGAAGTTTGATCAAGGTTAAAGGTGACAGCTTCATTACCAACACGCAATGTGATTTACTGCTCAAATACATCAATGAGAGCACGGCCCGTTCTCAGGAATCCTCGACCAACAATGAGAGGAACCCGATGATCGGCATCAAAATCAACAACCACGAAGTCAGCTGGGAAATGGAACTTTCCTACTTTCACAAATACGTCCTCGGCAATGCCAAGAGGACGGGATATGGAACGATCTGCAAGCTCGAGAGTCATGCATGTAGGAGTAAGTTCCGGAAGAGAAAGTTTCTTCCACACTGAATAAGGCATCAGGTTGATGCTTGCACCAAGATCTGCTAAGGCAAAGCATTCAACCATTCCTGGAAATACACAAGGTAAGAGAAATTTTCCAGGATCTCCAAGCTTTTCAGGAAGCTTCTTCAGAATAACTGCAGAGCAGTTCTCGTTAAGAGGAGTTTTTGCCATTTCAAACAGCTTTTCCTTATTGCTTAACATGTGTTTGAGAGTCGATGCAAACTTGGGCATCAGCATGATAGCATCCGCAAAGCTTATGTCAAAATGTAACTCTTGGAAAATTTGGAAAAATTTGTCCATTTGATGACTGGCTTTCTCGCGGAGCTTTTGCTCATTCAAACGTGATGGGTAAGGAATAGAAGATTTGGATTTCTGGACAACTTGAGGTTGGACTACCGAAGGTAGGACGTGTGCGGTACTTCGTGGGCTTGAATAATTCACCTTGTCCGTTGTATCCTTGGTAACTTGACTCATTTCTCCTAGTGGAGGAGGCATTGGAGTCGTAGGTCCATTGTGTGTCCTAGGTTCACTTTCCACTACCTTTGGGATAGAAGAAGAAGAAGAGGTAGTAGGAATAGTAGGTCCATCATATGAAACACCACTTCTGGTTGTGATCGCCTTAGCATCGCCCCTCGGGTTAGCGATCGTGTTGCTCGGAAGTTTTCCTGAGCCTGAGGGTTGATCATTTAAAGACTTCTTTAGATCAGCAATCTGACTGACCAACAACCTGTTCATTTCATCTTGGGATTTCATGAATTGCTTCAGTAACTCATCCGATGATGGTCCTGTTGGAACAATGGCGGGAGGTGGATTGGGAAAATTCTGGCCTCTAATATTAGGATTAGGGCCTTGGTTTTGAAAATTTCCTTGATTAGGATTCATATTCCCATGAAATTGATTCCCTCGATTGAAGTTGTTTTGATGAAGGTTCCCTTGATGTTGGAAACCTTGATTTGGTGCAGGATAGAAATTACCTTGGTTTTGGTAACCTTGGTGCATTCTAGGTTGGTTCGATTCGGTTTTGCATGTTATGATTCTGGTTAAAACCGGGTGGTGCCTGATTAGTGTTAGCACGGTAGTGTGGTTCAATTTGAGGACGGTATTGATTACCTCCTTGCTGTGAACTACCGGCTAGAGCATTGGCTTCAAATGGACTACCATCGGTGGCCGTACAATTGTAGTATGCATGAGGACCACCACAAGTAACACAACTCTCGACTTTCTTCACTTCACCATGTGTTGGTGTCTGAGTGAAGGTCACTTTCTTTTGGTTAGCAAGAACCAAAGCTTGAACAATATCTGTGAGTTTGTCAATCTTAGCATTGGTGCTAGATGTACTCACTGAAGATGAAGAAGAAGAAGGTCCACATGAGATGATATGTCTTTGCTCGGAAAGGCGGACCGAGATTTGTTCTCAATGATTTGCAAGGCCTCTTTTGTGGTCTTGCTCAGAAATTACCTCCGCGGAGGCATTCAAAGAGTCTTGATTGGTCTGGTTGAGACCATTATAGAAAGTATCCATTTGCATTAACTCGGTAAAACCGTGATGCGGACACTTGCGAAGCAACTCTTTGTAACGATCCCATGCCTTCCCGAATGATTCATCAAATCTCTGAGAAAATTTCATTATCTCATTCTTAAGACTTGTGGTTCGGGATGGAGGATAGAACTCGTTAACGAACTTGGTGACTAGATCTTCCCATGTCTCAATGGAACGAGGGGTTGTTTCTCAAGCCAATTCCGGGCTTGTCCCTCTAGAGAAAATGGGAACAGAAGAAGCCTGATAGCTTCATGTGGGACATTCTTGTACTTGATGGTAGATGCAATCTTGTTAAACCATCGAATGTGTGCATGAGGATCATCCCGCTCAAAACCATAGAATTGGCTTTGGGTTACTAGATTAAGCAACGTGGTTTTGAGCTCGAAAGTGTCGCCACGATGGTGGGACAACAATAGCATCTCCGTAACCCTCGATGGGTGCTTGGAGAAGCTCGTTCATGGGCTTGTCTTCTGCCATTACGACAGGTGGTGGTTGTGGTAGACGTTCCTCATCACGCTGAAGGAGCAGAACGTCCTCTACGTCTACGAGGAATCTTTCCAAGTTCTGAAAGTGGACTTGTAGAACTGGAAGAACGAGTTCGCATGCACTAAGTATAAAAATCAATTTTCAAAACAAATGAGGCAAAACGACAAGTGAACTTAACCAATAATCACAAATGAAATGGCTTCTTTGAAAAAGGTACACCAAATCACAAGGACACAAAGGCAAGTTTTAAATCTGATGTTCGGGAACTTATTATGGTCACACCCCCAGTTAGTAGGTGTATTGCCTTGATTTGCGGTGGTTGATTTTTATGTATATATTAAGTACCACTGAAAAGACGTAGGTAAGATTTGTGCAAAGGGTTCAAAAACTTTTGGACAATATTTTTGGTATCGTCTCGTTTAACCAAATCGCATCTTTTTAAGAATCACCTTAAAGACAATACAAGATAGAAAACGTTCTGATTGTTTTGTTGTTTTATATTTTTTTTTTTTTGTGTTTTTAACACTTTAGGAAAAGTGCTAATGAACTTTTTGATTTTCTTATAACTTTACAAAAACTTTTTACAAATGGTGGGATATGTGCAAGAATGGGTCTGAAAATGGCTAAACACACGCTAAAGCCTCCCGTGCAGCGCCAAAATTTGATCGTGCTAAACGTCAAGCTACCTCACACAAGCCGGCCACTTGTGAATGGCCGACCGTAAGAAACTTAAAACAGCTTAAAACACAAATACAATGAAGTCCAGAGAATATAATGAATTCCCGGGTCGTTAAGTCCCACGGAGACTCAATGGTGTGTCAAAACAAATTCAGATGATAGAGTGATCACTAAGGATAGTGATCAGTAAAGGTTTTGGATGAGAAATTACACTACTGATTGATATGAATGGAATTGGATACCAAAATGGAAAGCACAACAATCAGATAAGACAAACGTAAAACTTACGTTTAAAAACTACGTAAATGTACCAAATAAAAAATGAGATCTAAGAAATAAAAGACCTAAAAATATGAAAATGACATTTTTGGAATCCTAAAAATAAAAGAAAATTATTATAAAAAGAAAATTATTTTTATAACTATTTAATTAATTATTATTAATTAAAAACTATTTTAAACTATTTAAAAATAACCTAAAATAAAAGAAAATATGAAATAAGGCTAGGAAAATAAAGTTATGATTCAGAAAAATCTAAAATATTATAAAACTAATTTTAAAACTAAAAATATATTTTTCACACTTTTTATTTAATTATTACTAATTAATTATTATTTAAAATACACTTAAATTCTAGAAAATATAAAATAAACCTAGAAAAATAAATTTTCAACTTGGAAAAATCTAAAATATGATAAAACTAATTTTAAAACTGAAAAGATATTTTTTATGCTATTTAATTATTTATTACTAATTATTTACTACTTTTAACTATTAATAATTCTAATAAATACTAAAAAGATAGAAAAAATTATGAAACTTTTTCTAAAAATACTATATGATGAAAGAATACTAAGAAAAGTATAAAAACAAGATTTTCTTAATAATAAGCTAGAAAGAAAATTCAAAAAGCTAAGAAATATTAAATAAACACTATCACTGATTTTTAAATTGAGATTTTTCTGGATTTTCTTTTTGAAAACTACTTAAATACTAAAAATATGAAACTTTAATAAACACAAAAATTTTACAAACAACAAATAAGCAGTTTGAAAGGCTTATGAGCCCAACAGATGGCTTAAGAGCTTATTTGGTGGAAATAAGCTCAAACAAGCTCACACACTGAAACCAAAGTTAAAATAAGATAAAATAAGCTATAAGCTACTTAAATGAAGGTAGAAAACACAAAGAAGCACACTGATAAGCTAGAATAAGCAGATAAGCACTTTGACTAAATTGATGAACTAAACAGAAATGGGACAAAGTTAGGGCTTATTGCAGCCCTAGCAAACAAGCTAGAAAATGAAAAACCAAGCTTGAGACTTCAAGATGGCTTGGTTGGCTTTCCAAAAAGCCAAAGATCAAAAGCTATGGACAACTATAGAGCTTTTGGTGAGCTTATGAAGATGACACCAAATCACTGCTCAGCTTGAGCTGACTCAGTATCAACTGAGTATTAGACATAAACAAAAACCACTAGCAGCCCTAGTAAACAAGCTAGTAATTGAAAAAGTAAACTTGGAACCTCAAGATAGCTAGGTTGGCTATCCAAAGAGAAAGATAACAGGCTAAGACCAACAATTAAGCTCTGGGTGAGCTTATCAATTTGGACCTCCCAACTGTGCACAGGGCACCCTTTTCAAACTGGTACTCAAAATAAGCTAGTTAAAAAGCTATTTATAAGCTGATTAAGAGAAAGCTAGCATTTTTCTAATTTTGTTTAGCAACTAAACTTTGATAATCCAAGAGCTTATATCCTGAATCTTAATATTAAACACACAGTGAAATCCTAAAGTTTATTCAAAAACGACCAAATGACAATTTGACTTTTTATCAAAACCAAAAGAGTTGACTAATATGAACTTTGAACTGATCTTGAGCACTGAATGTGATGTTTTAAGGTATATAAAGACTGATTTGAGCAAGATTAACAACTTATAAACACAAATTCATGATCATGTATCATAAAAATCCAACAGTGAGCACATAAGACATGATTAACTGATATTTTGACTTTTGATGAAACAAGGATAGGTTTTCTTGACTGATATGAGTTATTAGACCAAGTGTGATACAAATCAATAACAAGCAATCATTCAAACAACCTTTTAAGACAGAATAACAAGCTAATCCAAACACCTTTTACTTCACTGTTATGGTGATTTTTCAAAGCAAATCACAATTTTAAACCATAAAACTGATTTCAGACTTTATGTAATCATTAAATAAGACCAAATAAGCTTAAACCAACAGTAATAGCAACATAATACTAAGAATTGAGACTTAGCTATTTTAACTGTCAAATTGAACTTTTTTGCTAACTACTAATTTAAAAG
>OU343224.1:269081221-269118967 GCA_910596185.1 Chrysanthemum makinoi
AACCAACCACTGGTTTTAATGATTAATTACACTTAACTAAGACTTAATAACACAAAGAAACAGAATTTTAAGCTAATGAACAACTACAATAGTGAAATGCCAAAATGATCAAAAGTGCTTACAATTGCTTCCAAGCTCAAAACTGAGAACAAGGACCAATGAACACCCCTATTAGCTTACCACTAAGCTTCTAACCCAAGGCCATCCAAAATTTACCCTGCTCGGTGTGTATATCACCTCCATGGGATTTTTGATTTTTCACTAATTATTTTGTATTTTTGGTGATTTTCTATTTTTGCTTCTAAACTGAATTTTAGTGTTTCTAAAAGCTTGAATAAGGTTTATAGGAGCTTATGTGTATTATATCAGTCCATACAAACAACAAATAACAACATTAGCACATATTGAGATTTTGAAATGAAAACAGCATAAACTTGAAATTAAGCTTAAAACTTTAAATTGATTCTTGCAAAAGTTTAATAATACATTGAAGAGTTGAAATACAAAGCTTGAAATTTAAAACATACACTGAAATTTTAAGTTAAGCTAAAACGACATTAAGGAAAACTAAGTTATGCTAGATAGATTCATACAATGCCTCTCATCCTTCTTTTATAGACTTTTATTACTCCTTGATGACTTCTGATTGTTTCCCACCATCTCTGAGCCATTGGATCATTGAAATGCATCAAAACCGTCCAAGTGGATTTTTGGCGCCAAATTCTTCTTTAGCAGGTTTGAGCTTTAATGGGTTTGGTTTCAATCAATTAAGGATTTTTGGTGTTAGTGGAGGTGGAGGGAACAAGGTAAGGGGGGGTTGGAGTAAATCATGGAAAACCATGACTGGTTTTGGTTTGGCGCGTTACGTGAGGTAGACAAACAAGAAACGATGGTTTGACTAATTTGACCGTTAGGGTATATTAAGGGGTTCACAATGGGTAATGACAGGGAGTCAAGTGGTATATGGCAGGGTTCTTTTTGGTTTTGGATGGGGTTCTAAATACAAAAGGGGTCCAATTGATATAAATAAAGCATAAGGACCATTTTGTAATTCTGCAAACTTGAGGGACCAAAAACTGAACTTTTTCCAAATTATCAAAAGGACCAATCTTGACAAACTCTGATAGTACAAGGACCCTTTTTTGCATAAAATTCTTTTTTTTTTTTATAAGTCCAAGGACTAATTTTGCAAATTTTCAAACTTTTAGGAACCTTTCCTGTCATTTGACCAAAGAATCATTCAAGGACCAAATTTAACAACTTAGAATATTTCAGGGACCTTGAATGACAAAACTTCACATTTTGAATTCCGTGGACTAGATTTGACAACTTTTAAAACTTGGAGAACTAAAACTGCCAATTTTGCAAACTTGAATCATTTTCATCTCGATTTTGATCTTTTTGCATTTAAAACACATAAAACACTAATTTGTGATATTTTCATCATTTTGATGCATTTTTGAGTGTTTTCAGATGATTTTGCAGTTTAGACTGTACAAAAATGATGAGTATTTAGACACTCATCACGCACGAAAGTGTCTTTGATCACTTTCGATGAATTGAGGTACACGGCCCATGGTTCCTCGTTGATCAAGACAAGCACGTGATCGGTATAATTCAAGAATTTCCTTGACAGGGTTTCGAAATTGCTCTAGGTTCTCAAACCGAACGCCTCAAAGAAGACAACACGGAGTGAGTGAACCAAATAATTTACGTCCACGATTGATGAAAAGAAATTTGAAAAACAATCGTGTATTGCTCAATAGAAATTGTTTTTGCAATAAACGAAGGTTTTAATGAAAATCAATTATCAATCATAAAACACCTTTTGATTTGAAAATTAGTACACGGTCGACGTGCTAATGAAAAGAGTTTTAAAGCACAAAGACCGGTTTTCAAAGGTATCCGTCAATCCATAACCTGAACCAGGATTGAATCAAAAGATTGAATCCCCATTGTTTTTCGGTTGTCACATGGTTGATCTATATAATAGATCTCACATGCCACCTACCGGGAGCTTGTTAGATGTTGGCTCCAGAAGGCTTTCCATCTTCACAGTGAATATGTAAGCATATCACTTTCGAGATGTTCCGCAATACCACAAGGATAATGCGTAGGACTCAAGATATAATCTCTTTCCACATTGTGTGAAACAGAGAGTCTTCATTGAAAGTGTCCTAATGAGATTTATTGATGATCTCGTGGCTCTAGACTCAATTTGTGCATATTTGGATCCTATATCAGAGACTAAGGAGAGGGTCTCCTCCTTCAATATCAACAATCTCTAAGAGAAAGTCGATAGATAATGTCGGTTCCCGTGAGAATGAAACAAGTCCTTTTAAGAGGAACTTGAGTGGTTTGGGAAGTTGAAGTGCAGTGCGCCACTGGGTCCATGACGTCTTGTCTTCAATACCGATGTTACCATCAGAAGCATATGAATTGAACCCGGTTTCTGCCCTAAGGTTGAATAAATGGAGGGCTATTTGTTTTCACCCTTTTCTCATTCAATTCTTTTTAATTCTTCAACCCCTTCAGTGCTTACCGAGACTTCATAGCAAGAAACTTTTTGGGTTTATTCCAGATACTAGCTCGAGTCTTAGTCCGCACTCTTCCCATATCTCATTTTTCTCCTTTTATCATCATACCTAAGAACTCTACACTATCTAGTGGATAGTCCCCGGTAGATCCTCCTCGTTCTCGGCGGATCATGGGAACACATACCTAACCTTATCATCCTTATATCACCATACATAATGTAAAGTTGGTCGGTCTTTTTGGTATTGTTCATCCGCCATAGGAACCAATTGAAAACCATTTGAAAATCAATCCAGATACTTATGATATTTTATCAAAGCATTTTGTACCCGAATTGTTTTTGATATTTTTAGAAGAAGAACTCCCCTCAACATGTGAATCAAGTATTTGAAATAGTTTTCCACACGGAGGCAAGAGAAAGAATTAACTTCTTTGATTACCATTTTAAAAAATATCAACATCACTTTCCTAATCGAATCAAGTAGATAAAGCATTTTGGGGAAGGATGAGGTTTTCATGATTTTGCTCCCCTCAATATGTGCCTCGAGATTTGAAAAGAGTTTTGCACATACTAGAGGGAACCCGCACCTTGAGATAAGTTATCACGTTTCAAATCATAGGTTTAAGATAGATGCTCCCCTCAACATGTGCATGGAAAATTTGAAATCGTTTGTCACATGTGGGAAGGAGAGCTTGTACATCCTTATAAAACCATTTACCTAATTATCAGTTTAAATCCAATTTAAATCACACATTCTCCCCGATCACAATTATCAAATCATTTGAGATTTGTGATCTCTTATAGATTTAAATTGATTTTGAAAGCTTTTAAGGAGAATTGTGACTTGATTATGAAAGCGTTTTAACCGATAATGATCGGATTTTAAGACTTTAAACTCCATTGATAAAACATGCATGAATATCTTTTGAAAACAATTTAATGACAAATAACCTTTTAATTTAATTGAAATCATTCTCCCCTCAATCAATGACATAGGTTGTTGATTGAGAGATTGATATTTTGACAAATAAGTCCCGATGATTATCAAAAATAGAGACCGAGTTATTTTTCAAAGCATTTAGTTTTCAACAGATAAATGTTTATAGAATCAGAGCATGGAATTTGAAAACATGGTAAAACATGGCTTTGTTCTTTCTTTAAAACCGGTTATTGCCGAAAATGACAATAAACCATTGTTTCTCTTCCTCCCAAAAATATTTTTTTTGATTTTTTGATTTTTTTTTTGGAATTCGAACAACATCTAAAGTCCCGTGTCATTCTTTGAATGACAGCACAAAGACCGTAGATATTATCGAACCGAGAAAACGCATGACAAAAGACAATATTTTTGAAGATTTTTCGAATTTTTCAGATTTTTATGGATTTTGAAGGTTTTATAATTTTGTATTTTGATTTTTGAATAGATATATACAAGAGATAGATGAAGATAGACTTTTACTCCTCGTCTTCCTCAAGACGCGTTTGAGTGTTTCGGTTGAAGACTTTTCAAGCCTAGTCGGGAAGAATATGAACTCAAAACGCTCTCTTGGAAGAGCTTTGGTGAAGATGTACGCTAACCGATATTCAGATCTCACAAAATAGAGTTCCACCACACCTTTTCCACTTGTTCCCTGATGAAATGATGTCGAATGTCGATATGCTTTGCTCTTGAGTGTTGAACGTTGTTGCAAGAGAGAGCAATAGAACTTTTATTATCACAGAGAGAGGATTTTGTTGAATTCAAAGCCATAGTCCGATAATTGAGATCTCATCCATAAGACTTGAGCACAACAAGATGACATGGCTATGTATTCAGCCTCTGTAGAGGAAATAGAAGTACTCATTTGCTTCTTTGAAGACCAGGTCACAATCTTATCACCCAAAAACCGAGCACCTCCGGGACGTACTTCGACGAGTATCTTGACAACCTGCATGATCAGCATCTGCATAGGTCGTTAGTGACATACCGGTGTCCTTCGGGTACCAAAGTCCCATATTGATGGTTCCTTGGAGATACCGAAAGACCCGCTTAACCGCTTCAAGGTGCTTTTTAGTAGGCTTAGCCTGGTATCTAGCACACATGCAAACAGCGAACAAGATGTCCGGTCTACTAGCGTGAGGTACATCGGGATCCAATCATACTACGATATTTTGTTTGGTCAATCATGATCCCCGAGTGGTCCTCATCTAGTTTGGTTCGATCAATCATGGGAGTGTCAACAGGTCACTTGAATCAAATCCAAATTTCTTTAAGATCTCAGTTGCATATTTAGATTGATTTATGAAAATGCCTCCTGGACTTTGTGAAATTTGTAATCCCAAGAAAATGACATTTGTCCCATCATTGACATTTGAAATTTTGAACTCATTTCATTAGAAAACGATCACATTCCATTGGGTCGGTCGAGGCAAAAATAATATCATCAACATAAATTTGAACATGAGTTAAATGTTTGCCCGACTTCCTGGTGAACAATGTAGGATCAACTGCTCCTTTGCAAAATCCGGTAGATAGAAGAAACTTTGACAGAGTATCATACCATGCCCTTGGAGCTTGCTTTAAACCATAAAGAGCCTTCTTCAGACGATAAACGTGAGTAGGATGCTCTTGATTCATAAATCCTTCAGGTTGGTGGACGTAGCGACTTCTTTAAGATCTCCGCTCGAAATGCCGTTTCACATCCATCCGATAGACTACCATGTTCTTACTAGCGGATTAGCCAAAAAGATTCGATTGCCTCGATTCGAGCAACGGGAGCAAAAGATTCTTCAAAGTCAATACCCTCCTCTTGACGGTATCCTTTAGCAACTAATCGAGCCTTGTTCTTCAACACATCACCATGCTCATCAAGTTTCACTTTGAAGATCCATTTAAGAGCTATAATCATAGCACAATCTGAGCAGGTACTAACTCCCATACATCAAGTCGATCAAACTCATGAATTTCATCTTGCATAGCATTGAACCAACTATTTTCATTCATGGCGGTTTTAACATCTTTTGGTTCGATCTTAGAGAGTACGGAGTTGAAGAAGCACCATAAGGCATCGGTTGCAAGTTGTTTCCGTGTGGATACTGGGCGAGAGGGATTTCCAATGATGTTGTCTAATGGATGATCGTGAGTCCATTTTCTCAGGTGTTCATGTGGTAGTTGTTGAGGGACCTGAGTAGCGAGTCGATGTCTCCTCGAAGAGGATGGTTCGAAGAAGATTCAGAGCAAATATGTTTTCAAATGGAGCATCTTCGGGAGTAGCAAAGGGATTAACTTCATCATTGATGCCCGAAACATTTCCATGATGTACATTTGAAGAATGATGATTTGTTGATGAGATCAAGGATCGCAGCAGGTGCTTCTTGACTTAAAGATATTGAGACTGAAGGATTGACTTCATTCACAAGAATATGAGCATCCTCTGTTGTAGGGATCAACACCTCATTAGTAATTGAATCATACAGTTCATCAAACATAGGATCAAACAATTTCTTTAAATCATCTTCCGATGGAGGTACATATGGAGTTTCTTGAGAAGAGTTTGGAACAAGGGATGAACCAATGGGACTGTTTTGAAGTGCGGGTGTCCAGGAGCCATTTGACCGGTCAGCTCATCAAACGTAACGTGAATTGTTTCCATGATATTTCGGGTTCTTTTGTTGTAGATTCGGTATCCCTTTTGTTTGGTGCATATCCTACAAATACTCCAATGTCCGCTTTAGCCCTAAGTTTGCCTAAGTCTTGACCCTCATTAGTTGGATAACACAATGCACCAAACACACGAAGGAAAGAGAGATTAGGTTTTCTGTTGTGGACAAGTTCATATGGAGTTTTTTTATGAACAGTGTGAATCGGGGCGATTTTGTGTGTAGCATGCAAGTGGCAATTGCTTCAGCCGAGAAACATTGGAACCTTTGTGTAAATCAGCATTGTTCTAGCGGCTTCAACAAGAGTTCGATTTCGTCTTTCAACTACACCGCTCGTTGAGGAGTTCGTGGAACACTTCTTTGATGGATGATTCCAACGCTTTCATAGAATTCACTAAGTTGTTTGTTGACAAACTCAGCCCATTGTCGTCTGATAATTACGGACGGTTTTGTTAAGTCGAACCTCGCAATGTTTGATGAGTTTGATGATGATATCATGAGTTTCATCCTTTGTCCTTAAGAACTTGACCCAGGTGAATCTAGAGTAATCATCAACCACAACTAACACATATTTCTTCCCAAAGATATTCTGCACCCTCATTGGTCCACATAAATCCATATGAATCATATGAAGAACTTCTGTGACAGAGTTAGTAGGTTTGGGTTTATGGGCATACTTTTGCTTTTTCCCAATTGGCATCTTTGAACAAAGATGATCCTTTTCATACTTTAGTCTAGGTAAACCTACAACTAAGTCCTTTCTAGAAAGATCATTGATGGTGCCGAAGTTCAAGTGATTGAGACGACGATGCCATAACCATGACTTTGTTTTAGAAGCCTTTGACAATAAGCAAATTGGAGAAGCTTCATCATATCATCGATAGAGATGGTGTAAAGATTTGAACCACGAGTTCCTTTTAACAGTTCCTTACCATTAAGATCTCTAACAAAGCAAGTATGTTTTCAAGGCTACTTCTAGATCAATCACGAATTGACCAACAGAGAACGATTATGACCAAACCTTCCACATAGTAAACTCTAGAGATGACACTATCACCAACAACATAATCTCCATAACCCATAATAGCACCAAAATGATCATTACCAAATCTAACAGTCCCGATGAATTTGCTCACGAAGTTCATGAACCGCGACCGGTCTCCGTCATATGCTTGGAACAACTGAGTCCAGTACCACGTAACGATTTGAACGATCTGCAGCTTGAACACGACAAGAATGGATAATGGATAATTGGGATCCCCATGCAAGAATGGGTTCCATTTGGTTAGTAACAATGATTGGAACACCCACATCGAAATAGAAACATCCATATCGAAAGTGAAGCAATGGAATCATTGGTGAATAGATGCAATACTAGTTCAGATTTGAGCCCTATTCAAAGTATGTTCACTTCTTAAGGGAATAGTTCTACCAGTAGGCATCCATTTTCTAGTGGGCATTTAGATTAGATTATTCTTATGACCAAAAGGTATCCAATAAAAACCTATTTTATAAATGTTCTTCCGTGGGTTTCCAATGCTTTTCTAAACTTTCGCTTTTTTTGCCTTTTAGCCTTTTTAGCATGAATTTTAGCATTAACAATATTAACTGGACAATTAACATCATTAGACAGAACATTAACACCACATTCATGATTAGAAACGAAATCAAGCGCACATCATTACAAGGTTTGCAAATAGTATCGAATTCAATTAATTACATTACTTAGGCTAATACTAGAATCAACACGATTCGCTTTATTCAACTCAAGCTTAAAGTTCCTAGATTGGTCTTCTACTCTCTTCCAATGCACATTCTTAGCTTGCAAGGTCCTATCATTCCTTGTATTGTCTTGAGACTTTGACCTGCTTGCTTTAATGTCACTGATTACTCCTGTAGAGGAATGGGAACATTAGTTGGTTGATCTAATTTTTGCATTCCTGAACTTGATGTGCAAGGATCCTAAGTACTAGAAGGCACATTAGTGTATACTTTCTTAAGACTGTGATTTGAGCTTGTTGTAGGCACACTGACGTTCACTTTCTTAGTACTAACATATCTCGAATCGAAGCTACTTGAAGGCACATTAGTGTTTCCTTTCTTAAGATGGGCATAGAACGGATTTCTGCTTGGAACTAGGCATAGAACAAGGCATCACAGCTTTGCCTTTTGCACCTAAGGTTAAGGATTTGGGACATGTTGCAATTACACATTCTAGCAACTCTTGAGATCGTTTGGCCCGGAGGCAAGCAAACCTAATTTCACTATCAAGAGGTTTGTTAATGAAATCCTCTTCGACAATATCACGGAGACATTCTAGACTATCCTTAAGGTGAGCACAGGATTCATGAAAAGCATGTTCATTATTCCTAAGATGAGGAGGAATATATTTAAACGTCACAGTGTATTTGCAGTCTAAGGGTGACTTTGAGACAACATTCTTATTGAAAACAAGTGGCAGTTTCCCATTTCCCTGACTTCTCAGATTCTCAATTTCCTTTTGTAAAGACGCTATTTTTTCGTTGTTTTGGTCACGGGTGACTTTTATTGAATCATATAACTCTTTAAAATGTCGTTTAACTTTTTCATATTCTTCTAGAAAACTTTCGTTTTCCTTTTGTAAAGCATTTACTAGGTTTTGAAGATGAAAAGTTTGAGAATTTCGAGAATCTAAAGGAGGAGGCATTTGGGAGCCTGTCATATTGTTCGTTTGACCCTTTAATTGAGAGATTTGGGCTTTCAACTTTCCGATCGTGTTGCAATGAGCTTGAATCTGTTCATCACGTTTGTTAATTTGAAAACTGCATCAAACTCTGGAGCATCTGAAGATGTCTTGATATTTGAAGTTTTGACATTTTCTTTAAGATGTTGATATTTTAGTTGTAAATTAAAATGCTCAACTTCTAGTTTAGAAAAATGTTTAACCAAATTGTCGTGATCATCCAGTTCAATTTTCTCGTTTAGTTTAGAATTAGTTTTTCAAGCTCAATGACACGATCATGGGAGACTTTCAGGCCACGATAGTTCATGAAATTTGGAAGCATTAATAGAGCAATTTGAAGCAGTGAAAAAGATATCTTGAGCAACACATTCAGGAATAAGAGTCTCATTTAAGGTATGCAAGTTCTTCCTCTCAATCTCATTATATTTTAGTGCACGCTCATAATCACTAACTTCAACTACCATTGCATCAAATTCCTTTTCCATTCCCTTGATATCAGTTTCTATCCCCTTTTAAGACTCTCAAAGTGATCTTTTAGAAGTTTAAAGAAAGGCATGACCTCAGTTAAATAACATTCTTTCATTTGCTCAAAACCCCTTTCTCCTTCCGTTATACCAGTGGTGTGATCCTTTTCTTGCAAGTTTTCTCAAAATCAACAAATAGTTGAAATATAACATATTGGCTAATTAAGGTCTTGCTTTTAGTGGCAATTGTTCTAGGAACAAGATGCATTGGTGAATTAGGAGGATACACACGCTTCTAGGCATTTTCCATAGGGGAGGGTTTGTTTCAACAATATTTTCAGCTTTCGCTTATCTAAATCCTTTTTCCAGAAAACTTGTTCGGGAGTCAACAATGTCCGAGGCTTAAACATGTTCAAGGAAATCCAGTTTTCCTTCTTGTAGTCATGGGGAGTGATAATTATTTTTTTCTCTTTGCATTTAGGATTCTCTAATTTTTTATTCATCCTTTCCCTAGTGACTTCATCCGACTTTCTTATCTT
The DNA here is from genome assembly GCA_910596185.1 of Chrysanthemum makinoi. NCBI lineage: Eukaryota > Viridiplantae > Streptophyta > Magnoliopsida > Asterales > Asteraceae > Chrysanthemum > Chrysanthemum makinoi. Next base: position 269,091,122 of record OU343224.1, read on the forward strand.
CCTCTGCACTCAACGCAACTAGGTTTCTGTCTAGGTTTAAGAATCTCATTGCCATCAGAGATCACACTTTGAGCGCTTTTAGCTATCTTTCCGCATTCTCAGGTTGGGTTTATCAATAATGGGAACACTATGCTTATCGCTTAGAACTCTATGTTTAGTGACCATGTGAGCAGCCTGAATGGTGTTTCCTTGTATGTACAACTTGTTTTCAAGTTTGTTTTTCAAAGTTTTCAGATTAGAAAAAATCTCTCAAGAGTTTTGATTCCTTTGCATTAAATTCTTGCTTAAGCATTTTCACATTTTCTTGAAGTTCTTGTTTTTGCTTAGCTGTTTTAGAAAGTTTTTCTTGCAAGGAATTTAATTCTTGTTTCAATACTTCTTCTCTAAAATTACTTTTTCTAATGATTGTACGCATTTTGGTCATCCATTTCCTCGCCACGAGTGGTCAACTCAAATTTAGCACGTTGTGCATAAATAGCAACACGTTCTTTATAGGCATTTAGTTCGAAATTACGAATCATCGGGGCACATGCAGTGTATTCATCAAAAACATAGTCATTGTTGACTGCAGAAGATGCATCACTTGGTACACCTTCACTTTCACTTTGTTTCACATATTGATCATATGGGATAATATCGATATTACCCATATTTTCAACATTTGATTCAATAGTTTCAGTTGATTGTACTTTGTCATGCATCTTTTGCACATCAACATTATCGTATAGTTTTAATACCTCTGAGATGAGTTTGTCTTGGGATGGGCCATCTAGTGGTGAAGAAGAGACCTTGGGAGAAACCATTGGAGAAATGCTAGCCATAAAAATTGTGTGTGTTGTAGGTCCATCATCCACATCGAGTCGTATGCATCACAATCACGACTTGAAAGGCATTCTCGATGATTGTGACCTATCTCCTGAATAGGCGCTCATCCACATCTCGCATCATAGGTCTTGGCATTGCCCTCACTAGAAACAAATTCCTCTTCATCCAAAGCAGCACCATTGTCCCGAGCTTGTACCAGCAAAGATCTTATCTCTCAAGTAATCAGATTCTCGTGGACGCTTTGGAGATGTGCAGTTTCTTGCAATGTGTCCCTCACCACCACAGTTATAACATTTGATCGGCTTAGCTTGACCTTGGTTACCATTCCTTCCTCGAGTCCGATTGCCAACATAACCTCTACCAGCTCCACCTCTTCCCTGATCATACTGTCTTTCCTGAACTGGTTGCACCACCATCCTTCCATCTTTAACAGTGGCTTGATTGTGTGGGTTAGATGTCGTTCCGAGGTTGTTGTTGGTTTGTGGGAGAGAATTCATGTTTTGACTAATCAGAAGAGCTAGTTGATTAATGAAGGTACCCACGTGTGTATCAAAGATCGCCTTGTTTGAACATAGGATCACGAATGAGTTTGTGATTACCATTACCCAAGGGTATGACTTGTGAAGCTTTGGTTGTGATTCCGATGTTTGAGTAGAAGGCAGTTGAGTCATTAGACGAGCTTGTCTCTCCCCGGTTGGTTTTGAACCGATTGAGAATCAATTTTTCAAACATAGCATGTCTCTCATTCTCAAGGAGGAAGGCATAGAGTTGCTCATAGTTTGTATTCTTCAATCCTTTAGTGAGCTTCACAAAGGTGACAAACTTGTGCCATTCGGGATTCATGTTGTTCACAAATTTTGAGTTCAGCTGAATGTTAGGCATAGTCATTCCGATGTTCCTCATGTCATTCACTAACTTATGAAATCTCACATAGTACTCATAGACATTCTCATCTGGTTTCATCTTGAAGTGTTCAAATTCGTCATAGAGTTGGGATTCTCTGTCTTCCATAGTTAATTCTGAACCCGAGAGAAGCATCTTAACATTATCCCAAACCGCCTTTGCATCGGTGTTGTGATTGATCACCTTGTAGATGTCTTTAGGAAGACCTTGAAGAACAATGTTAGAAGCCCTGATATCCTGATCGAATCTCTTTTTCTCCTTATCATCAAGCTCATCATACATTTTAGGTCCTGTCCATTCCGTGAAACAGAGTACCATCTTCATTAGTATCAAGTATGTCTCTAGTCGTCTCAACTCGATATGGTCCTTCATCAATGGATTTGAGAATGTTGACACCATTTTCCTTTCCAAGGCAGCACAATCTGATTCGTTGAGCCCAAGAATCGTGAAGTCGGTTCGTCAAGCATGGGTGGACGAGTATCCAACCAAATGCTTGAACATCCTCGCAACAAGTGGAGATGATAGTAGGAACGTTGGTAGACATGTTAACAGATTATACGGGATTTTATAACTCTATGATTAAACCGGAAATAGATTCTTTCACGGGATTTTACTAAATCAAGAGAAAACCGTAAGCAATCACCCAAGTCGCTAGAAGATAATGAACCAACTCGCTAGCAACTAAATAGTAATAATCCCAAGTCGTTAAATCAACATCCAAGTCGCTAAGTACAAGTCGCTAATCCTCTAGTCGCTAACACCTAATTCGCTATACCACCAAGTCGCTAAACAATTGCAAGTCGCTAAGTAGTAACTCGCTAAGCATTAAGTCGCTAGCAAAATTTTGGCAGCAATTCGCTACTCAAGTCGCTAAAGATACAAGTCGCTAAAGAGCAACTCGCTACAAACCAAGTCGCTACCTCCAAGTCGCTACCTGTGGTGGAAAGTCCACTACTTGTACTTTAAGTCGCTAGTTCTAAGTCGCTAGGTCTAAAGCTGTAACTCGCTACAAATTTGTAAAGCAAGTCGCTACGAAGAAAGTATTCCGTGTGTTAAGTCGCTAGCAAGAAAAAACCACATAAACATCACTTTTCAATCCAAAACAACCCAACCAAGATGATTCAAGCTTACCAAATGAAAACCTACACACTTGTGATGATTCTAAACATAAAAGTACTAACAAAATCCAAACTTAAACACAAGAAATCAACCAAATGATGCAAAAACCACTAAACTTTTTCAAACTCAAAACCACCTAAAACCACTAGAAATCCAAAGATGTGCAAGATATGATCTAACCATGGCTCTTGATACCAATTGTTAGATATAAGTTATCACATACACATCAAACCATTAACACAAGTGGGATAAGTGGAATTCTAGAGAGAGAAAGTTAGAGGTTTAGGGAACTTAGTGAGAGAAAGTGAAAGATATTATTATGAGCTCCAACTCTCTACCTTGGGAGGTAGAGAGTATTTATAGTCTTACATAAATCGCCACACAACGGGCCGTGGATCGTGCATACATGGGTAAAGACCCGTCCGTCCCCCACGGTGTTACTTAACAAAATACTACTTAACTAAATATAACTATGACTACGAGCATTCTAACGATTACATATACTTGAGGTGACCGACTCTTTAATACCGGGAATTTCTAATTCCTAACATAATTGTACCCGTCGGGTACAGAATTTTCCTGGTATACTGTGCAGGTTTTGATTCTGTGACACAGTTACGGCGTAACCTTATGATTTAGTTATGTCGTAACCCTGCTGCAGTAGGGAATTTTGGAAGAAACAAAACTAGTTAAGGGCTATCCCAGATTCAACACACATTAGCCACCCCATGACCTACCTTCAACCTTTATTGAGACATCTTGAGCATCCATTCGAGAGGGGAGTTTATTTCTTTCTTGATTATTTTTCATTTCTATTTTATTTTTCCTTTTCCTTCGTACAAATGGGACTTTGTACACTTCAAGTGGGGGGATTAGAATAGAAATGAAGTGTATGATTACTTAGCTTACTTGCCCTAATTTTCTAGTTGGTTTTAAAATTTTAAGCTTTATTTGAAAATTTTTGTCATGTTTTTAACCAAACTAGAATCGCATAAAAGCCGAGCACACCTTAACCATTATTACCATTGGTGAGATTTAGCCTTTCCATTTCCCCCATTTGACCCAAATATACCATAAATTGAGTGTGCCGATAGTATTGAAAACTTTAGAACTTGGCTTTTACATCACTTCGAGACCATAGACGAGTAGTATATCAAGTTAGCTTGGTGCATTTGGAAAAGACAATTTGAGAAAAGTAAATGTTTTAGGATCTCACCCCAAATAGCCTATATGTGTTCACTTGTGTGTGTTTATCGATTAGTCGCATTGGCTTTTCGACCCCCGTGTTAACCCTAGTTGTTGCACTCATCTTTTAGTGTAAGATACCCCTAGTTACACCCTTTTGAGCCTATCCTTTCATTTCATAACCCTTATTTTCGTTACAATCTTACACCTTAACCTACCGTGTAGTTTTACCTTTTTACCTAGAAACCATTGTGCGCCCTAGTTTGAGGTTCAAATAAAGAAGCGTATAACATCTCGCTAAAGGATCTCTGAAGACCCCAAGTAATCACCTTATGCTCAGCTCAAGTGGGGGGAAGTATATCATAGTATATGCAAAAAAAAAAAAAAAAAAAAAAAAAAGTTAGCATGATTGCTTATAAGTGCGACAAAGTATTTGCACTACATGAATTTGCATTGAGAATAATCTTCTCGATCACGTTCAAAGGTTGGAAGAATTAGTTCAAGAATAACTTTGGAGGATTCCGGAGGCATGCACTGACCATATGAAGACGAACCTTAAATTATTGGTTGAATGATGGCAACTCGGTTTTAAGCTAAAACTATTTGTTTTCTTTTTCCTTTTTCACCCATTAAATATCCCATGCCTATCCTTACCCTTTTTGTCGTGAAGCGTGTCTAGGTGATGCAGCGAGCAATCCTTGATGTCTTGGCCATTGATTTGGTCATGTATCATTGATTTTGTCACACCTCGTGACGTTAGTAATGACACCACCCCTTAAGCCTTTGAAACTCAACCCAATATTACTTTTTAAATTTTGTCTTAACCTTAGCTCTAGTGGTGGAGTTGTGTGTAATTGCCAATCTTATGATAGAATACTTACTATGTCCGTGTAATTGAGTGATCACCCCGAAATTAACACTTAGAATAGGATGAGTGAGAGTGTTTTCGTTCCCATTTCGTGAGGTGTTCGGCTCTTATTAATATTCTAGCATGGAATTTGAAATTGTGCATTCTTCATGAATGTATCTTTTGCAGTCTAAACTGGTCTACTTGAGGGCAAGTAGAGTTTAAGTGGGGGGATCTTTGATAACATCAAATAGTCCTGAGTTTCTAAGCGTTAATTTCCCCCTTTATCATCACATTTTGAATATATTATTAGTAAAAACATTCTTATTCCTTGTTATTTCATTTCAGGACACATTGGAAGCAAGGAAGTGCAATTGGACGCAATCAAGACATATTTACCTAACCAAGCGATGCATTAACGCAACTAAAGATTTCGATGACTACGCATAATCCTCGATCGTTACGCCAGTAACAAGCGATAACCAAAACTACGACGTAGTTCTCAAAGCTTAAGCAAAACTACCGTAATTATGATTTACACTGGAATTTAGCAGCTACGGCGTAACACCGAACAAAGTTACGCCGTAGAAAATGGATAAGCACTGAAGATTGAAGAAAGTTGCGGCGTAACTACCTAATTAGGTTACGCCGTAACTATTTTTGAAACCTATAAATAATCGATGATTTCATCAGTATTAGACATCTCTCATTTCCCAAACCTTCTAGGGTTTGGGGAGATCAAAACACAGAAGAAGAAGCATGGCTTAGGAGCATGAATAACGAAGTTCTCGCCTACGATTTCCTTTGTATTCGAGTTTGGATTCTCTTTATATTTTTCTAGATCTTATATTATGAATTCATGTTATTAATTAAAGTTTGCATTTATGTTATTGTTATTCTCCATAATTCTTTATAGACATTTGTTAGTCTTTTCATAGATCGCTAGCCTTAGTAGTGTTATAAGCTTGGTAGTATCTAAAGGGCTGGGAGATAAGACCAACTGACCCCAGCCTGATAGATAGCGAAGTATGGAAGGAATTGGCCATAGTAACCACTCTTCTGGTGCGAATCGACCAAAGGATCACTTATCAAGTGGAGGTATTTAAGAGGTTAAGGGGAATCTAAGTTCCTAATGGCCGGGTTCCCACCGTCTAGATCTAGTAGATTTGGTGCTTAATGATGCTATTAGGTTGCCGAATGATCCCGGGTGACCTGCTCATCTTGGTGAGGAACCTAAAACCATAGGCCATGACGAATCGACCAAAGGAGTCTGGTGATAATTAACCACTATATTGAATCTTAGTATATGTATTCAATTCATATTTTTTCTTTATTAAGCTTCGTTTATCTTTCTCTTTACCTAAATTCTCGTGTCTCTGTAAGTAGAATAATTACAAACCTAAGAATTACATCGGTTTCTACCCATATATTACCTATGTTTTATCTAATCATCTTAGTTCTTCCAAGGTCACAGCTCTCTTGGGACGATACTCGGATTTACCTTAGGCTTTACTACATCTGATCGGGTACTCTGCCCGTTAGTATGTGTCTATCCTAAGTTATTCAAGTTTTATAAATATTAAAAGCAGGATGAAATAGCACATCAAAATCCTACGCCTAAGGAAATCCTACGCCGAAGGAAGTCTACGCCTAAGGAAATCCTACGCCTAAGCACCAAATCCTACGCCTAAGCACCAAATCCTAAGCCTAAGATCAAGTTTACGAGTAAGATCTTCAGCAAAACTTCAAACGGCCATAACTTTTGAACCGTAACTCTGTTTTCAGCGTTCTACCCATCAAAACGATCGTGAGAACGAGGAGAATGGCACGCCGAATCAATAAAAGCTTATTCGGGTCAACCTTCAAGTCCTAAAAATGCTCCGAACAGAAGTTATTGAGGTTTTTAAGTTTTCAGAGCAAATTTTCACTACAACAACCGAGCTTAATCTTCATCAAACACAACTCCTTTATCGTTGAATCGATCCTAAATCAACTTTATCATACATACCTTCATCAATGGCAACTCAGGAAGATCGTTTCAAAACTGCTTTCACAAATGTTGTTGCTTCATTCTCCAATGCGTGGATTTCATCATTCAATACGCAGTTTGCTCAACCAAGTATACATATGAGTCAAGAAGGACAAATGGTTGATGTTATTAGGAATCAGCATGAATTTGCTACGAGTAAACAGATGGGGAATCAAATGCAATATGCAGGGCAGTATGTTGGACATCAGAGGGGTTAGATTGTGAATCAGAATATGGTATATCAAAACGGGAATCACTGTTTTATGACTACAGTTCAGCAAGCTACCTCCAACGATCACAACAAAGAGTCAGATCATCTTGATACAGAATGTAGTGTCAAAGCAATGATGACTATAGAAAAGGTTAAGTACATGTTGATGTTAGCACAGAAAGAAGAATCGGGAATACCGTTAACTGCTGAGGAATACGACTTCAGGGAGGCAGGATTGGCAGATATAGCAAACATAATTGCAAACTCCAGTCATACAATCAATCAGCAGGACACAACATCAAGCAGTACTTCTGACACACCTCCAGTCTAAGACACAGATCCACTCAATGAGGTACCAAATTATAGTAATGTTGCTAATCCGTTTACTCATGAGAAGCCACATTCTGTGTCTCTCGAACCTTATTATGACACATATGTGGAAGAGCAAGTTAATAGCAATGTTAACTATGAAACTCCATATATGGATCCTAATGACGGTCAAGGTGAACAGAATGTTGCTAATGATGAGGAAACACGTGCTCTCTTTGAAACATTAATTAATAACTGTGGTATTGAGATTGAGAAAGTTAAAACGGTCAATCGCGAAGTTAAGGTCGCGAATGAGAAATTGACCGCTAAGCTTGCGAGGTACAAGGAAAATGCAAAAGCTTTTGAATTTCACAAAAACAAAGAGTCAAAATTAGAAATTGGTTATCGAAATTCCGTTTTAAGAGAAAAACAGTTGCAAATCAAGTATGACACACTTGATATGAACTTGAACTTGAAAATAAAATTTTAAACAAGGAAATTTCTGATCTAAAATACCAACTTTCTAAACAAAAATCAACGTATTCTGATCTTGAAAAAGAGAAGAAAAAGTTGATAACTGATTTTTCAAAACGAGAAGATTCTCTTCTTGATTAAATTCTTGAGAAAACTAAAAAAATCAACAAATTGGAAAATCTGCTTGTTACAACGGGTCATTCAGCTCAAATTTTCAACATCTTAACAAATCAGACAAACCCGTATTTTCATACAGCTCAAAAAATGGCTCTTGGTAACAAACCTCCTTGTGCACTCAAGAAAGCTCAAAAAGAACAGAATGTTTTGTACAATGGAAAAGCTTTGTTAGATAAACATGAACCCATAGAAGTTCGTGATTCTCATGAAATGTTAGAAGTCATTGACGAGAGTAGATCAAAAATGAAACAAAAGAACCCAGAAATAAAATCAATCGATTACAACAAACTTAACAAAATTTCTGGAATTAAATTTGTTCCTCAAAAAGAAAAGTCAAAGTTTTCCATAACACAGAGTGTTTTAAACAAAGAGTCAAAATCAGTTTCAAAACCAATTGTTGTTTCAAAATCATTTTCGAACATAGAACAAATGTCTTCAAACAATCCTTTTAACATAAGTGATGCTAGAAGCATTTTAGATGATGTTAAAACTAGAATCGGGCAACTTCAACGGATTGTTAAATCTAAAATCAACATCAGTACTAACAACTGGTTTTTTAGTTTTGATGATGAAATGAAAAAGGTTTTTGAAACTCAAATTGCCACTCCGCTAAATAACATCAGTGCGAGGGTGATTCATTTTGAACAAGCTTTTTGAAAGAAACATGTGACTTTGTCAAGGACCATAAATCCCTGGTAAAGAAAGCTAATGACTGTTTTGAACACATCAAAGTTTTGGAAAATATGAATGATTCTCTCTTTGAAGATGTTATAACTACTGATATCATGTCAATTGTTTTACAAACATATTCTGTTGAAGACCATGAAAAAGCTCTTGAAAAGCTTGAAAAAGAAAACGTGTCCTATTTTAAACAACTTGATCGAAAATCTGAGGAATGCAAGTATGACAAACTGTCGTATGAGCGTGCCTACAAGGACATGAAAGTGCAAAATGATCTTTTGAGAGCTCAGCTGGGATGTCAAAAAGGAAAGGTTGTGGATACTAAGTTTGCAAAACCATTGACTGAGGAGAAAACAAATGTTTCCAAACCAATTTCCAAAACAAAAATGACTATTTCTCAGTCTCCTCCAAAAGCAATGAGAAAAATGATTTGTCAAAAACAGTCACTCCACTGACTTTGCCTATTAAAAACAGAATTATCAAAGGTTTTGAAAAAGAAAAAGCAGTTGCTGAAACACCAAAAGTGATTACACCTGGCATTTCTAAGACTAGTACACGGAATGTGACCAAAAATCCAGTTAAAGAATCTGTTGGTTCTAACGACATGGTCAAAGCTAGGAAAAGGCACAGACTCAAAAAGACGGAATTTTAGGTGCAACATATAGGGTGATGAATTCTACAAGATTTCAAGGCAATACTAGTAGTTGTAAACCATTACCTAGGAACACTCTACACAAGACTAGGGATTGGCTTGCATCAAAGAGTAGTTATGGGAAGCAAAATGCTATGCATGTAGAAAACAACACTAGGAATTCTAAGTCTTTTTCGAACAAGAAACAATTTCCAAATGACTGTAGTGACAGTGTTAAGGTAGTTGTCCTAAACAAGAATGTATGTCCTACATGTCAAAAATGTGTCTTTTCAGCTAATCATGATGCCAAGGTACAATCCACTAAGACACCAAACAGAAACAAACCCGTTGACAAAATGAACATGGAAAAGAAACCTAATAAGTGGATCTCTTCAAGACGTAGTTTTTCTAAAAACAAGTCTTCCGCTGCATTTGAAAAGAACACTACTCCTAGATCTTACCTTAGGTGGATACCCACAGGAAAAGTTTTCAACAAAGTAGGTCTTAGATGGATTCCCACAGGAAAGATTTTTGATACTTGCACCAACACAGATAATAATGACAATCATCAGGATAAGGAAGTAGAAACCATTATAACCGTTGATAGTGAACACCCTCAGAGTAAGGAATCAAATACTTCTAACACTGTTATTTGTGAAATCTCTTCGACTTTGGTTGCAGGTGAATCAAATATCTCTGAACCCAGCTCATCAGAGGGTTCCAATTCTGTAAACTCTTCCTCTTCATTCTTTCAATCGTCTTTTTTTGATTTTCCATTTCTTCTATAAAAACCAACAAAAGCGAAATACAAAATTATAAAATTTTCAAAAAAAGTAAAAAATAAAAAAAAATACATAAACAATATAAATTTAAAAAATCCAAAAATATTCTTCTCACGACATGTCTCTCGTATAATCAATATTCTGTACGTTTCTACAAATGTCATTTAACAAGGATACGGATATGTATAGATGCTTGAGCGAGAGTTCTTTAAATGTTTTCTAAAACATGTCGATTCTCAAATTTCTTCAAAAATGGCTTTCGTACTTCAGTACGAAACCCGAACTTCAAAATAATGGCTTCTGGACACATCGGTTCAGGACCAGCGCTTCAAAGAAAGGAAAGTGCTTAACAAAAACAAGGGTTTCAAATATTTTCAAGCACTTTTCCTAAAAACATAATGGCTTGCAGTTACCTCAGACTGTGACCCGGACTTTAAAGAAAGAAAAGTGCTATACAAAATCGATTTTCATAAATATCGAGTACTTATCCTAAAACAAACGAAGATACTTCTTCTCTAATATCTTCAAAAGATTTTCAAAATCTTCTTCTCATCTTGCGTACCATTGATTCCAAATTTTTCAAAAAGATTTTTCAAAATCTCTCACAGTCGGTACCAAGATATCTCCCTCATCAAAACTTCAAAATATACTTTCTTTAAAGGGAGTATTAAACCAAAATTGTTCCAAAATTCATTCTAAATCAGTTTCTCTCCAAATGCTTTTCGAAAAACATATCTTTTAATCATTTTGTTTCAAAAACATCATAGACATGCTATTTTTTAGGGGGAGAAACGTGATTAAAATGTGATAAAAAAGGTTTAATGATCGTTGTTTGAATCTCAAAAGAGCTCGACTCAGTTGAAACCAATGAATTGACGAGAAATCAAGGTCAGTAAATGTACCATTTCGAGAAACTCGTGATAGACATGAACTTACATGGGTCTAAGCTTCTTTTCAAGAAGTGTTTACAACTTCAAGTTAGTTATTAGAGCTAGTTGTCCCCTAAAAACTGACAATGGAACTTGTGAAAATGTAGAGGGGGGTGAATACGTTTCCGTTTAAAACTTAAAACTTTTGTATCAAATATAGTATAAACCATTGCATTTGCTAATCTCGACGTGAGGATGCATTTAACGCATTACGGCATGTAAGGCCAACCCCTTAATATCACATAAGATTCCGCAAGATTAATGGTTCATTATAAATCAAGATTCACCATTATTAGTCTCTGGTTGCTTTTCTTGATCAAGCGTGTCATAATATGTAAAGTGTTAAATATAGTTTATGACTATGAAAGACCGTATGTATCACAAACATAGACATCAACCACATAGAAAATAAACAATGTAATGCAAGAATAAGAGTAAAGCGACAAGTAAAAGGATAGACAAAACCAACACGGGATTTATAGTGGTTCGGCTACAAGGACACCTCCTTGCCCTACCACCCCCAGTCACCTATACTGAGTTCGTAAACACTACACGATACCAACTCCTTATGGCGGAGAAGCCTTCACAACGTCGCCTACTCTTTTTCCGGTACTAGGCTAACCATCGGGTTCTTTCACACCAAGGTGAACCACACCTACCACAACGTCGCCTACCCTTTGTCCGGTACTAGGCTAAGTACCGAGTTCTATTACAATGGAGGAACTACAACCCAACACTACACAACACCTATACCCCTAAGGAGGCTAACTCCTTATTACAACACCATCAAGGATATCAATATCCTTGGATCCAATAATACTCTATCTTGTACACGAAACACACCATATCGAATGTACACCTTAGGCACCTTTCACTAATGCCCTTGGTTAGATTACTCGGCACCCTTCACTAATGCCTTCATCTTGACTCTTTTAGCATTCTTCACTAATGCCTTTGACACATCTATGACACCCGTTATGTTTTGTGGCCCAACATAACAAACCTTGTGTTTTATGGCACAAACACATAAACCATCTAGTCTAGTCATAGATATATAACACATCTATGATACCCGTTATGTTTTGTGGCCCAACATAACAAATGATAAGGTTTTAAAATGTACCTTTTTGAGGGGTCGTTTAAGCCATTATTTGATCACTTTTGTATCCGTTATTACTTAATATCGTTCCTTTTCACGTTTTAGGTCTCTTAAAGGCAAATTGCTGGAATGGCACTTATTTGGACGAAAAGGCGCGGATATACGAAGAAAATGGCCAAAGTCAAGAATCGAGCCACTCAGACTGCAGAAATACAAGGGGACAGTTCTCACGTGACGGCCAGTGTCCGGTGACACCGTCGATAACTTTTGTGACTCGGCAGAGCCAAATTGCTTATTTTCAAGTACGATGTCGACTTTGAAAGAGTAGGTCGTAACAACTCGGACGCCTAGATTTGATCCAGACGCGGTCAGAGACTAAAGGACGGCGCGTCACGGCACGACGCCGCGCCGCAGACTAACGCGCCAAGACGAAACCCATGACGCGAACCGACGGCGTCACAAATCATAGGTGACGCCGTCGCGATTGTAATATATATAGAATCGAATTTTTAGTTTTAGTGTGTAGTCTTTTGGAGTAAAACCTAAACCAACCAAGGCTTGATGAGTGTGTAAATACTCATCATTTTTGTCAAATCTGAATGCAAAACACTTAAAACGCTCGAAATGCATCAAAATCTGAAAATATCTCAAAATTGTATTTTATATGTCTCAGATGCAAAATGTTTAAAAACAAGATGAAAAATGAGCTAAGTTTGCATAATTGGCGTTTTAGTCCCCAAAGCAAAAGTTGTCGAAATAGTCCCTGAGCACTTATTTTAAAAGAAAAGTCACTAAAGGTCCTTTTGAAATCATAAGTTGTCATAATTAGTCCTTTGGTGAAAAATTTCAAAAGTTTTGAGAATTTACAAGTTTGGTCCTTCAAGTTTCAAAATTGGCAAAAATAGTCCTTGGAAGTTTGAAAATGTCTTTTATGGTCCTTGTACTATTGAAACTTGTCATAATTGGTCCCTTGGCATAACTTTGAGAAATTGGCAGATTTGGTCCTTGGTTTTTATGAAATTGCAAGAAAGGTCCTTGTTATTAAAACCAAACCATGACCCTTGAACCCTTTTGAACCATGACCCCCTGCCTATTAATATATCCCCAGTCAAACCACCCAGTCAACTCACCCTTTTCCCTCCACTGTCTTCTCCCTCACCTGCCTCCTCTGCAACACTCCACATACCTCTCCTCCAGCTAACCCTCACCATCCTTGTCCCCTCCACCTCAACAACATCCAAAATGCATTTAATGCCTCCCCCCCCCCCTTGCACTCAAACCTCCCCCCAGTTGCAATACCATTTTCCTGCCAAAACTCATCAATGGCCAATATTGTCTCAAGTGATCCAATGGTCCAGGATACAAGTGGGAAATGCTCAGAGGCAAGTGGAAAGAACTTTTGATGTATAAATAGAGGAAGAAGAGAGAAGGGAGAGAGTAGTCTTTAGTTTTAATTTTCTTGAATGTCGATTTTATTCTTAATGTCTTAATTTAGTTTAAAAATTGTAATCTTTATCTTTCTTGTAATGAACTAAGGCATTTTAGCCAGTTGTAACTCATTTTCAGTAAGAATTCAAAGTTTGGTTAATTTTTCTGTTTTTACATTTTCAGTCATAAAACCTGTTTTAAAATTGCCAAGTATCAAGCTTCAATAAGCTTCATTACAACTTATACAAGTTTATTCAAGCTGTTGATAGCTTTGAATAAGCTTATCAAACAGATTCAACAAACTTTGTACCTCAGTCAACAAAAGTCAACTGTAAAGCTCAATATGAACTCAGTTATGGAATTGGGTTGATGCAGTGCTGGAATGGGTTGAATTTTGGTAGTTTAGTATAGATTGGGTTATGGTATAAGCTGCAAATAAGCTGGACTGCTGTAAGTCTTTGATTCACTTTATGTCATTTTGAGCTCAAATCTGCATATCAATGTTTTATTTGAATTAGTGTTAATTGTTAGTTTAAATCATTGCAGTTAGATTCATTTAGGTTAGTTATAGTTGGATTGAGCATTAGTTTGCATCAGTTAAACAGATTGTTAGTCGAAATTTGCATTTAGCTTTGAAAAGTAGTGTTTGGATCATAAGGTCAATATGAGTTTGAGGTCATTTCAGTGATTGGAATTAGTTGCTTAACTCTCAAATGGTTACATAATAGTTATTTATGTCATTAGTATGCATTTTAGACCAGGGAAAGTCAAAATTGCATATAATCTGTCCTTGTGATCAGATTTGTTTGAATCAGTGGCTTCCTTCTTACGTATAGGTTTAGGAATAGTAGAGCTAGCTTGCATTAGTCATAGATAGGTCTAAAACATCAATCTCAGTTCATAAATTAGATTCAAAGTTCAAATTAGTCAAAATTTCATAACTGTCAAATAGTCAAAAATGTGTTAAGTCAGTTTTTGGAAAACTTTGGGGATTTTTCATTGATTCATTCTTGAGTCAAAGTAAGTGAAATTCTGGGATAAACAAGTTCAGTTGGTCAAGAATGGATGTCTGATTTTTGTGAAATTTTTGTAATTTTTTATAAGCCTCAAATCAGCTCTTCAAAAAGAGCTTATTTGCCCTGAGTACACTCAGGGCACACTGAGTTTTGTGCAGGCCTCTTGCAAGCTTTGCACAAGCTTCAAATTAGCTTTCTAGGGGCTGAAACTTGGTCTTGAGATAGTTAAGCTGGTGGTCTTGAGGTCTCCAACTTTGGTTTTCACATTGGCTTACTGAATAAGCTGGAGCTTAAGCTTCAAAGTAGACAGAAAACTGTTTTGGTACTTGAGTTTTTAAATCACCAAATCATTGTAGTTTGCATTTAAGAGGTTTAGACTAGTTGAAATAGGTTAGTATTAAGTATTTATAGCATAATCTAGCTTCTGTGATAATTTGGTGCTCATTTGTGGCCTTTAGCTTATTTTGAGTGCTTATTTATAAGCACTTTTCACTACAGCTCCATAATCTTGCACACTAGTATAGGTTTTTATGTTTTTCATAGACTTAGAATATTATTTTAGACTTTTCCTGAATTTTTCATAATTTTTCATCACTATTTGCTATTTTTCTTATTTTAAATCAGTTTTTAGGACTTTTTAATTAGCCTTTATTGCAATTAAATCAGAAAAGCTTCAAAAAAATAAGTTTTCAATTTTCATAGACTAAGATAAATATAAAAAGCAAAAAAATAATTTTTCCAGATTTTTCTTAGTTAAATTTGTAATTTTTAGCAATTTAATTAGTTTTAAATAGTTTTTAAATCATATAAATTAGAATATAAATCATAAAAATACAAAATTAGTTTTGAAAATTCTATTTAGTTATTTTAGATTTTTCTAAGTCATAATTTCACTTTTCTAGCTTTATTTCATATTTTCTTATATTTTAAGGTATTATTAAATAGGTAAAAATAGTTTTTAATTAATAATAATTAAATAAATAGTCATAAAAATAATTTTCTTTTTCTCTAAATTTTCTCTTATCATTAGGTTTGTAAAAATGTCATCTTTATATTTTTAGGATTAATACTGTTTCATTTTCACATTTTCTTTTGACGCTACGTAGTTTTTAATTTAAATTTATAAAAGAAAAATCAAAAACATCAAATTTTAAAAATAGTGATAGCATTTATTTAATATAATTTATCTTTTTAATTTTCTTTCATTTTTCCTTTGTCGTCTAGTATCAATCACAAACCTTTTTCCGTTTTATCACCCGACACTATACGTTTGATTATTCAGTGCACAGCTTGGGACTTAACGACCCAGGGAAACACTATACTCTCCAGATCTTAATTGTATTGTTTCTGAGCTGTTTGAAGTTTATTACGGTTGACCATTCACAAGTGGTTAGCTTGTGTTATAAAACTTGACGGTTCGAAGATCAAATTTTGCCGCGCCGGGGAGTCTGCTAATTATCTTACGCTTAGCAGATTAGTGATTTGAATATTCACTCCTTGTTTATACCATCTATATCTATATATATTTTCTTATAAAAATCCAAAAACCCAAAAACATCTTAAAACGTATAAAACACAAAAAATATTTTTCTTTTGTTTCTATATATATATATAAGATAAAAATACAAAAAGATTTGTCGTTTTCTTTGTTTAATAATAACAACATAAAAAAAATTACCACCGAAAAACGGCAAGTTAGTACTACCTAACTGGGGTTTAACCATAATAAGTTCCCGAACCAAAGATTAAAACGTGCCTTTGTGTCCTTGTGAGTGGTGTACCTTTTTCAAAGAAGCCATTCATCTTGTGATTATTTTTAAGTTCACCAAAAGTTTGCTCGATATTGTTTTAATTGGATTTGTTGTTATATCTACTTTTCAAAACCATAAAACCCAAAAATATTCTTCTTTCCCATTTTCAATTCTCTTTGTTTCAGTTACGTCTAGTGCATGCGCACTGTTCTTCTAGATCATTGAGTCCTTTGCGTGATCTAGCGAAATTCCTAGAAGACGCCTCTAGACGTGCTGCCCAAATAGTCAACCCGAGATTCGTACTATTTCAAACAAATATATGTGCACGAACGAACTATGGCGGAAATGCTCCAAGCACCCATCGAGGGTTATGGAGATGCCATCATTTTACCAGTAATCAATTTTGATCACTTTGAATTGAAGACACATTTGATCCAACTTGTGTCTACGAATCATTCCGCTGGTTTGATCGAGAAGACCGTATGCAACATCCGTGGTTTAACAAGTTGACTTCAACGATCAATTTCAAAGATGTACCACAAAAAGTGATCAAGTTGATGCTATTTCCATTCTCACTTGAGGGGGCAGCCCGGATTTGGCTGGAAAAAGAACCCCTCGATCCATCGAAACTTGGGAGGATCTTGTTCAAAAATTTGTCAATTATTTCTTTCCTCCATCAAAGACAACTAATCTTAAAAATGAAATTTCTGGATTTCGACAAAATTTCGATGAAAACTTTGGAGAGGCATGGGAGAGATTCAAAGATCTCTCCATCATGAATTCACGGAGCTTCAACAAGTTAATATCTTTATAATGGTTGAACGGTAACGATCAAGATTCTTTGAACGCAACCGCAGGTGGCAATATCTTGAATCGTAAGCCTAAAGATGTGATTGAGATTTGCGAAATAAAATCAAAAGTTCCTATTTCTCGCAACAAAGTCAATATTTCGAACACTCCTGCTTCTTCATCCGGTAACTCTTCCGAGTTAGCGCCCAATAGCCGAGCTAACGGACGTCATCCGTTGTATGATGAAAGAGGTAAAGGAAATCAAAAGCGAAATTCATAAGCCTGAACCAATCAAAGCCGTAAACAAGGTGTGTGAAACTTGTAGTGGTCCACACGCCAGATATGATTGTCAAGCAATCGATGCTTCTTTACCAAGCTCCCGTAGCTTCGTAAACCACAATCAATACCACCAATTGATCCTCACTCACCGCGTGCAACTCGGTATGACACCACTGGTTTTCTCCCGCAAAACCATGGCAATCAAAATCGCTTTGTTCCAAATCAAGGACAAAACTTCAATAACTCTCAAAATTTCAATCAAAACCGGAACAATTTCAACCAACCATATCAAGCTCCAAATCAGCTAAGTTATCAACAACCTTCTCAAGCTCCCCTACCAAATGACTTCATGAAAATTACCGGTCAAGCATACCGTTCAATGCAAACTCGGATCAATAACATGAGAGTTGAGCTAAAAAAGGAAATTGATACCACATTGTCTCGGCAGACAAATGAGTTGAAGAATATGATGAGCGGTTTCATGAACATGAATATGAACAAAGCTTCGTCATCTTCTGGAGGACTCCCAAGCAATACGCCCAAATCCAAATGCCGAGTTGAAAGCCGTCACCACTCGTAGTGGTAAGACGCACAATGGACCTTCGACTCCAATGCCTCCACCACCAGGAGCAATGAGTCAAGTTACCAAGGATACAATGGAACAAGGTGCATTTTCAAGCCAACGAGTAAACGCGACACGCCCCACCTTCGGTAGTCCAAGCTTTAAGTCCGAACCCGAAGTTCAAGACAAATTCTCGAGCCAGAAATGACTTCCATCCCGGCTCAAAAGTCTAGTCAACTTCCTTACCCATCAAGATTGCATGATGAGAAGCTCAAAGACAAAACCAAAGAGCAAATGGAAAAATTTTCCAAATTTTCAATGAACTGCACTTTGATATAAGCTTCGTTGATGCTCTCGTTCTAATGCCCACATTTGCATCCACGCTAAAGGCTTCTCGAAACAAAGATAAGTTATCGAGATGGCTAAAACCCCTCTCAATGAGCAATGCTCAGCGTCCTTCTCAAGAAGCTTCCCAAAAGCTTGAAGACCCCGCAGTTTTAATCCCGTGTGATTCTTGGGGATGGTTCATGCTCCGCTTGGCCGATCTTGGCGCAAAGCATTAACCTCATGCCACTCTATGGAAGAAACTGCTCTTCCTAAACTTACATCCACTTGTATGACACTCGAAAGCGGACTCCACATAACTCGGCCCACTTGGGATAGCCGAGGATGTCATGGTGAAAGTAGGAAAGTTTCACTTTCCTACTGACTTTGTTGTAGTAGACTTTGATGCAGATCCTAGAGTTCCCATCATCTTTGGAGAGAGCTTTGAAACGAGTCGTGTCTCTAATTGATGTATTTGCTGAAGAGTTGACCATACGGGTTGACAACGAAGAACTCACGTTGAATATCAACCAAAACTCCAAACCTCTATCCAAACAGAGTGTTGTCATAATTGATCAAAAATCAAAGAATCAACACACTCTCAAATTTCACTAAGAGGAGTCACCAAAAACGTGGCTGAAGTTAAAAGCTTTGAAAATCAACCCCGTTCAAACAAATGGTTTGAAAGTTGTACCATGGAAGTCAAGAGTGTTCTTGATGATGATGATCTAGAATCGGAGACTTTATCAGAAGTGGTGGAAATTGCTAGCTCTAAGAGCACACCACCTGTCCCACCTCCGGAATCAGTTTATCGTATCGAGTTTGTTAACTCTATGAATGAAACCAAACTCTTCGCCATCTCGATTGGATGATGATGTTTGTAATCCAATGGGAGACATTCTTCCCATTGAAGAATTGCTCAAAAATGATCCATCATCTCCTAGTCTTATTATTTCCAACTCTTCCATCCCTTCTCTCACCTCGTTTGAGGAAAGTGACTTCATCTTGGAAGAGATTGAAGCATACTTGTCTAGTGATTCGGTTTCATGGGAAATTGATCACGTTCCAATTGACATCGAGGGAGATATTCTTCTCATTGAGAAGTTGCTTAATGATGATCCATCATCACTCCCTCCCGTCGAGCTTCATAACAAGGAAGTCAAGTCAGTTGAGAAAACTGAAGAATTTCCCGAGGTTGAACTTAAGGACTTACCACCTCATCTCGAGTATGCATTTCTTGAGGGTGATGATAAATTACCCCTCATTATTGCTCGAGATTTGAGTAAGGATGAAATGCTCTCTAAAGGTCTTGAAGTCACACAAGCAAGCAATTGCTTGGAAACTCTCCGCCATTAAGGGTATCAACCCTGAATTTTGTACTCACAAAATCTTGATGGAGGATGACTTCAAGCCGCCATCCAACATCGAGAAGGGTGAATCCTAAGATTCATGATGTTATTAAACAAGAGGTTCTCAAACTTCTTGATGCAGGATTAATTTACTCGATCTCTGATAGTCCTTGGGTTAGCCCAATTCACGTGTTCCTAAAAAGTGGCATAACTGTTGTCACAAATGAAGAAAACGAGTTAATTCCAACTCGATTGGTTACGGATATGTTTGCATTGACTATCGTAAGTTGAATACGCCACCCAAAGACCATTTTCCTCTACCCTTCATGGACCAAATGCTTGAGAGATTAGCAGGGAACTAATACTATTGTTTCCTTGATGGTTTCTCGGTTATTTTCATATCCCCATTGATCCACCGGATCAAGAAAAACCACATTCACTTGCCCATACGGAAATTTTGCCTACAGACGTATGCCTTTTGGCCTATGTAATGCCTCGCACGCTCCAACGTATGATGGCCATTTTCCACGACATGATCGGGGAAACAATGGAGGTGTTTATGGATGACTTATCGGTCATTGGGGACTCGTTTCAAACATGTCTCTCCCATTTAGAAAAATGCTCAAACGGTGTGAAGACACCAATCTTTGTCTAAATTGGGAGAAGAGCCACTTTATGGTCAAAGAAGGCATAGTCCTTGGCCATAAGATTTCCAAAAACGGGATTGAGGTTGATAGAGCAAAAGTCGATGTTATTGCTAAATTGCCTCATCCTACTACCGTCAAAGGTATTAGGAGTTTTTTAGGTCATGCCGGTTTTTATCGCAGGTTCATACAAGATTTTTCTAAAATCGCCCGGCCTATAACCCATCTTCTTGAAAAAGATGCTCTTTTATCTTCTCACCTGAGTGCATCGAAGCTTTTGAAACATTAAAGAAAAAGCTTACTGAGGCACCCATTCTTGTTGCCCCAACCGATTTACCCTTTGAGCTCATGTGCGATGCAAGTGATTTTGCTATCGGTGCAGCCCTAGGGCAACGCGAAACAAGCATTTTCAAATCCACCACGGAAAAGACTATGACTGAAGCTCAAACCCATTACACCACCACGTAAAAAGAATTATTAGCTTGTGTATGCGCTTGAAAAGTTTCGCCGTACTCTAATCTTGACCAAATGCGTGGTGTATACGGATCACTCGCTCTCAAATATCTCTTTGCAAAACAAGATGCAAAGCCGAGATTGCTCCGTTGGGTTCTCCTCCAAGAATTTGATATCATTATACGTGATAAAAAAGGAGCTGAGAACCTGGCTGCGATCACTGTCCCGATTAGAAAACCCACACCAAGATGTTTTCGAGAAAAATGAAATAAATGAAACATTTCCTCTCGAAACACTCAATGCGGTTACTTTTGGAAAACTCTACTACCCCATGGTTTGTCGACCAAGAAATTACCATGTGTAACTTCATAGTGAAAGGAATAATGTCCCAACTAAGAACAAATTCTTCAAGGATGTTAAACATTACTTCTGGGACGACCCCTTCTTATTCAAAATTTGGGCGATCAAGCATCAGGCGATGTGTATGGTCGGAAGCCAATGACATTCTTAAGGCTTGCCATCTGGACCTACTGGGGACATCATAGCCCCAACTACTGCCAAGAAGGTGTTTGATTCGGATTTTATTGGCCCACGATTTACAAAGATGCCCAGACAATTTGTCAAAACCTCGTGGACGCTTGTCAACGCTACGCGAAATATCTCACGAAGAAATGAAATGCCGCAAAACGCCATTCAAGTGTGTGAGATTTTTGACATATTGGGCATTGACTTTATGGGGCCATTTCCTTCATCTCGAGGAAATAAATACATACCGTGGCCGTGACTATTTGTCAAAATGGGTTGAAGCGAAAGCTTGGCCTACCAACGATGCACGAGTTGTTGTGAAATCTTAAAATCTTTTATAGGTTTGGAACTCCACGAGCTATAATCGCGTGATCGGTACGATGCAATGACCGTTTGATAGAGTCATGCAAAAGTATGGTGTAACTCACCGCTCTCTATCAAGCACCACCCCAAACAAGTGGGCAAGTGGAAGTTTCCAACGAGGGATTAAAACAATTCTCGAAAGGACAAGAGGCTTAAAACCGTGCCTCTTGGTCGGATAAGCTAGATGACGACTCTGGGCCTTCCTGCATAGCTTATAAAACACCCATCGGGTGTACTCCATACAAGCTAGTGTACGGAAAGGCGTGTGTCATCTCCGATTGAGCTTGAGCACAAGGCATAATGGGCCTTGAAACATGCCAACTTTGATATTCAGATAATGGTGATCACCGGAAAGTTCAAATGAATGAATTAATGAACTCCTGATCAAGCATACGAGAACTCTTTGATCTACAAAGAAAAGACAAAGAAGATTCATGACTCCAAAATCAAGAACCGCGTTTTCAAGTGATCGAGTCCTTCTTTTCATTCGAGATTGAAGATTTTCTGAAAACTAAAATCCCACTGGCCGACCATTCACCATCACTAAAGTATTTCCTTATGGAACTATTGAGTTATCTCAACCCGATGGTCCAAATTTTAAAGTGAATGGTCATCGATTGAAGCACTATTTTGGAGAGGACATTCCTCCTGTGGTTGTCCCGGATCTACAAACTTTCCCATGAACCAATAAATGCGGGGATCGAGTCAAGCTTCGACTCGGGAATCAAAAAATGTAGCACACTATATGGGTTTTCACCGTATTTGACTTCTTTCTATTTTCTACCACCCTAGTGTGGGGGAGTTGCCCCCCGCTGTTGTATATAAGTTTCCAAAAAAAAAATCTTTCAAAATAATGGCCGTAGTATTTCCCTTTTACGTTCTCGCCGCATAACAGTTTGGACTTTGAATATTGAGGGCAATATTCATTTCTAGTGGGGGGAATTCTCACGAATTTTATCATGTAATTATACCATCTTATTCCCCATTTTTGCCAAAATATATATATATATATATATATATATATATATATATATATATATACACACATATATATATATATTGGAGTAAGTGTTTTGCACTCACTCGCCTACGGTTATCAATCCGCCATGTCTAATAAACAAAAGGATTGGCTAATCCAGGAGCAAACGGCTCTTATTAAAGATATCTCAAACCGCTGGACGGCTTGCAATTTGCCCAAAATTGTATGGTGTTCAGCCACCATATCTTTAATTAGTGAAGAGTTGGCTAGCCCGCAAGTTTATGGCTTGTGGTAAAGGCAGTTGAAAATCCATAATTGGTAATCAGCTCACCAAAGATATTTTATCTAGAGTTGGCTAGTCCGTATAAAAAGCGGCTCTCGTAAAGACAAATCAAACCGTTGGAAGTCGGTGATTTGCTCAAAATCATTTGGTTATCATTGTACCAAGGTTCTTACTTGAACTGAAACACTTGGCTACCCGAAGTAATGGCTTTTGGTAAAGAGATTGAAATCCATTATTTTTTCTCAAAAGATTGCTAGGGACTAGCAATAGTTTAGTGTGGGATTGGATGAGTGTGTAAATACTCATCATTTTTGGTCAAATCGAACGCAAAACACTTAAAAACGCCGAAATGCATCAAAATGTCAAAAATATCTCAAAATTGTATTTTATATGTCTCAGATGCAAAATGTTTAAAATCAGATGAAAAATGAGCAAAGTTTGCATAATTGGCGCTTTAGTCCCCCAAGTTTCAAAAAGTTGTCAGAAATAGTCCCTGAGCACTTATTTTAAAAGAAAAGTCACCAAAGGTCCTTTTGAAATCATAAGTTGTCATAATTAGTCCTTTGGTGAAAAATTTCAAAAGTTTTGAGAATTTACAAGTTTGGTCCTTCAAGTTTCAAAATTGGCAAAAATAGTCCTTGGAAGTTTGAAAATGTCTTTTATGGTCCTTGTACTATTGAAACTTGTCATAATTGGTCCCTTGGCATAACTTTGAGAAATTGGCAGATTTGGTCCTTGGTTTTTGTGAAATTGCAAGAAAGGTCCTTGTTATTAAAACCAAACCATGACCCTTGAACCCTTTTGAACCATGACCCCCTGCCTATTAATATATCCTGGGTCAAACCACCCAGTCAACTCCAATTTTTCCTCCACTGTCTTCTCCTCACCGCTTCCTCTCGCAAAGACTCCACATACCTCTCCAGCTAACCCTCACCATCTTGTCCCTCCACCTCAACAACATCCAAAATGCATTTAATGCCTTCCCCCTTGCACTCAAACCTCCCCCTGCAATACCATTTTCCCCAAAACTCATCAATGGCCAATATTGTCTCAAGATCCTAATGGTCCAGATACAAGTGGAAATGCTCAGAGGCAAGTGGAAAGAACTTTTGATGTATAAATAGAGGAAGAAGAGAGAAGGGAGAGGGTAGTCTTTAGTTTTATTTTTTGAATGTGATTTTATTCTTAATGTCTTAATTTAGTTTAAAAATTGTAATCTTTATCTTTCTTGTAATGAACTAAGGCATTTTGCCGCTTGTAACTCATTTTCAAGTAAGAATTCAAAGTTTGGTTAATTTTTCTGTTTTTACATTTTCAGTCATAAAACCTGTTTTAAAATTGCCAAGTATCAAGCTTCAATAAGCTTCATTACAACTTATACAAGTTTATTCAAGCTGTTGATAGCTTTGAATAAGCTTATCAAACAGACCAACAAACTTTGTACCCCGCCAACAAAAGTCAACTCAGAAAGCTCAATATGAACTCGTTATGGAATTGGGTTGATGCAAATACGGAATGGGTTGAATTTTGGTAGTTTAGTATAGATTGTTATGGTATGCCGCATAAGCCGACTGCCAGAAGTCTTTGATTCACTTTATGTCATTTTGAGCTCAAATCTGCATATCAATGTTTTATTTGAATTAGTGTTAATTGTTAATTTAAATCATTGCGCTAGATTCATTTAGGTTAGTTATAGTTGGATTGAGCATTAGTTTGCATCAGTAAACCGTATTGTTAGCCGAAATTTGCATTTAGCTTTGAAAAGTAGTGTTTGGATCATAAGGTCAATATGAGTTTGAGGTCATTTCAAGGGAATTAGTTGCTTAACTCTCAAATGGTTACATAATAGTTATTTCTGTCATTAGTATGCATTTTAGACCGTGGAAAGTCAAATTGCATATAATCGTCCTTGTGATCGATTTGTTTGAATCGCTGGCTTCCTTCTTACGTATAGGTTTAGGAATAGTAGAGCTAGCTTGCATTAGTCATAGATAGGTCTAAAACATCAATCTCAGTTCATAAATTAGATTCAAAGTTCAAATTGGTCAAAATTTCATAATCACAAATAGTCAAAAATGTGTTAAGTCAATTTTTGGAAAACTTTGGGGATTTTTCATTGATTCATTCTTGAGTCAAAGTAAGTGAAATTCAGGATAAACAAGTTCAGTTGGTCAAGTGGATGTCCGATTTTTGTGAAATTTTTGTAATTTTTATAAGCCTCAAATCGCTCTTCAAAAGAGCTTATTTGCCCGAAAGTACCTCAAGGGCACACCAGTTGTGTGGCAGGCCTTTGCAAGCTTTGCACAAGCTTCAAATTAGCTTCTAGGGGCTGAAACTTGGTCTTGAGATAGTTAATTGGTGGTCTTGAGGTTCCGCTTTGGTTTTCACATTGGCTTCTGAATAAGTCGGAGCTTAAGCTTCAAAAGTATTTAAAAACCTGTTTGGTACTTGAGTTTTAAAATCACCAAATCATTGTAGTTGCATTTAGAGGTTTAGACTAGTTGAAATAGGTTAGTATTAAGTAGTTATAGCATAATCTAGCTTCTGTGATAATTTGGTGCTCATTTGTGGCCTTTAGCTTATTTTGAGTGCTTATTTATAAGCACTTTTCACTACAGCTCCATAATCTTGCACACTAGTATAGGTTTTTATATTTTTCATAGACTTAGAATATTATTTTAGACTTTTCCTCAATTTTTCATCACTATTTGCTATTTTTCTTATTTTAAATCAGTTTTAGACTTTTAATTAGCCTTTATTGCAATTAAATCAGAAAAGCTTCAAAAAAAAATAAGTTTTCAATTTTCATAGACTAAGATAAATATAAAAAGCAAAAAAATATTTTTTCCAGATTTTTCTTAGTTAAATTTGTAATTTTTAGCAATTTAATTAGTTTTAAATAGTTTTTAAATCATAGAAATTAGAATATAAATTAGAAAAATACAAAATTAGTTTTGAAAATTCTCTTTAGTTATTTTAGATTTTTCTAAGTCATAATTTCACTTTTCTAGCTTTATTTCATATTTTCTTATATTTTAAGGGATTATTAAATAGGTAAAAATAGTTTTTAATTAATAATAATTAAATAAATAGTCATAAAAATAATTTTATTTTTCTCTAAATTTTCTCTTATCATTAGGTTTGTAAAAATGTCATTTTCATATTTTTAGGATTATCTTGCTTCAATTTCACATTTTCTTTTGTACATTACGTAGTTTTTAATTTAAATTTATAAAAGAAAAATCAAAAACATCAAATTTTAAAAATAGTGATAGCGTTTATTTAATATAATTTATCTTTTTAATTTTCTTTCATTTTTCCTTTGTCGTCTAGTATCAATCACAAACCTTTTCCGCTCATTATCACCTGATATCGTGCTGATTATTCACGCAAGACAAATTGTTGGGACTTAACGACCTGGGAAACACTATACCTCCGGATCTTAATTGTATTGTTTTGAGCCGTTTGAAGTTTATTACGGTTGACCATTCACAAGTGGTTAGCTTGTGTGATAAAATTTGACGGTTCGGAAGTTTATCACCGTTTTGTACAAGATTTTAGGGTTCCAAACCCTATCTTACATCAAGATAAGTGTTTTACTTCATTAATTCAATTATGTCTTCAACTATTTGTATGTATGCTTGCATGTTCTCCATGTCCGGCTAATTTACTTGTGTGTTTGCTTAGGAATATGAAACTTAATTATTGAATATTGATTGGTTGTTTCTTATCTTAATTGTTAATGATCTAGTAATGCTATAGGTCATTCGTTGTGTAATTAATGCTTGATTAATCTTTGTGAACCTTGGGCTATAACACTAGAGCAGCTTGTAGGCTAAATTATCCAAAGAGTGCCTTAGAGTTAGAGTTTATAATTCCTAGAGGTTTTTGTAGGGAGAATCTTTGGTAAGTTCAAAGAGTTGTGGATAAATGCATACCCTACTTAATTTAGACACAACGTGATTAAGAATAAGGACGTGACAATTCAACCATCAATAGGAGATAATTAAGGAGTAATAAAACCTAAGTGAACACATCTTTAAATCATCATACCAGCACACAATAATTAGACATAGACTACATACACCTTAGATTAGATAATTAGACAAGTAGAGTAATCGGTAGAAATACCAACCCCCATATCCAAACCTCGAGATTCTGCCCTTCCATTTTCTAAAAACATAAAAAGATAAAAATAATCTTCCTCAACCCCAACCTTAGCGTAGTAACTTCTCACTAGCATTCCTATTCCCCTAGAGAACGATATCAATACCCGTGGCTTACCCTAATACTAAACTACAACGATTATAGGTTCATTTGCCTAGGTTGTTATAAAACTTGCTCAAGAATAGGAAGTTCCTTTGACCTGCAACGACGCGTAACGTTATCAAGTTTTTGGCGCCGTTGCCGGGGAATAGAATAGCTAGTTAGAAGTCCACTTCACTTAGGTTTCCTTGCTTGATTCCTATCAAGTAAGCTTTTTCCCATTTTTAGCTTTCTCGTAGTCTATCCCCCTTCTTCGTGACCTTTGTTAGTAACCCCATCACTTTTCATCATGGAAGGTGATAACCCACCACCATTCATCAACCTACCACCAAATGACCGCCAAGAGCCGGCACTCCTTGGTGATTAGTCAAGACCGCCAACGCAGGTTATAGAAACACCATTTCGAGCGCATCGACCAAGCCCAAACCCTTCGATCCGACACCATCGGTTGGTGCAAAACGGATGTGCATTTCATGGACTTCGTTTGAAGATCCTTATCGCGATCTTTTAAGATTTCTTAAAATCGCCGATCTTATCGACCTCGATAAGCTTAATGCTAGAGACCACGCCCTGCCGCTTCTTCCAATTCTCTCTACGGACCGTTAGTAATTGGTTTGAGTGACTTCCAATCGAT